>JAPEIP010000008.1:49647002-49679312 GCA_026120095.1 Capsicum chinense | reverse complement strand
GGTAAGGTAATAGCATATGCTTCTAGACAATTGCTGCCACATGAGAAAAATTATCCTACACACGATCTTGAGCTGGCAGCAGTTATTTTTGCTTTAAAGATATGGCGCCACTACTTGTATGGGGTTCATGTTGATATATATACTGACCATAAGAGCTTGCAATATATTTTTAATCAGAATGATCTAAATTTAAGGCAATGAAGATAACTTGAACTATTAAAGGACTACGATGTTGATATCTTGTACCATCCAGGGAAAGCAAATGTGGTAGCTAATGCGTTAAGTTGTAAGGATATGATGGCGCCTACGGAAAGGCAAGGGATGATTAAAGATGTTCACCAGTTATCGAGTTTGGGAGTTCGCCTTCTTGAAACTCCGGATAAAGAGCTTATCAAACATAATGTTGTGGAATCTTCATTAGTAGGTGAAGTGAAAGAAAAGCAATATGCAGATCCTATTTTATTACAGCTTAAGAAGAACGTTCAGAGTGGTGCGACCAAGGCATTTTAGCTTATGTGAGAAGGAGTACTTCAGTTCCAAAACTGATTGTGAGTGCCGTATGTAGACGGGCTAAGAAAGAAGATTATGACATAGGAACATAGTTCAAGGTATCCCATTCATCCAGGATCAACCAAAATGTATCAAGATTTGAAAGATATGTATTGGTGGAATGACATGAAGAAGAGCATTGCAGAATTTTTAGCTGAATGTCCAAATTGTCAAAGAGTTAAAGTTGAGCACTAAAAACCCGAAGGTTATATGCAATGCATTAATCTTCGAAGCTGGAAGTGGGACATGATCAGCATGGATTTCGTTATTGGTTTGCCTCGTACATCCCCGAAGTTTGATTCTATATGGGTGATTGTTGATAAGCTTACCAAATCCGCACATTTCCTACCAGTTAGGACCACTTACACAGTTGAAGAGTATGTGAAGCTGTACATTAAAGAGATAGTCCGATTACATGGAGTGCCAATCTTTATTATATCAGATCGTGGAACCCAATTTACCGCAAACTTTTGGAAGTCTTTTCAGAGGTGTTTGGGAACACAAATAAAGTTGAGTACAACTTTTCACCCTCAAACAGATGGACAAGAAGAACGTACCATCCAAACACTTGAAGATATGCTACGAGCTTGTGCAATAGATTTTAAGGGCTACTGGGATGATCACTTACCTCTTATTGAGTTTGCCTACAATAATAGCTATCATTCAAGTATCAAAATGGCACCATATGAAGCTTTATATAGAAGGAAGTGTAGATCACCAATAGGATGGTTCGAAGTTGGTGAAACTCTTTTATTCGGACCGGATCTTGTTAATCAAGCCATAAGTAAGGTTAAAGTAATTCAGCAACGACTGAAAATAGCCCAAAGTCGACACAAGTCATATGCGGATAGTAGAAGTAGAGGGCTAGAGTTTTCTATAGGTGATTGGGTATTTTTGAAGGTATCACCAATAAAAGGGGTAATGAGATTTGGCAAGAAAGGGAAGTTGAGTCCAAGTTATATAGGCCCATATAAGATCACTCGAAGGTTTGGACAAGTTGCATATGAATTATTGCTACCCCAAGAGCTCTCATCAGTACATCCGATATTTCATATGTCAATGCTTCAAAAGTGCATCGGAGATCCATCACATATCACTTTTACTGAGGATGTGCAAGTTGCGAAAGGTCTTACCTATGAGGAAGTGCCTATTGCTATTCTAGATCGCCAAGTTAAGAAGATGAGAAATAAAGAGATAACATCGGTGAAAGTACGTTGGAGAAATCGTCAAAGGGAAGAGATTACATGGGAAGCTGAGGAAGCAATGAAATCTAAGTACCCTCATTTGTTCAAAGATGAAGAGGAAGTTCAAGAAACGGAGTTAGAACATTAACAAGTAAGTTTTTTTGATATATGCATAGTATTTATGTGATGATGTGAATGTTAATGATGGACTTAAGCTTGTTTCTGTTGAATAACTATGCTAACATTTGAGGATGAATGTCCTAAAGGGGGTAAGGATATAACACCCCATATTCAAGTACGTGTATTGGCGTATTCAAGTACGTGTATTGGTCTTATTTATATGGAATTAATTTTTTTATTTTATTTGTACCGGAATTTGCCCTTCGATGGATCCATGAGAAGGTTATTGAATAAACTTTCCAACGATATAAAGATTTTCTAAAATGGATAGGTTTCGGATATAATCGAGTACGTTCGAAACTATAAAACGGTGGCCGAGATATTTGGGAATAGTAAATGTGCAGGAAAATTTCCTGCACCCAAACTACTGAGGCCAGCTGAATTTTTGGGTCAACTTTGAATGATCATAACTCCCTTAATGTAATGAACTGAGAGAGTTGTGACCTATGAAAAGAAATATCTTTGAGTCTTCTTTCCAATCCAGTTGGTTTTATCCAAACCCAACGTCTGAGTAAGGAGTTATACTCATTTTACTTCAGCCTATCAAAATAGATTTTAGGGTCAACTTCAAACGACCATAAATCCTTGTACAGGACAAACTGCGTGGCCTACTTTATATTAAATGAAATCCCTTTGAATTATCCTTCCAACGATACTAATTTCACCCAAATCCGATATCGGAGGAAAGAGTTATGGTTGATCTACTTTAGCTTATCAAAACAGCCCACCAATGGACAGATTTGACATTATTTTAATTTTAAAGGCATTTTGGTCATTTCCTATTATATTATGGACGGGAATATATGTATAGATACATGTATACGAGCTCAAAAACTCATTTTCATCATCAATCATTGAGAAAGAACAAACCCTAGCCAAATTTGACCTTTAAATTACTTTTGATTCAACCGTAGAAATTCTAAAGTAATCCGATAACTGCGTTTGTCATCTTGAGAGCTTCAACAGCACCTATTATTTGTGCAAACAGGAATCCATAATCAAAAGGTGAATTCTAAGTTATGAATATTGTTTGACTTTGTTCTTTTCCCTATGTATATGTGTGATAGAGGATTATATATATTGGTTGTTATTGAAAGGTGACGAAAATAGGGTTATGGACTATTTTGCATGGTCTGGTTGCATTGAATTGTGAAAGGTGGATATGGTAATTGAGTTATGGAAGGTGGATATGGTAATTGAGTTATGGGAGTTGGATATGGTGATATACTATTGAATTGATGATTATTTATGTCTATGGCTCAATTTGGTTTAATGGATTGGTTGGGAGGATAAATGAATCCAAACTTGATATTGGAGGATGTTGTATGTATATGCATGGTATGTGAATGTAATTGGAGTATAATAGGGTTAAAGTGACACCCTTTATGGTGTAATTAAGGCTTACTACTTAACTACTAGTTTGGTGAATTCAAATAATTGAATTGTGACGTTTGGTCGCTAATACTAGATTGCTATATATGTTCATTGTCGATAAGTAATCCGAAAAGACGGGAAGTTCATTTGGAACTAGTATTGAAGGTTGACAGTCAGGTATGTAAAGCATACTCTATGCCATATATTTGGCATGAAAGTGAACAATTGTTCTATAAAGAAAGTATCCAAAGTTATTCAATAACATGTGATCCATAATGGTTTTGTATGATGTTCTACGTTACCAATGAACTTGTTTCCACCCTAAAAGATGTCAAGACATTCCAATACTTACTTGTCTTCCAAATCTTACATGTTTATTGCCCTAATGATGTCAGAAGGTATTCGGTTACTCAAACAAGATCCATGTGCTATTAATGACTCCAAAACATTTCATTGATATATCAATAAGTTCTTACTTCATTGTTATGGCATTGATGACTCCAAAACACTTCATTGATGTGCCAATGAGTTCTTACTTCATTGTTATTGCATTGATGGCCTATTTATATATCTCTTATTTATATATCATTGTTTCAAAGTATCAAAAATATGGTGGCGACAAAAATAACAATCTCAAAGATTAATTGAACTTAGTGATGGAAGTTCTATCTTATTGGGTGGTATCCTAGGGGCATAAGCCTATCATGGGTCGATCCCTATTTATGTGTTTATAGGTGGTATCCCAGGGGTATAAGCCTATAATGGGTCGATCCTAGTTGATATGTACTGGAGGCAGCCTAATGGTCATAGTACAATACAATAATGATTACAAAGATAATAAGAACAAAGGTAAAGTGATTGAATAAATACAATGTAAAGGTTGTCACAAGTTCTAGTAAGTGTGGTCCACTCCTATTACGATTTATTCACTTGTTTCTGATTTCTATTGAGCTCCTATATCATATGTGATTATCTAATGCTTTACATAGTACATATTTTGTATTGACATCCCCCACGAGGGACCTGCATTTGATGATGCAGGCATAGGTACCTCAGCTCATACACCGCACAAGTAGGAGCTAGGATACCCAACTGCTTTTGGTGAGCTCCAGTTTGCTTTGGGGATTTTCGTGTCATATCCAGTCACTTTTGGTATTGTATAAAAGTTAGTTATATGGCGGGGTGTGTCCCGACCTTAGTTAAACTCTGTGTATCGTCTAGAGCCTTTGTAGACCTAATGTACAGTCAAGGTGGTTTTTTGTTAATAGACGTGATGGCTCCAACGGCCAAGTATTGTATATACATATATATGTGTGCTCTAGCTTATACAGGTGATTATTTCCTTTTATATGCGACATGATGTTTTTCGAATTTTGGGTTGTCATAGAGGTATGCATGGGAAGTATAAGGTTATGAGTTGGTTCTCCCGGGCCTCCTCAGTTATGGGCGCCAGTTTACCCCAATATGATTTGAGGCATGGAACATTAGAAATCCTTGGAAGGGTGTTGAAGAAATCCTCTACTTAAGTATGAGTATCTAGTACGATTCAGTTTGCATAGCTAACAACCCAGTTTTAAAAATTTGGCAGATAGATTTCTATGGTCTTCCATTTTTTTTGAACTAGTCTGGTCTTACCACTCAAAATTTCATAGGTATGAGCGATTCGATAAGTAGTTTCTCATGCCCAAAATCCATGAATACTGTTCAGTATGTGTATCAGGAATCAGTTTTAGATTCGAATATATAATTGTGATTCAGTCTGTGAGCATTCATTGAACAATCTTTGTTTTCCAAGTATTCTAGTCCAGACAATGTAATACCCATTGTGTAGTCTTATCCTTGTTTCTCATGACCAGTGCCTACAAAAATTATTTCTTCACCATCTATGAGTATGATTGTACCCTTATCACATCAAACACTCAGTATGTGACCACTTCTTAATATAGGAAGAAGGCAAATCAGCTCAGATTCAGTAGAGAATTACATTTGTCCTCAATCTATTTCTTTTCTAGTCTCGGATCCAGCTGTATAGCTATTCTCATCATGAGTTTATACATTCAACGAAGTACTTCAAAGTTTAGAAAGATATAGATTTAGATTTGCAAGTTGTTTTAGCTGTGTGTCTTCAGTTTTCTCTATATTCTTGGCAAAAAAGAAACATTCGAGGATGAATGTTTCCAAGGGGGAGATATTATAATACCCCGATCATTTCTTAAGCCTAAATCCATCTTTTGAGTGAATATGGATGACTTTCGACTTGATTTTTATTTAGTTGATGTTTTATTTCCCTAAATTCTACTCTCGATCATGTGGATAATTGGATAAGCTTTCCATCGACAATAGATTCACCCGAATCGGACACCTGGTGAAGAAGTTAGAGCCATTTTGTAATTCCCCGAGACTCTAACCAATAGTGCAACCATGAATCAAGCTCTTGAGAAATAAATTATAGTTTTTTGGTTGTTTTATAATCAAGGATGGTGTGTATTAAGGACTTAAATATGTCCTAACAATTGGGGAATGAAAACATTCCTTACCGATTGAGTTCTTGGGAAGGATATTAGTATAGTCAACTTCAAAAAAAAATATCTCTCATTATACTGGGGATTTTTGAGATCATACCCTATCAACAGATAGAAAATTGAATTAGCTTTACAAAAATACAAATTTTTCCAAAATCCGATATCGGTGCAAAGAGTTATGCCAATTTTACTCCAAGATCGTCAAGCTGGAAAACGGTGACGACAGTTCTGACGGGCTGTCACATTTCCGACGCCATTTCTGACGACGTCATCAATTTCTGATGACATCATCATCCTTAGGGAGAAAATAAAAAATTAAATCCTTTTGTGACGGGCTATCACGGGTCTGGCAGCCTATCACGGATATCGTCAGCCATTTTTTTCAGGAATTAAGGGCCATTTTTAAAAGTGTATTTTGATCTTTTCCACCCATTTTGACCCTCTATATATATCCAAGTAAAGAATAAAACTTTATTCTTTTTCCATTTCATCAAGAATACTAGGGTTTCTCTCTCAAAAATCCAATCGAAATTTCCCAAGAACATCAAGTATCAAACTATAGATTTTATAAATTAGTTCAAGATTTAAGATACCCAAGTCAAAAGCATCAAGAACCCTAACTCAACAAGTGGAAAAAGAGTCTATAACAAGTTTCTTCATTCAAATTCATAATCAAGGTATGTGGGGTTTGAACAAGAACACTTATTTCATTCTTGTGCCCAAAGATTAAATTTCTACTATTGAAATTCATGATTTTGCAGAGTGGGCTTACATCCAAATTACTTTATGAATGATTTATGATGTTTGTGCTATTCAAGATTGATACACATGACTATTTCATCATTTTATTTCTTAAATTTAGAACATATGCCATGAGTTGAATATTATTATTAGAGTTGATGATTTCCAAATGATTTGAGATAAGAGTTATGATTTATGCTTTTCTACGAGAATTTTTATTATTGAATATATATATATATTGATAATTGAGCTTGAGAATCAAGAATGAGTTCTATGATGTTTTCTTGAAGCTTTTCATACATGATTACTTTACAACTTCCAAATTATGACGATATTTAATATTGTAAATTTCATGTTCTACCATGAGTTGGTATTTCAAGTTCTTTTAAGACATGTGTCAATCTTTAAGCTTCCTTATGAAAAATTGGATTATTGAGTATATTGATTCATAAGATTGAGTTGTTATAATGACTCTTGATATTTCCTCAAAGTTATTGATGTTGCCATGACTAAATGAATTGATATATCTTGATGTTGAGAAAGATTGTTTGATTTTGAGTCGAGTTACGAATTCACAGTTGCATATGATTTACCAATGAGATATATATTTATGTTTTGGTCTTTATAATGGACCCATGAATTGATATTTATTAAGATGGATTTCCTAATGCATTCTGAGATGAGTTTGGGAGGAGTATTTAGCACCGAGCGGGAAATGTGGTATTTCTCCAAAACTACGTGCCACCGTAGGATTGATATTGATGATTGTAGGACACAGGCCAAGTATGGGATCGTGATTGAGAAATTGAGGTTGTACTCCTTGGCAAGAGTACGACACCCCCTCCAATGTGGGGTTCTCTCCTTTGGAGGGCAAAACGTTTGATTCCATGTGGCTCACATGGTGTAGTTATGTCGGTTATAAGAAACTCCCAAGTCCATAAGAGTTCAAGTTTTATGAGTTACCGAGTCACTCTAAGTCATGATTTAAAGAGTTTGAGTTAAGTATAATGATTTATGAGATTTATAATGCTTGTATTACTATTGATGATTTACAAGGAATATATTTTAGTTAATTCAAGTGAAAAAAGTTGTTATCGTTAGCATGCATGATTTTCATAATCATTTATGATATTATTTATAATGTTGCATTGCACCCCCACATACTCAGTACATTCCTTAATGTATTTATCCCCATATATTTCTATATGCTACAGTGCTTTATAATGTAGGTACAAGTTATAGCGCAGATACCGCATTCAGTCAGTTCGCAGCTTTCAGTCAGCATGTTATGAGTACTTTTGACTCGAGGGCATGAGTCAGTTATACAGTTCAAGAAGTGTTGTATTTTTCTTACTTTATTCATATTGAGATTGGGTAGTTGGGAGTCATGACCCATTTATCTGAAGTCAGTACCAGTAGAGGCTTCATAGACAGTCAGTAAAAGATAATGTACTCAATTTTAGTTTCATTTGTAGAAGTAGAGTTGTAATCTTGTAAAGTTCATGTTTATATTGATCAAGTTCAGAGAAATTCTATATTTTTGCTAACTTTATATAAATTTAGCATTTTATCTAGTTTTTTTTAAGTTATGCCAATAGGAGGGTTAGCTTGGGGTCACTTGCGCCCCTAAGCACCATGTGACATCCTGGGACCCAAATTTAAGGGTGTTACACATGCCAGAACATTCAATCATACTAACGAATTTGCACTATGATGTTTTTATACCACAAGTTCAGGAGCATGAGCTCCAGAGCATCAGTAGCATTCCAGTTTCAACAGTCAGAGTCAGTAGTGATTTCTCATCATTTGAGGATGTTATTATTTGATTATTTATTCCTTCAGTACTAAGTTTATTTCAGTATTTTGGAGTTAGTTGGGGATATGTCCCATCAACTCCATAGTTTTCAGATAGTTTAGAGGCTTTCAAACTACAATACATTCAGATAGTTTATTTCAGTTTTAGGTATTTCTATAACCTATTCAAAGATTATTTTATCAGACATGTTACAGTTTTGAACATTACGGCCTTAAAACTTATATTCTATATTTATACAGTATATCATGCAGTGCTCAGTTACAAATGTCAGTCTTGGGTTAGCTTGTGGTCCTTCAGGGTCACGGGCACCATGTAGCATTTCGGGTACCAGACTTAGGGTGTAACAACTTCCTCCCCTAGAAAGTGGAAATACACCCTCTTAGTTAAGCAATCTATCGTAGACTAGAAAAAAGCCAACAGATCCATACCTGTTATAGCATCAAAATCTACCATTTCTAACTCAACCAGGTCAGCAATTATATCGCAACCATAAATAGTTATTATACTATTTTGATATACTCTCCTAGCTATGATAGATTCACCAGCTAGCGTAGACACTTCAAATGGCTTAACTAGCAATTCTGGTGTTGTTTTGAACTTTTTAGAAACCAGTAGACTGACATATTATAATGTAGAAACCGGATGAATTAATGCATATACATCATGTGAAAAGATAGACTATGTACTTGTAACCATATCTGGAAAAGCCTCTAAATTTTGTCGATCCGCTAAAGCATTGTAGGTCTTCATTATTATCTGATCAGGTGAATATAGGAGGATCTAACTTAAGGAAATCTAGTGTTCGTAGGCTAGCTTCTCTATGTGTACCACTAGGGCCTATGGTTTGAATAGTTTGTTCTTAAGTTTCTCGAGAAACTATATGAGCCAATAATTGCACCTTATTCCTTAGATCTTTCTTAATAGAATTAATACGTGGTTCTGAGGATTCAATTTTTCTCCCCTTTAGCACTTTTGGAGATGGAGGAGTAGAAGAAGTTTTTGATACAAACTCAACCTGAGTGTCACTTTAATTAACTTGCCTAGGTGGTAACTTGTTGGTCCCTTCTCCGGAAACCACATCTATTTACTTAGCTATATTATTACTCCTTCTTGTAACCGGCATCTTTACTATAATAAGAGAAAAAATGATTCAATGGTTAAATATGACTTCACCAACAATATGGGCTCTATTGCACGATCTAGGATATGAAAAAAAGAAACAACCCCTAAATATCTCATAGCCTCCTATTTATAGATGTTGTGCACAACACACCGATAAGAAAGACTCCATGTATACATAGCTTTGTAGACTCCCTAGGACGACTTGATTTGATACCACTTTTATCACGCCTCAAATCCTATAAGGGCAGATAGGCACCTATAGCAGTGAAGGCCTGAAAGAACCAACTATGACGTTGTACTCCTCATGCATGTAACTATAATAACCAAAGGATATATAATGCATTGATGAGAAATAAATGACATTCCAAAATCTCTATATATACCAGACTTTGCTATTGGGGCCATAATATCTAAGAGATAAGACACTATTATGCTTAACTTTACATTAGTCTACAAAGCCTCTAAAAAATACACAGAAATGTGGTTAAGGTTTGTAAAACCCCCCACCTAACTCTTTTTCCACTGTATAATACCAAAATATAATACTATAAAAGCCACAAATAAATCTAGAGCTCACGAATAGTCGCTGGCTATCCTGAGCTCCGACTGAGAAGGTGTATTTGCTAAAGCACCTATGCCTGCAGCATAAAATACAAATCCCTAATAAGGGGCATCAGTACGAAAGTATGTACTGAATATGTAAGGCTAAAGTAACCATATATGATATAGGAGTTCAACGAAAATCGGATATAAGTGTACAAATAGTTTTAGTAGACTAACTTTATATACTTGTACGATAAGGTACATTATATTCCTGTCTTCATTTTACCTTTTTTACTTTATTAGATCTGTAAGACATATGATGAAAATGACCATCTTATCATTGGTAAAAAGACTAATTGGGATCTGCCTATGCTAGTCTTATGCCCTTAAGCCGCCACCCAGAAATAAACGTTGGGATTGGACTATGCTAGTCTTACGCCACTTAGCTTCCACCCATAAATAAATATTGGGATTGACCCATTCTAGGATTACACCCCTGATCTTCCACCCACATATAATATATTGGGATTGGCCCATGCAAGGCTTATGCCCTTGATCTACCACTCGTTTAATAGAGATTTGTGTTACTTAGTTTATTTTGCCTTTGAGATTGTTACTCTGGTGGTCATAATGTTATGGTACCTTGAAACAATAATTTACCAAGAAGAGACATGTAAAGGGGCACTTAATGCAACAACAATGAGGTAGGGAGTTGTTGGAACTTAAATGAAGTGTTTAGGAGCTGAAATAAAACATGGGTCTTATTTGCGTAATTGGAAATCTCCTAAAATTTTGTAGTGAAAATAGACGTGCATGCCTATTAATTAGCATATATTGAGGTGTTTTAACATGTTAGAGAGTGGGAACAAGTTTATTGGCTACATAGGCTATAATGAACTGCTATTATGTATCACTTGTTATAGGATAACCTTGGAATCTTATTTGATGGACCAAATGTCCGATTTCATGCTAAAGAGTGCAAAATAGAGTATTCCTTACATACCTGGTCGTACCACTCCAATACTAAACAAACTTGACTTCCCACCTTTTGGATTGCTTATCTATAGTAAAATATATGGTAAACTAATATTAGGAACCAACTGACACATTTGCGCTACTATTTAACTTAACCAAAAGAGTGGTCGGGCAGTAAGCCCTTAATTAATTAATCAATGGTGTTATTTTAACCCTTTTCTCCTCCACTATCATCGACATACCATAATATTCTTATAAGATGCCCAACACAACTTTGTGTTCATTACACCCTCAAAATAATATATGAAACAGAATGGGTAGTAGACGTAAAAAACCATTAGTTCGGTAGTGTACCACCACACCCTTCTTTTATATTTTAATACAAAATAATTACACCTTTCCCCTACATCAATGCGGCAAACCCCGACATATACACACAAAATAGTCCATAAAACATCCCCAAATCCCCTTTGATATAGCAATCAAATATTGAACTCATAATCTTTTCAGTTCTTAATAACAACGCATCCATAATTTTTTCCCAAATTCATATATAAGGAGAACAAAGTGCGGTAGTCACCTTACCTCAATTCTGGAACTCATCCTTTAAATTTTAAATTGACTAGAACTTCAACTTTCACTTTCTTTTACATTTTAAACAAAAGACGAAAAGGGATCTCTTAATAACAAAGAAAAAGTGAGCAAATAGCTAGTTCTATATTTTGACATGAATTAATTATTAAGCACTTATAACATGTTTTCCTGATCTTCCATGATATAATTAAGCTAAATCATAAGTGCTTACACTTACATTGTCTTGCAAGGTTGGGGTTTCTTCATGAACCCTATAAAGAAAAATAGGGATGCTCCTTGTGATTTTAGAGAGAGTAGTGAGAATTTGTGAAATATACTTTTTTTCTGACTTAGAAATGAAGGAAATTACCTCCAACTTGTCCTTATAAAGTCCCTATTTTGGCCACCTCCTTATCAACATTTTGGACCTTACAATTGGTCAAATTGGTCCTAATAGGTGATGCACCTACTTAAGGGTTCAAGCTGCTCATAATTTTAAAGTAGGTGATGCACCTACTTACTTAATTCTTAGTTGGGCTCAATTAAATTTGTCCTTGGAAGATTTGAGCATTGGGCCTTTTCTCCATTTTCCTTATTCTTTTACTTAATTTAGGCCCAAATAAGTATACTAATAAAGGCCTAAATCTGATCCATGGACTTGGTCCATTAAGTTGGCTCATATAACTCAAGTAGGTGACTCACCTACTAGATTAATTAAGTAAAGGAAACACCTCACCAAAATACTCCATTTTTAGTTCTTAATCCCCTTTATCTAACTTAGAACTTGTAACGACTCGGTCACTTCCAACTGTAGATTCAAGTATTATCTTACAATCCCAAGTTTGAATAGTTGTATCGATGTTAACTTGGTCGAATCACATTAAAATATATGGGAAGAATCTATAATTCCATCTACTCCATTAATACGCACATAACAAATATCATCTATTACCTATACCACAAGGCTATACCAAGTAACATATAATTAGAACTAATACAAGAAAAATACAGGATGTTACACTTGAGTTGAAAGGGACCTGGTGATAAATTCAATTCTTTATTTTGTTGATGAACCAAACTATTAAATTCTTGTTTGTTTTCTAATAAAAAGTATAAATTTTAAATATTGATATTATTGTTGTTGTCTTGAAGTCTTGAATGATATTTTTATAGAATGGAAATGGTTGGTGGCTTCTCAGTAGGGAAAACTCCATTTATAAAAGACTTTATGTGCCTAAGGCAGTGCCCAGGTAGGATAGGCTTACCATTTTCCTTGACTTTTCTCTGTTAAGGTATTAGGTTAATATTGCGCTAATTGTACGTGGGATATTAGGGAAAGGATATTCTCTTATCAATTCTAACTATTTTTAGCCTATTAGTGGATTTTTAGAGTAGATTTCAGCCATGTTTAGCTTATGATAGTACTTTCTTATCCTTTTCGATTAGAGATAGCCTATTAAGAGGACTTGGGAGGAGATTGTGAATCCTTATCACAGGTTCGGTTAGGTTTCTTCCATACGTTGGATTGTTCTTATGGTTTGTAATTATCAGTTTGAGGGTTATAATTGACAATTGAGATTCATGGGTTTTTTATCTTATTCATCCTCATAAGTGAATAATTATATTTTTTTCCTAGAACTATAATTGTGTTCTTATGATCATTAGTATCAATATACCACAACTAAGGTTTTAGGAACAATGATGTATTAAAAAAGAGGGTACATTGTACGAAGAGATTTGTAAAAGGTGTTGGGGCATGTATTATTGTTCTCTTTGATTTGATTTGTTTCAAATGGTTGCTATTGTTACAACACACCTTATCTCTACTCTCAATGAAAAAGGGGATACAGGAAAAAAAAGGCAATAAACAACAGAGACATGGAACTATCAACCTTCAATTAAGATCATGAGCTGATAATTAGAGAGAGGTAATTTAGGATCTAAGATTGGGATTAGTATCAAAACTTATAAGATGAGAAAGTGTACTCGAGGGTAATTATCTAATAGGCATGGAATCTAGTTAGGTGTACATAATTTATTGATGACATAAAAAGCATCGGGAGAGATAACTAGTATGAAGAACCTATGGAGTTATAAAGATATGTGGAACACAGTCCTAGTGTATCTCACATATTGATTACCTACTAAAAAAAACCCGAACTATTACTATCTTAAATCATAATTCAAAACCCCACCATTTATAGTAAACCACTTACAAATTAATTAGATAATTAATTTTATTGAGATTTTGGCCTAATCCTATAACACGACCCAAACGAGGGCCTAGTCATATGGGCATCTCCAGTCCGAACGGGACTGGACACCACCTATAAAACCCAACCGTAACCACCCTGCACCCTATGTTGGATTAAGATTGAACAAATAATAAGATAAAGATATAGTAAATGTAATATATTTAATAAAGTCCATAACCATAACCAACAAAATATCTGACAAAATGTCAAACAAGTGTTAACACCAAAGCCAATATCAATACCAAGGCTGACACCAATACCGACACTACCCATGCTCATAGTTGTCTAAAAAAGCCTCTATCTCGAATCAATAACATTTGGTCGGGACATTCCCTCGACCATAGAAAAAACCAAACCAAAGAAATAATAAAAATAAAAGAAGTCCATAGCATGATATAGAGCCTTCTAGAGTATGGAAGCACGCCACTTCAGCCTGACTCAAGGCTGTCCCCAAATCTAAGTCACTGAAAAGGTTTAATGGTAGTACGACCATTTCTGGAATCGTATGGGGATCTAGTGCCCAAAGATAGTTAGCGGGTGAATTCTAGCATGTACTTAGGGATAAGATAAAATAATCCCAATAATATAAACCAAGGTAAATAGCCATATGAAATCACATACATACATATATATTATACTAGGAAAGGAAATCAGGTTAAGCATGCATTTAAATCCTTTTACATAGGATGTGTAGATTTGCCATCCTAAAACCACCCACGGGCTATAAGGGTTCAGCTCCCCCAGCTTAAAGCACCTCGGTGTGTGTAATCCGGATGAACCAAAGAATAAAACCTCAGATGACTAGTACATCTCCAAAAATATATGTGTGACATCAGTTACACGGTCAACAAGACCAACCTAACATTGGTAAACATGAGTTACCAATTTTGGCCCCCCCAGGAACTTCACCTTCCACAACTTTGCTAACATAACCCCCTTTAAGCCTATATTAAAACATTAACCTATAACCAACCATTTATAATGTAGTCTTTATAATTAGGCATTACCAATGGTATCATCATTCATAAATTAGAGCATGCAAGTCTATCCATATATGTCATACCGAAGCCTTTAAATAAATTTGACTCTAAAGTTTCCAATTAAGCACAAACCATGGCCATTAAGGCCTTTACAAACCATCTAAAACTAATCAAACCAATTTAAGTTCCATTACCTTACTATGCAATGCAAAGATTTCGAGGAAATCCATAATATGTTATTAAATCATTCTCATTGGCATTTAACAAACATGTTGAGGGAATATAACTTCCAAAACAAAAACCAAGTATCAATTGACCATTCCCATTCAACCACATGTTCAAGCCATAATTATAACATTAAAAAACGTAAGTAAAGTATGGGAAAACATTATCTAACCATATACAATAAAAACCCCTAACTTCTATTTTAAAACCAAAACAATATCATAATAATACCATGAAAACCATTCATTAAAACATGATTTTAGATGAACTAACAATGAGGAAGGAATAAAATGTTTTAAAAACCAAAGAAGATGGTGAAACTCTCTCTTCAAAGACCTTAATTGATTTTTTTATAGAAACCCTAGTCGTTTCTTGAACCAAGATCTTGAGAGAGATTTTAAGAGTGTTTGAATGAGAATAATAGGTTAATATACCCCAAAAAGGTGTTTTATGTCATGGGGTCAAAAGAAGTTAAGAGGCGAAGTGTCCAGAACACCCCCAACATAAAACTACAGAAAACTTACAGGTGGGTACGAGTTGACCCTTCAACTCGTCACCACATCATACAACTAGAACCCTCAAGTCATCACTAGGTCAGAATGTTGGACACCACATTCTGTCCAACATACGACTCCCTTGCACCAAACGGTCACCATACCATATGACTAGTACTATCTAGTAGTACCTTAAGCAGAACATTAAGGTTTAGACACTGGACCATATACACCTCTACTAGACTATGCATACCCTATCCTCATGGCTCTTAGTGAGCCACTTCTACTCATAGCCATGTCAAGTCACTAACTTTCAGGTTATGTAAAGGATCAACCTAGTGACCCATCACCGAACACTACGACCCATACCAACCAAGTCATTACCTCAATGGAAAACATACCACTACTCACTAGAAACCTTATAAGTTAGGTCACCAAACTCGTACCCATATCATAGAACTCATATGATGAGTCATTATAAGGACAGTGAGCTCAAAGCTTAGGAATTTCCTCAGGCAAAAACCCAGGGTATTTCATCGTTGTTTGATAAACCCGCAACTAGTTTTGCTATATATTTGGTATATTGACCTCTTTATACATCTATTGGAGGACATCAAATTTTGTTTTTGTTTTTGGTAGAGTTGATATATTATGTTCGTCTAATTCTTTGTTTTTGTTTCTTAATTTTACTTTTTCTATTGCTTGTAAGTTGTACACTATTCCATGCCAAAACATAAAGTCATGGTAATCCATTGGTTCCACTTGATCCTAAAATTTAAAGAACTGTAAAAGTAAGGAAAAACGTTAATGATGAAGATAATATTGAGGAAAGTCTTAACCAAGGAGTGTATGAAAAAGGACCTAAGGATGCTATGGAACAAATAACTCCCTACATAATCTCTAAAAAGAATACAAGTAAAAATGCTTCCATAAAATTCATATTGAAATAAAGGGTTAGATAAGTAAAGTAGGTTGCCTGGCCGTACTTAAGGAGCAAAATAGGCAAAAAAAAAAGAAATATGGTAAACTAGTGTCCCCAACATTATATTTCTTTATTTCACGATATTGATAAGGACATAGTAATAGATGAAACATATGAAACTGGTGACATAGTTCAACTTCTACATCCAATCAGAGCTAAGGATGACATCATCACATCTATTATATAGTTGCTAAATTTGAAAAGGTTATTCATGGCCCTTACTACTAATGCTTTACATTTTTTATTTAATGAATTTGTAGGGATTTCTAATCCTAAAATCTATCTGGAGTAAGATATGATGCAATAATTCTATGGTTGTTTCCTTTATATCTAATAATAGAGGATACATTATCGTTGAATGAGTTTCCAAGAGGATCAATCACTAATTGGAAGGAATTGAAGACCTACTTTTTGGAGATATTTTTCCCACTATCCATAATATTGAAGTTTAAAGATCAAATCTATTACTTTAGGTTGCTTTATTTAGAGGTATTATATCAGTCATGGCCAAGGATTTCAAAGAAGATACAAAATATCCCAAATCATACAATAGCGAGTTGTACTTTGCTTGATATTATCTATATAGGATTAAATGAAAACAACAAGGCTATAGCAAACACTGTCACAAGTGGTGCATTATAAATTTAACTTGGTAGTAACTTTTTGATATTTCTAGATAGAATCAATAAAACAACCTGGGCTTGGTGCATTCAATATTCAAAAATTCCAACACTCCTTAATATGATAGGAACAACTACAGAATAGTAAATAATAAATGATTTACTTTCTCAAGAGATAGAACGGTTAAGGATCTAGTTTTGCTTATCCATAGAGAAGTTTGCAATAGTGGGGGAAGAGAGGGTAAATGTGATTAGTTCACAAGCTAAAACTCCTAGATACGATAACCCTAATTTTTAAAAGGAGGCGAAATGTCAACATAATTTATTGGTGGCTTTCAAAGCACCCAAGGGCCTAATTAAGACAATTGGCACTCTAGTAAAAGAAATAGAGGTTGGAACTAATAAAAGGATGAAAACTACAACAAATTTGGGTATAAATATGGGAGTAGAGGTAGGTATTATGACTAGAAGAGATAAAACAACTACAAGAGTGACATAAGTGGCTTTAAGTTCTACCTAGAAACTATAATGCTAATTTGAGCAACTCTAGGATGGAAACATATTTACTAATATGTTAAAGAAGGTAGAGAGATATAAGTTTTACTTAAAAAGATTCAAGCCGCTATTACAAGGATTAGATTGAAGGTTAAATCTCACTATACCACCATAAAGTAGCTTAAGAAACAATCTAGGGAAATTTCTGCTGCAATGAATCAACACCAACAAGATGCACTTCCAAGCAGCACTATCTAAAATCTAAACAATAATAGTTATTATTTTTCTATAACCACTAGTGTTTTTAGATGAATGCTAATATACCTAGAATGTAGTTATTGATAATAATGAGATTATTAATAATAAAAAAGTAGCTAAATCTTGGAACTGTTGATAATGATAATGAGTCTAAAAAGCCAAAACAAGTTGCTCAAACTAAGACAAAGGCAAGGAAGAGAAAGAAAAAAAAGGTCCTGAATGTGTTAAATCTTATTCAAGGACCTCTTCCTTCTTCCATATTGAAGAAAAAGTATATATAAAGAAGGGAATTATCATAAGTTCATCTCGATGTTGAAAAGATTGTCGCTGAACATCCCTTTTTCTTATGGCACTATAGAAAATATAAGGTTCCGGGATGTTTATGAATAATTTAGTAATTAAAAAGAGTATATTGAGTTTTGAGCATGTTGATAATATGCACCATTGTAGTGTACCGGCTTCATGGTTTCTAGTTCAGAAGAAAGAAGATCCCAAAGTTTACATAATTTAATGTACCATCGGCTCTTTCAAAATTTTTAAAGCTTTGTGTGACTTGTGTGCTAAGACTAATCTAATTCCATTATTAGTATAAATAAATTTAGGATGGGGTGACCTATTTGAACCTTTATTGTACTTAATATTGTAGATCACATGGTGAAGAAGCCTGTGGGGGTTTTTATGTGATGCTTTTGTGAGGGCTAAGTCCTTTATTTTTTTAGTTGATTTTATCATCCTTGATTATGACCTTAATAATGAGGTTTCCATTATCTTAGGGAAACCATTCCTTATGACTAGAAGAATTTTTTTAATATGGAGACTGGGTAGTTGAAGTTCAATTTGAATCATTAGGAAGTGAAATTCAATATGTGCCAATCCATAAAGAAACTAAAAGACAAATTCATGATCTCTTTAATTGACACAGTCTATAAGGATGCATTGCTAGCTACTACTGAGGAGTGATTTGGTATCGAATCACGTGCAATTGTGATTATGAATTTTGAGGGTGATGACATTGATTAGTATGATAAGATGGTATAAACACTTGATGGTTTAAGTTCCTACCCTTTTGAACCAAAGAAGTTGGATTTGGGTTTGAAGAATAGAGTGACCTCACTGAATAAGCCGTCTATTGAGGATCCTCATATCTAGGAGGTTAAAGCTTTTCAATACTTTCTTTACTATGCTTTTTTGTGAGACAAAAACTATTTTTCATTCATTATAGGTGTGGATTTTTTTAATGGGAAGTTGAGGATATAGTATTGGTTTTGTAGAAATTCAAAAGGGCCATTGGATGGCCCATCACTAATATTAATTTTATTTTTCTTTTAATTTGAAGTAAAAAATAAAACTCAAGTTAGATTATGTCCTTAGTAATATGCATAATTAGAGGCTCCCATGAATAAGGTAGTTAAAAAAGAGATTAAAAAATAGTTTGATATTGGTGTGGTTTACCCTATTACCAATTATAAGTGGATGAGACTAATTCAATGTATGCCAAATAAAGGTGGACTAGTTGTCGTTCAAAATAAAAGTGTAAATATATTTTGATACGTCCAATAACTGGTTGGCTAGTTTGTATGGATTATAGGAATCCAAATGTATTGATTTGAAAGGATCACTTTTGGGGTACATGGATAACTATATAAATGGATAATATGAACAAAAAGGGTCATGTATTTCCCTATGTAATAGATGATGTATACGACATGATAACGAACATAAAAGTGGGGTTGGTATTACGATACCAATAGGATGCCTTAATGCATAACTAGTTCTATTAATGGGAATGTGTGCTTAATATTTTTCAAATTTGGCTTAAAAAAGTGTTGTGCGGCTGGGCCATGAAAGTGAAGGTCCCAAGCGACTAATACTTAAAAATATAGTTGCCGACGTAGGGGTCTAAATGACCAGGAGTTAGGAGACCCCATTATTATAGGATTAGGAGGTTCATGGAATTCCTCGGGAGTATACCCTGGGCATCACATAGTACTTACGATCACAATAGTCTACAAGCCAAACAATAAGCAGGTATTTGCTGTGAGCACTTAATAATATAATAACATATATAAAAGAAGAACTGATAAGCGATAAGGTTTTACCAACTTAAATCATTACTAGATCATAAATCTAGAAAATAACTGTTGGAAACAACTATCTGAAACTAATAAAATAATAATAAAATAGACTGACTATCTGTACTAATCTAAAAAGCCTCTACTGAATGATTTTAGAGTTGATGGGACAAACCTCTATCTAACTCTATTTGAATGGAAAATACTGAGATAAATAGTCTATGTCCTCAAAATATGAGGACTCACCACTACTATGCCTAATAATCAGGAGAGTTTATGTGTGATCCAGGAACTAAGCATCCAAACCTATGATATGATACATCATAGTGCAAGAAACAAGAATGCGATTAGCATTTAGAATGTACTAGTATGCAAAATGAGGTAGGATGATATGCATAGTTTCATGTATAGGAGTAATAACTGACTGAATTAATATCATGAAGTACTGTATAGAATACATGAAATTTGTAAATACTGATAGTGCATGACCAAGCATAAAACATATTTTGAATATAATCTTTAAATTAAAATACTAAAATATGATAACTAAGTAACTGATATCTGTATGCTATGGTCAATACAAGCCTGAATTGAAGTATACTGAATAATGGACTAAGACTGTGGGGGCTATCATCTAACCGATATGCTCGCATAAGCAATTTGAGGTCCAACCTTTCACATTATTTGGAAGGATGTCAGTACCGTGCCAAGGTTACTAAAACATGCCAAGGGTACTAACACAGGCTAAGTGGATCTACTAATGTACTATCCCAAAGGACTAAGGGTGTCATGCCTAAACTGATGGGTGACCCCTTGGAGGTTGTCAAGCCTGAACTAATGGTGACTCCCCTAATCCTCGCTGGCTACGTAGTTCTGGAGTATAGGTACTTCTACTAAGAACTCTTCCTAACTGATGGGGAAGTCGTCATCCCGGCGCTCTCTTGGTGCTAAATCCTACTCCCAACTGAACTGACTCAAAATACTGAACTGTTCTAAGTTTAAATGATCATGATAACTTACTGAACTGATGTAACTCATAACATGTCTGAAACTAATCTAAATATAATGAGGCTAAGTAAACAACTAAGTTTTTGGGTATTCATAACCCCCAAGACTTGATAGCAATAATATCAAAATAGTACTAAAACTTTGGAAAATATAATATGAAAGTATTTATTCAAAATTCCTTTTTTTAGGCATTTAATCAAATACTTGAAATGCATAGTGTAAGATAAACATAGGAATAGTTTAAATCTTGTAGTAATTGCATGATTTAAACATCAACATCACTAATTATGAATTAAATCAGTGAATGTCATCATTAAAACATATGGGGTTGAATTACAACGTTAATTTAATGTAAACATGGTATAGAATCAAAGTTCATGGGAATTCATGGTTAAAAATCATAATAACTTGTAAAAGATCATAAATTTGAAACAAAAACTTAGATTCTTGGACTCTTTGGGTAAAAGGGACCCATGGATAAACACTTAACATACCCAGATTTATGAATTTGTGAGAATTGATGGTGAATTCTTGAGATTTGATCTTGAATCTTGAAGGGATAGGGTTTGTTCTTGAAAGAAGGCTACTTTAATTTGAGAGGATTGTGGAATAATAAGCCAATAATGCTCTATTTGGAGTTAAATTTTGTGTTTTTATTGTATTGGGTGAAGGGAAAAAGGACTTAAATGCGCTTGGAAATTAAAACTCTAAACTTGAACTAAAAATACCTATTTTGACCTTTAGAGCGACACGGTGCAATCCCATAGGGCCACTGGAAAACTAAAAATCCCCATTTTGCACTACGGTGCAACACAGTACTATGGCGTTGTGCCACTGGATTGGACAATCCTGATTTGGCACGTGGGGGCAACACAGTGACAAATGAAAAATTCCCCTTGGCACGACACGATTCTTAGTGCAATTCACATAAGTGACTACTCAGTCCATTGGAGAGGTGCTCAAAAATTGCAAAAACAAGTTAATTGCCTCATGTACTAGTATTTTTCCTAGTCGACAACAAAATTTTACAACAACAATTTACCCTACACCTTAACTTAAAATCAAAGAAAATATGAACTAAGGGTTAGGGTATACCTGGGGTACATCAAACTCATGAGTCATGGGTTCCTAACCCTGCTGCTGCATCCTTAACTATCCTATCTCCATCCGAAGCCTCACTCAGTTCTGGTGCAGCTGGCCTTGCAGTTTTTGAAGTCCTACTAGTAGAGGAACTTGCGACTCTCGCTAGGATGGCTTCCTTCGATCTATTATTTTCAACTATAGACTCGATCCTTACCTTTTTCATTTCCGCCTTTTCAGTCTTCTTTCTTGCCCTCTTCTCGGCTTTTCTTTCTTTATCAGCGTTAGGCCTCTCTCTCTTACCCTTACCTTTTTTCTCACCATTCTTATACTTTTTCTTCACTGGTTCCTCTGTGTGACCAAGCGATGGGATTTCTCACTTAGATTACTCAACAGTTATATCTGCAGACAATATAAATTAGTGTTGTTGTAGCTTTCCAACCTCCACTCTTACCTAGTATAGGTCATATTTGAATAGTGCAATCGTTGGAATAGTCCTCTTTTTTGGCAACGCATTGAAGCAGTTCTCCAATTCATCAATCTTATCTGGCAGGGCCTTGTAAGGCTTAAGTGCAACCTTAACTCTCTTGTCTACCGTGGCCGCAAATTGTCTGGCAAAGAGTTATAGCTGTGCTTCACACCACATGGATTACTTTTCCACTCTCCTAAAATTTATAGGGTTGAGGGAAAATTCTATTGTAGGCACTACAGCTAAACGATTTATCTCAGTTCTAGGCATTGGATCTGCTCTTTCTAAGGATGTTGTAGGTGCATCTGTAGTCTCTGGCACCTCTGCATTAGGTGCTGATCTAGTACCTATAACCGGTGGATTTTTTAGAATCTCTGCACCTCTGTGAAGCATCAGTATCGACTGATCTTCATCAGTTTGGATAGGATTGTGGGTCCTTTTGGCATGCATTTTTTCTTCTAACCCTACAACCTTAGGCACATCCTCTTTTACCTAGTGTAGGTCTGATCTGAATATTGCAACTACAAGAAATGTCCTCTCTTTTAACCTTGCATTAAAGTAGTTCTCCAATTCATCAATACTATCTGGCAGAGCCTTGTAGGGCTCAATTGTAGCCTTAACCCTCTTATCTACCGCAGCCGCAAATTATCTAGGAAAGAGTTGCAGCTGTGCTTCACACCACTTAGATTACTTTATCACTCTCCTGAAATTTTTATGGTTGAAGGAAAATTTTGTTGTAGGCACTGCAGCTGAAGGATTTGTCTCAGTTCTAGGCATTGGATCTGCTCGTGTTGAGGATGTTGTAGGTACAGCTGTAGACTCCAGTACCTCCGTATTAGGTGCTGAGATGGTCCCTAGAACTGGTGGATTTGTTGGAATCTCTGCACCTCTGTCAAGCATCAGCCTCGGCTGATTTTCATCAATTTGGATAGGATTATGGGTCCTTTTGGTAAGCAATTCTTCTTCTAACCCTACAACCTTAGGCACATTGGCTGCCCTACACAACCTCGTAATAAAACAAAGGTAAAGATATGTTGTATTAGACCTTGACACCCAAATTTTTATCTCTTTGGTGATAATCTCTCCAAAGTTCAAATTGAGGTTATCCTAAAACTTGTGACTAGTATTGCTCTATCATCCCCAATGATGTCATCACCATCTCTGGGTATCAACCAGGCACGTATAATACACCACTAAAATCTTGCCTCTGAATTCAAGGAGGCCTTGAATATCCTTTCACTCGGGTTGGTCAACTATTTTGGTTCTCTATCAACTATGAGTTTGGCTAACCAAGACCATTGATTATGCCGATGCTTCAATTGGGCATAGAAAGTAGGTGATATGGCCTAAGGAGTAAAATTTGGGCCATGAAGGAACCTGTTGATTATCACTTCAGAAACATCTACCATTACACCCTGTACCAGAAGTTTATCCAACAAAGTTTGGTCCACTACTTTCTCTCCTTCTTTACACATGTTTTTCAAGTGAGCTTGGTGGTTCGCAAAGAACTCCCTAACTAGTGTAGGATAAAATGAGTTTCCTCCTCTTGTAGTCCATCCAAAGTCATAGTCACAAAATTTTTTCTCCATCTTAGGATATCTGCTCAACCCTTTAGTGATGATTCTCTTCTCTTCATAAATTGGCCTCTTAATAGCTCTTCTGTTAGTTCTGCGAAGCCCATAAAAGAAAATTTTTTGGGATTTAGGAATTTTCCACCTAGTGTTGTCTCAAACTTTAGGGTTTTTGCATTTAACCATAGTTCCCTAAATTGGAGATTATTCATCATCTTTTGGCTCAGCAGAAGGGGAGTTAGTTGATGGTCCCTCGAATTTAGGTTGCCCAGACTCATGTTCCTTAGAATTAGGATGATCTGAATCATGCTCTTCAGATTCAGCATGTTCAGACTCTTGTTGCTCAAAGGCCGACTGCTCAGAAGGTGTATGCTCAGACTTTGTTGGCTCAGTATAACTTTTTTCACTCTCCTCCACCTAAACTGGTTGGGGTGGTTGGGGATTTTTCAAGCTTATCTTCTTTCTTTACTTTTTGAGCAGTGATTCTTCTTCCTCATAATCGAACTCCTTATTGAAGAGCCTCTGGGGTACACATCCTTTGGTAACTTTCTTTGTAGATTTTGAGTTCTTTCCTTTGGGTGCCATTATAAGACCTGGAATAACAGAAAACCATTAGTCAACACTCAAGAGTATACAAACACATCAATCATTAAAAGTCCACACCCCTTGAAAGGGCTTATTTAAGCTTCCGATCCCAGGTGTTATGACATTTCTGATAAGCCATCACAAATGTGATAGCTTATCACAAATGTCGTCATATCTAAACAAAACCCACAAAATTCTTATCAACTTTTGACGACATTTCTGATAAGCCATGACAAATGAGATAGCTTATCATGAATGTCGTCAGCTCTAAATAGAACCCCAACTTGATTTTAATTTTTGATCCCATTTTTTCTTAAAACTCCATCGATTCTCATTTTTGGGCTGAGCTTTCAAGTCTCAAGATTACACAGTAAACCCTAGTTCCCAATTTTTACACACTGGTATCTATACTTGAATCAATTTTCTTGGGAACTTTATTTCACATCAAGTCATTACTTACCAATTAAAAAGAGAAGTTAGGTTTTGAGCATACCTGATAGGTGTCTTTACTTGGTTACACGATCAAGAGGAAGTAGAGGAAAGAAGATTCTTGACTTTGATTTCAACCCACACAGACAAGGAGGTTTTTTTTGTTTTTCTTAGAAATACTTTAGGAAGGGAAGAAAATAAACTAAAGATGGAAAGAAAATAAAACATAAAGTAAATAGAGGAAACACGCGGGAAGTTAGAAAGACAACATTATGGTCTAGGTCGGATCTTTTCACTAGGGTGCAGGCTTTTCTTATAGATAATTTTGGGATGTATTTGACGCTATTTTCTGATGGCTTACCCAAAGTTTGATAGCCTGTCACAAATATCATCACCCTTAACAAAACCTACCCAGAGCTGATGTCTCTGATGATGAATCTAATGGCTTATCACAATTGTGATAGCCCGTCAAATATGTCATCAGGAATACTTGGCTAGATATATCGATTCCACCTTCTTTTAATTTATAACCTAACTACAAAAATAAATAATTTGCTGGAACATAAAAATTTTTGGGTTGCCTCCCAATTGTGCCTGATTTAATGCCACGACACGACATGCTTATCTTGACTACTCAGACTTCGCCAAGACAACCTGTTGATACCTCTTTACCATCATTATAGAATACATACATGATTGAGAGAACACTAATATATTTTTTCTATGTCATTGATGAGTGTATTTTTAATCTTACTTCTTTGTCGTTGAGTCTGAACTTCAGCTCATTTAGCTCCATGTCCACTATCACTTTCCCAGTTTAAAGGAATGGTCTACCCATGATAATAGGCACTTCAAAGTCCACCTCATAGTCTAGGACTACAAAATCAGCAAGCAGTATAAACTCGGCCACCTTTACCAATACATCATGTAATATGTCTACTAGCCGCTTCACAGACCTATCTGCTATAACCAATCATATGTTCGTTGGGGTAGGATACCTTAAAACCAATTTCTTGCACAAAGAGTGTGGCATTAATTTTATACTGTCTCCCAAATCTCATAGTTCTTTTGTAAAGTTCAGGGACCCAACAGTGCACGGGATTGTAAATGCTTTTAGATCTGCCTTTTTCTGCACTAAAGACCTTGAGGATATAGCACCACAATGATGGAGATTGTCCTCCGACATATGGTTAATCCTCCATTTATTGGTGAAAAGGTCTTTCATAAACTTTACGTATCCTGGCATTTGTGGATGTGCCTCAACCAATGACACATTCACCGTTAATTATTTAAGCATTGCCCTGAACATGCTAAATTTAGCATCATCATTTTTTTTCTTCAATCGTTGAGGAAAGGAAAGTGGTGGTTTTGAGAGTTTTTCAAAACTACCTCCTTCTCCTTCTCTTTATCTTTTTCCAGAGGACCATTAGACCTATCCAGCTTCTCAGACTCCACTGGACATTCTTCTTTCGATTCATCCTCTACCTCTATCACATCTTCAACCAAACTTTTGTTCATAGAAGGTACAGGTAACATCTTACCACTCCTAGTGGTAATCACCATACATGAACTATCATTCAGCGAATTTTGGATAGTATCGCTTGGTAATGTTCCACTCTTCCTCTAGTTAAATTTTGTGAAGAGTCGGCTCATCTACTACTCACAATGTGTGATTGTGGTGGAGTGTCTGTTCACCAACTGACTAATAGTTGATAGATCAGTCTTCATGGTAGTCACACTAGAGTTGGTTTCCTCCACTCCCTTAAGAAACATAGCCATTATGTCCTCCATGGACATCTTTTCAAAACTTTTGGTAGCAGCCTCACGATTTCCAGGAGGGACATAGATCCACCTCCTATCATTATTATTCCTCCAATTTCCCAGCTCTCTATCTTTATAACCAGGCTTATCATAATAATTCCGACCATGATTCCCCTGTCCATTGCTTCGAAACCCCCATGATTATTAACATAGTTTGCCTCTTTTTCTACATCTGCATCAACTCTATCTTGAGATCCCACAGATTTCACCTTCTCAGTCTTGACTGATATCAAGTTCTTGGTTAGTAGATCCATCTGCGTTTTTAGGTGATCCATGTCTTGGTCACACTCCTCATCTCTTCTGGATTATTTTGCAGTCATACCCATAGAAACAGTGGGGATGGCTACCACAGAGTGTCTAGTATGCCATGCCCAATATTATTTGGTCATTCTCTCTAGCATCTTTGAAGCCTTTGGGAATGTAAGATCAACAAACGAACCACTAGCAACATTATCTATAATTGGTTTTATGACAGAGTTAAGAGACTTGTACAAAGTCTCCATCAAGTGTGTGTCTGTCATATTGTTGTTCGAACACCGTGTTAGTTTCTTCTTAAATCTCTTGAGGTTTTATGCAATGATTCGGTCAGGAGCTTCCTAAAGTTGATGATCTCATCCCTCAACTATGCCATCCTGGAAGGCAAAAAGGACCTTTCTAGGAGAGGTTTTTTCAACTGCCTCCAGTTGGTTATAGAATTGGGTGTCAACTCATTAAGCCACAATGTTGCCTACCCAGATAGAGACAATGAAAACAACCTCAATCGGATAGCATTCTTACCCACTCCTAGGTTATCAAAAGATTTACAGATGGTGACAAAGTTCACCAAATGCAAGTTCAGGTCATTCCCAGGAAGGCTACCAAACAACACCTTCAGATTGAGAAGTTGAATCATAGTACTAGTAATGTTGAATTTCCCCTCTGGTGCTAACGGTGGAGGAATAATTGTACCCATTGCACCTGCCCCATCCATTCCATCATCATCATCATTGAGGTCAAACTAGACCGACTGGTAATCTTGCCTTTCCCGAAATGGATGGTTCCTGTTAGCATTACGTTGTACTGGTTCAGCTACTTGCTCTGTATGCCTTGGGTTATCAAGATTTAACAAATCCTTATCTCCCAAATATTCAAATTCAGGATTTGGATGTCGTGCTTGTTGGCCAACATTCTGCACATTCACCTGAGCTCTAGCTAAGGCTGTAAGTCTGCCAGCCTCTTGCTGGTCTGCCATTATTCCAATTCATTGCAGTTCTGAATTAAGTAGTACTAATGGTTCTCTGAAACTTTTGGTTCTTGGCATATAATACAAAGATCCTAAAATAAACAAAAACAACAAATAAACATAAAACTAGGAAACTTGACTAACAGAGAATTAGCACACACAAATGTCAATTTACAACCATACTCCCCAGCAACGGCGATATCTTTTATAATGCTCAAATTACACCTCTCTAATGAGAATGTAAATGATCATTGTCAATATATAACCCAACTAGGTTGGGGTCAAATTCCACAGGTAATATCGTGCGAACTTAAGTCATTTGCAAGCTAATCAACTGATAGTTAAATATTTCCTCAAATAGGGGGTTTTGAGTATAACAAGTAATTGTTGGTAACTTTAGCTTTAGTTTTTGTAATCAAGAGTTTATGGAAAACTAGAATTATGTTCACTATAGGTTTTGGTACTTGACAGATGCTAATATTGATTCAAGATTCTAATAGTAAATAGGAAAACATATTATATTTATCAAACTTATGCCTAAATGTCTCTCGACCTACGTAAGTATTTAATTACCTAATCATCTTGAATTTAGGGAATTTATATTCACTGACCAGAGTTTACCTTAGTTTAATCAACCTTTTTACAACGTCAATTATTAAATGGAAGTTTTTAGTGCTTCCAAGTCCCTGTCAATAATTCACTTTCTACTATATTATATTTCTTATCTCAAGCAAATCAGAGTAGGTACTATCTATTGTTTGCAACCAATAGACAATGATTAAAACCTTGGAATTATCAAGGAGTCCTATTACCTTTTGAATCTAAAACACTTAGCATCTTACAAAAACTCAACCCATAGATCCCATAATTTAGGTTAAATAGATATAGCCACTCATAATGTAATGATCTGAACAACTACATGAATTCATAATTTGAAAGATAAAATTACTACAAGATGAATAATAAATAGTGATTCTCAGATCAGATCACAATAGGAATCCCCAAAGTATTGATGGAAATCTCTTCAAAGTTAATTGTTTTTCAAACCAAGAAACTAGAGAGAAAAGTAACAAAATACGTGTCTCCAAAAGATGTTCGAAACTCCGTAGAAAACCCTAAACAATTCTTTAAATAGTTCACCCTAATTACGCAAACAAAATCATAGAGTCCAGCAATTTCTTGGACAGGTGATGCCATTTATGACGCCTTATCAGGAGGCTGACAACTTATCACAAATGTCATCAACTCCTCTTTGATTTTAACATTCCCTTCCTTAGGATGATGATGAACTGTGATGGCCTATCAGATCTTTGACAACTTATCACAAATGCCATCTTTTATCTACCTCAGCTCCTATGTTCTACTGTAGACTCACGACAATTTTGGCGACCTATCAACTCCTTGATGGCTTATCACCAAATATCGTCACAACTTTTAGCTGAAGTCCATTCTCTATCTAAGGCTGACGATGAAGCTGATAACTTATCACAGGGCTGATGACTTATCAGGAATGTCATCAGCCATACTTTTATTCTTTTTGCTTCTGATTTTAATTATTTTGCTTCCATCCTTGTTGGTTCTCTAGCATCTTAACTTCTACTTCAAAATCAAAGATAAATCACTCAAAAATGACAAAATTTTCTTAAGCCTTTGCAATTATTCTCAGTTAAAAGCTTCAAACGTGTTAGCATCAGCTCACACATCAATAATTCTATGGTTGTTTTCTTTATCTCTAATAATAGAGGCTACATTATCATTGAATGAGTTTACAAGAGGATCCATCACTAAATGGAGGGAACGAAAGACCTAGTTTTTAGAGATATTTTTCCCACCATCAATAATTTTAAATTTAAAGATTTGGTTTATAACTTAAGGTTTCTTTATTTAGAAGTATTATATCATTCATGGCCGAGGATTCAGAAGAAGCTACAAAATATCCCAAATCATACAATATTGAGTTGTACTTTTCTTGATATCATCTATATAGGATTGAATGCAAACAACAAGGCTATCGCAAACACTGTCATAAGTGGCGCATTATGAATGTAACTTCGCAGTCGATTTTTGATATTTCTAGATATACTCACTAAAACTAACTAAGCTTGGTACATTAAAGATTCAAACATTCCACAACTCCTTAATGTGATAGGAGCAATAACAGAACAGTAAATAATAAATTATTTAGTTTCTCAAGAGATAGAACATTTAATGATCTAGTTTTGCTTATTCATAAAGCAGTTTACAATAGTGGGGGAAGATAAGGTAAATGTGATTGGTTCACAAGCTAAAATGCCTAGATATGGAAAACCTAATTTTTAAGAGAAGGATGAATATCAAGGTAATTTAGTTGTGGGTTTCAAAGCATCCAAGTGCCTAATTAGGAAAATTGGCACTCGGGTAAAAGAAATTGAGGTTGGAACTAATACAAGGATGAAAGCTACAACAAGTTTGGGTATAAATATAGGATTAGAGGGAGATATTATGACTAGAAGAGATAAAAAAACTACAAGAATGGCATAAGTGGCTTTATATTCTACCTAGAAACTATAATTCTAATTTGAGCAACTCTTGGATGGAAACATTTTTACTAATATGTTAAAGGGGGTGGAGAGATATAAGTTTCACTTAAAAAGATTCAAGCCGATATTAAAAGGATTAGCTTGAAGGTTAAATCACACTATACCACCATAAAGTAGCTTAAGAAGCAATCTAGGAAAATTTCTGCTGTAATTAATCAACACCAACAAGGTACACTTCCAAGCAACACTATTCAAAATCTAAACAATAAAAGTTATTATTTTACTATAACCACTAGGAGTTTTAAGATGAATACCAATACACTTACGAATGTAGTTATTGATAATGATGAGTGATTATTAGTCATGAAAAAGTAGCTAAATCTTGGAATTGTTGATAATGATAATGAGTCTGAAAAGCTAAAACTAGTTGCCTAAAATAATACTAAGGAAAGAAAGAGAAAGAAAAAAGAAGTCCCGAATGAGTTGAATCTTATTCTTGGACCTCTTCATCCTTCCATATTGAATAAAAAATATATATAAGGAAGTGAATTATCATAAGTCCATCCCGATGTTGAAAAAATTATCGCTGAACATCCCTTGTACTTGTGGCACTAGAGAAAATATGAGGTTACGGGAAGTTTATAAATAATTTAGTGATTAAAAAGAGTATCTTGAGTTTTGAGCATGTTGATCATTTGCACCATTGTAGTGTACCGGCATCATGGTTACTAGTTCAGAAAAAGAAGATCTCGAAGCTTTCACAGTTTAATATACCATCGGCTCTTTCAAAATTTTTAAAGCTTTGTGTGACTTGTGTGCTAATATTAATCTAATTCCACTATTAGTATAAATAAATTTATGGTTGGGGTGACCTAATCAAACCTTTATTATAATTATTATTGTAGATCACGTAGTAAAGAAGCCTGTAGGGGGTTTTATGTGATGCTTTGGTGAGGGCTAAGTCCTTTATTTTTTTGGTTGATTTTGTCATCCTTGATTATGAGCTTAATATTGAAGTTTCCATTATCTTAGGGAGACCATTCCTTGTGACTAGAAGAACTTTGGTTAATATGGAGACTGGGTAGTTGAAGTTTAATTTGAATCTTTAGGAAGTGACATTCAATATGTACCAATCCATAAAGCAACTAAATAATATATGCATGATCTATTTAATTGATACGGTCGATGAAGATGCGTTAGTAGCTCCTACTAAGGAGTGGTTTGGCAAAGAATCACATGAAACTATGATTATGAATTTTGAGGGTAATGACATTGATTAGTATGATAAGATGGTATAAACGCTTGGTAGTTTAAGTGCCTATACTTTTGAACCAAAGAAGTTCGATGTGTATATGAAGAATACAGTGACCTCACCGAATAATCCATCTATTGACGATCCTCCTATCTTGGAGGTTAAAGATTTTCAATACTATATTTACTATGCTTTGTTATGAGACAACAACTACTTTTCATTCATTATAGCTGCAGATTTTGTTTAAAAGCAAGTTAAGGCTATAATATTGGCTTTGTAGAAGTTTAAGAGGGCCATCACTGATATTATTGACATTTTTCATTTAATTTGAAGTAAATAATAAAACTCAAGTCAAATTATGTCCCTAGTATTGTGCATAAGAAGAGGCTCCTAT
>JAPEIP010000008.1:49595959-49646902 GCA_026120095.1 Capsicum chinense | reverse complement strand
AAAAATGACAAAATTTTCTTAAGCCTTTGCAATTATTCTCAGTTAAAAGCTTCAAACGTGTTAGCATCAGCTCACACATCAATAATTCTATGGTTGTTTTCTTTATCTCTAATAATAGAGGCTACATTATCATTGAATGAGTTTACAAGAGGATCCATCACTAAATGGAGGGAACGAAAGACCTAGTTTTTAGAGATATTTTTCCCACCATCAATAATTTTAAATTTAAAGATTTGGTTTATAACTTAAGGTTTCTTTATTTAGAAGTATTATATCATTCATGGCCGAGGATTCAGAAGAAGCTACAAAATATCCCAAATCATACAATATTGAGTTGTACTTTTCTTGATATCATCTATATAGGATTGAATGCAAACAACAAGGCTATCGCAAACACTGTCATAAGTGGCGCATTATGAATGTAACTTCGCAGTCGATTTTTGATATTTCTAGATATACTCACTAAAACTAACTAAGCTTGGTACATTAAAGATTCAAACATTCCACAACTCCTTAATGTGATAGGAGCAATAACAGAACAGTAAATAATAAATTATTTAGTTTCTCAAGAGATAGAACATTTAATGATCTAGTTTTGCTTATTCATAAAGCAGTTTACAATAGTGGGGGAAGATAAGGTAAATGTGATTGGTTCACAAGCTAAAATGCCTAGATATGGAAAACCTAATTTTTAAGAGAAGGATGAATATCAAGGTAATTTAGTTGTGGGTTTCAAAGCATCCAAGTGCCTAATTAGGAAAATTGGCACTCGGGTAAAAGAAATTGAGGTTGGAACTAATACAAGGATGAAAGCTACAACAAGTTTGGGTATAAATATAGGATTAGAGGGAGATATTATGACTAGAAGAGATAAAAAAACTACAAGAATGGCATAAGTGGCTTTATATTCTACCTAGAAACTATAATTCTAATTTGAGCAACTCTTGGATGGAAACATTTTTACTAATATGTTAAAGGGGGTGGAGAGATATAAGTTTCACTTAAAAAGATTCAAGCCGATATTAAAAGGATTAGCTTGAAGGTTAAATCACACTATACCACCATAAAGTAGCTTAAGAAGCAATCTAGGAAAATTTCTGCTGTAATTAATCAACACCAACAAGGTACACTTCCAAGCAACACTATTCAAAATCTAAACAATAAAAGTTATTATTTTACTATAACCACTAGGAGTTTTAAGATGAATACCAATACACTTACGAATGTAGTTATTGATAATGATGAGTGATTATTAGTCATGAAAAAGTAGCTAAATCTTGGAATTGTTGATAATGATAATGAGTCTGAAAAGCTAAAACTAGTTGCCTAAAATAATACTAAGGAAAGAAAGAGAAAGAAAAAAGAAGTCCCGAATGAGTTGAATCTTATTCTTGGACCTCTTCATCCTTCCATATTGAATAAAAAATATATATAAGGAAGTGAATTATCATAAGTCCATCCCGATGTTGAAAAAATTATCGCTGAACATCCCTTGTACTTGTGGCACTAGAGAAAATATGAGGTTACGGGAAGTTTATAAATAATTTAGTGATTAAAAAGAGTATCTTGAGTTTTGAGCATGTTGATCATTTGCACCATTGTAGTGTACCGGCATCATGGTTACTAGTTCAGAAAAAGAAGATCTCGAAGCTTTCACAGTTTAATATACCATCGGCTCTTTCAAAATTTTTAAAGCTTTGTGTGACTTGTGTGCTAATATTAATCTAATTCCACTATTAGTATAAATAAATTTATGGTTGGGGTGACCTAATCAAACCTTTATTATAATTATTATTGTAGATCACGTAGTAAAGAAGCCTGTAGGGGGTTTTATGTGATGCTTTGGTGAGGGCTAAGTCCTTTATTTTTTTGGTTGATTTTGTCATCCTTGATTATGAGCTTAATATTGAAGTTTCCATTATCTTAGGGAGACCATTCCTTGTGACTAGAAGAACTTTGGTTAATATGGAGACTGGGTAGTTGAAGTTTAATTTGAATCTTTAGGAAGTGACATTCAATATGTACCAATCCATAAAGCAACTAAATAATATATGCATGATCTATTTAATTGATACGGTCGATGAAGATGCGTTAGTAGCTCCTACTAAGGAGTGGTTTGGCAAAGAATCACATGAAACTATGATTATGAATTTTGAGGGTAATGACATTGATTAGTATGATAAGATGGTATAAACGCTTGGTAGTTTAAGTGCCTATACTTTTGAACCAAAGAAGTTCGATGTGTATATGAAGAATACAGTGACCTCACCGAATAATCCATCTATTGACGATCCTCCTATCTTGGAGGTTAAAGATTTTCAATACTATATTTACTATGCTTTGTTATGAGACAACAACTACTTTTCATTCATTATAGCTGCAGATTTTGTTTAAAAGCAAGTTAAGGCTATAATATTGGCTTTGTAGAAGTTTAAGAGGGCCATCACTGATATTATTGACATTTTTCATTTAATTTGAAGTAAATAATAAAACTCAAGTCAAATTATGTCCCTAGTATTGTGCATAAGAAGAGGCTCCTATGTAAGAGGTAGTTAAAAAAAAAGAATATAAACTAGTTTGATATTAATGTGGTTTACCCTATTACTGATAGCAAGTGGGTGAGCCTAATTCAATATGTGAATAAGAAAGGTGGAATAGTTGTGGTTCAAAACAAATATGTAAATATATTCTGATACGGCCCATAACTGGTTATCTAGTTTGCATAGATTATAGGAATCCAAATGTATTGATTTGAAAGAATCCCTTTTAAGGTACATGGATGCCCGTATAAATGGATAATATGAACCAAACGGGTCATGTATTTCCCTATGTGATAGATGATGGATACGACATGATAACGAACATGTAAGTGGGGTTGGTATAACGATACCAACAAGATGCCTTAATGCATAAATAGTTCTATTAATGGAAAAATATGCTTAATATTTTTAAAATTTGGCTTCAAAAAGTGTTATGTGGCCAGGCCGTGAAAGTGGAGGTGCCGAGCAACTAATACTTAAAATTATAATTGCCGATCCAGGGGACTAAATTATCGGGAGGTAGGAGTCCCTAATATTATATAATTGGGAGGTTCGTGAACACCTTGGGAGTACACCCTGGGCATCACATGGTGCTTACGGTCCCGAGGGTCCACAAGCTTAACAAGGAGCTGGTACTTGCTGTGAGCACTTAATAATATAATAACATATACAGAAGAACAACTGATAATCCATAAGGTTTTACCAACTTAAATAATTATTGGATCATAAATCTGGAAAAAAAACTATTGGAAATAAGTATCTAAAACCAAGAAAATAATAACAAAACTGACTGATTGTCCTTACTAATCTGAAAAGCCTCTAATGAATGACTATGGAGTTGATGGGACAAACCCCTATCTAACTCAGTTTGAATGGAAAATTATGAGATAAACACACTACGTCCTCGAAATATGAGGATTCACCACTACTATGACTAATAATCTTGATAGTCTATGTGTGATCCAGGAACTGTTCATCCAAACTTATGGTATGATACATCGTAGCACAAGAAACGAGTATGTGATTTGTATTTTGAATGTACTGGTATGCTAAATGAGGTAGGATGATATGTATGGTTTCATATATAGGAGTAATAACTGACTGAATGAATATCATGAAGTACTGTATAGAATGCATTAAATCTATAATTACTGAGAGTGCATGACCATGGATAAAACATGTTCTGAATATAATCTTTAAATTTAACTACTAAAAGTTGATAACCAAATAACTGATATCTATATGTTATGGTTAATAAGATCCTAAATTGAAGTATACTGAATACTGGACTAAGACTATGGGAGATATCATCTAACCGATATATCCCCATGAGCAATTTGGGGTCCGACCTGCTGCCCCATTTGGAAGAGTGTCAGTACCGTGCCAAGGTCACTAAACCATACCGAGGGTACTAACACTAGCTGTGCATATCCACTGATGTACTGTCCAAAATGACTAAGGGTGTCAACCCTAAACTGATGGGTAACCCCAAGGAGGTTGTCAAGACTGCACTAATGGGTGACTTTCCAAATCCTATGCTGGCTATGTAGTTCTGAAGTATACGGACTTCTACTAACGAGTCTGCCTAATTGATGGGGAAGTCATCATCCCGGCGCTATCTTGATGGTAAATCCTACTCCCAACTAAACTAACTCGAAATGCTGAACTATTCTAAGTTTAACTGATCATGAGAAAATACTGTACTGATGTTACTCATAATATGTTTGAAACTAATCTGAAGATACTGAGGCTAAGTAAACAACTAAGTTTTTTGGTATTCATAAACCCCAAGACTTGATAGCAATAATAGTAAAATAGTACTAAAACTTTGGGACTATAATATGAAAGCATTTATTCAAAATTCATTTTTGTAGGCATTTCATCAAACACTTGATATGCACAGTGTAAGATAAATTGGGAATGGTTTAAATCTTGTAGTAATAGCATGATTTAAATATCAACATCAACATTTATGAATTAAATCAGTGAATAACATCATTAAAACATATGGGATTGAATAACAATGATAATTTAAGCATTGCTAGTTGAATAACATATGGGAGGTGGTAGTTTCTCAATAACCTCGACCTTAGCTCAATCGACCTCAATCCCCTTGGCTGAAATTTTATGACCAAGGACAATGCCCTCCTTCACTATGAAATGGCATTTTATCCAAATTAAGCACAACATTAAATTCCTCACATCACTGGAAAGCTCTATTCAGATACACCAAACAAAGCTCAAAAGAATCACCTACCACTAAGAATTCATCCATAAACACCTCCAAGGTGTCTTCACCCATATCGGAAAAGATAGAAATCATGCAACGTTGAACGGTAGCGGGTGCATTACACAGACCAAATGACATTGCTTGAAGGAAAAAGTACCATACCGGCAAGAGAATCTCATCTTTTCCTGATCTTCCAGGGCTATAGAAATCTTGATATAGCCAAAATACCATAAAAGAAACAACAGCAACCTCTTTCCGCTAACCGATCATGCATCTGATCCATAAAAGGCACTGGGAAATGGTCCTTTAAAGTCCATGAGTTAAGCTTATGATAGTCCATACAAAATCTCCACCTATTCATAGGTCTAAGTGGAATCAACTCTTTTTTCTCATTCGCTATAATAGTCATGCCCCCTTTTTTGGAGCACATATTGGACATGACTTACCCACTTACTATCCGAAATAGGACATATAACTTATGCATTAAGCCATTTGATGATCTCCTTCTTAACCACCTTTTGCATAGGTGGGTTAAGACAGCGCTGGTGCTTAATGGTCAGAGTCCAGTCTTCCTCAAGCTGAATTTGATGAGTGCAAATACCCAGAGGAATGCCATTAATATCTGCAATAGTCTAGCCTATCACCCTTTTGTACCTCTGCAGTATTGAGATAAGCGCCTCCACTTGATTCTTACCTAGATCTATTGTAATAATCATAGGTAAAGTGTTTCAACTACCTGGAAACACATACCATAGATGGCCTGGCAATTTCTTCAACTCCAACACCGGCGGCTCTTCAATAGATGGCTGTGTTGGTGGTGTTGGCTGATTTTTACGATCTAGATCCAGCTTCTTGGGAGCATAAGAATATGATCCCATTCCAAACAAGGCACATACATTCTTCTCATACTCTTCAATTCCTTTGCTATCAAAATTCATCATGACTGCAGCCAAAGACTAGACAGTGAATTTCTCCTCTATCTGCACTTCTTGCTCATCCTCGTAATAAATATCCATAATAGAGGACACACTTATTTCCTTGTGCTTATTCTGAGATTAACACACATCAAACTGAACTACTTTATTATTAGTCCTGAACAAGAGCTCATTAGCTCGTAAATCAATAAGTACGCTTCGAGTTACAGGGAAAGGATGACCCAATATTATGGGCACCTCAAAATCTACCGCATAATCCAGAATAAGAGTACCCCTTTTTTTCCTCTCCATCGAGCCTTCTCTCTCTTCCCAGCTCTTCTAAGCTACTTCTCTCTCTCTTTTCCCCTTTCCTCCTTCTTCTTTGCTATCTAGCCACTGTAACTATCAGCGGGATGGGGGGTTTACACCGGCTTGACTTCAGAAATGGCCACAAAAGAATAGATCTAGTATCACATAGTAGAAGATTAGAAAGATCCAGCAACAGGTACAATGACAACCGGCGACCCTCCAGCCATCCTTTTTCAGCAAAGCTATTTTTAGAAACCAACTCCAAAAGCATAATTAATGGAACCATCAGCCCACAGGAGTACCCTGGTGACACCTAAACTTTGATATTTAAATACCATTACCTATATTTACACTTTACTAGTTATTATCTCTACCATTTTGTTTGTTTTGTGTTGTCTCTTGTGAGTATAGTGTAAGTATATGCTTTTGATTATTGGTGAGTATTTGTTGTGCGGTTCTAGCTGCTATGCCAGATAGGGTATTTTGTGTGTGCCTTCTATTTCCCTAATACTTTCCTATTTTCCTGCTTTCCTATTATTGCTTTGTTAGGTTGACTATTAGTTGGGGGCTTTATTTGTTCTTTAATTAGGTTCTTAAGTGATGGCTATAGTGATTGATGGTGGAATAGGGTCATGTCTGAGGAGGTTGGGGTTGGGGATGGATTTAGGTAAGGGTAAAGAGAGAAAGGCAGGGGTGGGTATGGGTGCTATATCGGCTATTAGGGATATTACGGTGAGTGGTGATATATGAGCCGATGCTAACATATTTGAAGCTTTTCACTCTAAATAATTCCAAAGTATTAATAAAGTTTCATTGTTTGTGATTGCTTTTAGTATGTTAATGTAGACATAAGTGATCGGGGAGGAAACCAAAGGAAAGAAGAATAAATCGGATGACACCTGATATAAATAAACTGAAGTGTAGATGATGCCAATTCTAAAGCACTTTCATACGTGGGATAGGCCATGAAAGTTTCCTTCAAGCTTAGATAGAACCTTAAGAGTTGAGAGGAGATGTGACGGTGATTCAAAAGGGCTATCAAATATGGGACGTGGCATCAAAATCTTAGTCAACTAGAGACAAAGTATGTTGATTCCCAGTGAAGATATGATGATAGTTTTCACATACCATTAGGATTTTGACATACTATCAAGATTTCCATCTGAAGACGCAGAAGATAAAAATTCACTGGAACCTTTGATGACATCTCACACCCGTCGTCAGGAATATGACAAGCCATTAAAAGTATCGTCATCTAAATTAAAGAGAAAACTGAAACTTTAATTTTATTTCCTTATTTAGGATTTACTATTTAAATACTTGTTTTGGGTTTTTATTAAAGAGGATTTTTTGTTAGCTATCAGACATTAACCTAGGGAAGAGAGGCACATAACATTGCTCTCTTACACCAATTATTCTTCTTGATTTTATCAACTATTTTTGGGTTTCTACCTGATGATTCAATCGAAGAAACTAATTGTTGTTTTCCATCTAATCGTAAGTTATCCTTATCATTATGAATTCAACTTGTGAGTTCTTTCATCAAATCATAAGTGTCTAATTTTATTTAACAGAGTTGTGGGATCCATCGATTAGGGTTTGATATGATGCTTGGTAATTAACAAATTCAAAGAGTAGTATAACATCTTGAAATTCTGTTTTTTGAACTAAAATCTAGTAGTTGCAAACATTAGATTTTGCCTTAGGTTTTATTTACTTCTAGCGTAGAAATACACTAGGGGACGTGAACAGGGACTCGAAAGCTACCAACCTTCTGTTTAATGATTAATTTCGTAACTGGATTAATCTACCTGAGATAATATCCTATTGGAAATAGATAAGTTATCTAAGTTTGAGACAATTATATAATAAATTGTCTGGTAAGGTCGAGAGATAAGTCAGATAGTATAATCGTCAGGGATATTCTGTTGTTCTACTCATTTTAAGAATCTCTAGCATTACCTAGTATCTGTCCATTCCCAAAATCCTTGGTGAAAATAGCTCTAGTTCCTATTTATCTTGATTACAAACACTGAAGTATTTAAAGTGATATTTAACATACTGTGAACTTAAACCCCCATCTTTAAGAAATAGTAAACTACCAGTAAAGTCTTTCGTAAATAAATCAAAGTTCACACCCTATTCCCTATGGGATTCAAACACAACCTAGTTGGGTTTTATATTGACAACGATCACTTACAACCATTCAATAGTGTAATTTGAGTGTTATCAAAAATGGTGCCATTGCCGGGGAATACGATTGTAGACTAAAAGTTTATGCAAGAAAATTTGTTGATAGTTCAATTTCCTCGATTTATGTTTGTTTGTTATTTTTGTTTATTGCAGGTACTATGTTGTTTATGACAAACAGAAGAAGTTCCAAAGAACCACTATTACCAATCAATCCAGAACCTCAACTGATAGGTAGAATGGCTGAACAATATAAAGTAGAAAGACTAGCTGCTATTGCCAGGGCTCAGATGAATATCAAAAATTTGGGTCAACAAGCACGTCACTAGAACCCTAATGATGAAGACTTGGGTGATGAGGAACTTTTGAATCCTCAAAACCTAAGGCAAGCTGAGCAAGTTGCTACACCAGTGTAGTGAAATGAAAATATAACTCATCCAGTTTGAGGGAGATATGGACAACAACCTATGCAATATGAGGCTGATGAAGATAATGGAGAAATGGACGGAGCTGGTGCAATAGGTGCTATCATTGCTCCACCATTGGAACCAGGAGCAAAATTAAGCATAATAAGTACAAAGATCCAACTCCTGAATCTAAAGGGGTTATTTGGAGGCTTACCCAGAGATGATCCGAACATGCACTTGGTGAACTTCATAACTATCTGCAAATCTTTTGACAATCCATGAGTAAGCTAAAATGTGATCAGGTTGAGATTGTTTCATTTATCTTTATCCAGGAAGGAAATAATGTGGTTGAATGAGTTAGAGCCTGATTCTATAATCAACTGGATATAGCTGAAAGATGCATTCCTAGAAAGATTCTTTCCATACTCCAGAATGGTATAGTTGAGGGATGAAATTAGCAACTTCATACAGCTTCCGACTGAAGTACTGAATGAGACCTGGGAAAGATTTAAGAAGAAGCTTGCACAATGTCCAAACCATAATATGACAGACTTGCACTTGAAAGAGACTTTATACAGAGCCTTCAACTCTATGAAAAAGCCTAGTGTTGACAACGCTGCATGTGGTTAATTCATTGACCTCTCTTTTCTAGATGCTGCGGACATGCTAAATAGAATGACCAAGTAGAGTCGAGCTTGGCACACTCAGGATTCTATGGTGGCTAGCCTGAATGTTGCTGGTAGTATTACTATAGAGCAACGTAGAAGGGATGAGGAGCGATATCAGGACATGGATAATTTGAAGATACAGATGGACTTACTGGCCAAGCACTTGCTATCCGGCAAGACTAAAATGGTAAAATTGTGGAATCTCAATAGTCAAGGGAACCAAGGTCGGACTTTCTATTACAAGCCTGATTATAAAGATAGGGAGCAGGGACATTGTCGAAACAATAATGACAGGAGTGGTTTGTATGCTCCTCCTCAAAGTCGAGATGCTTCAACTACTAGTTCTAGAAAGATGACCATAGAGTATATACTGGAAAAGATATTGAAGAGAGTTGAAGCAACCAACTCGGGTGTAACTAATATGAAAAGCAAATTTTCTACCCTCAGTCAGTTGGTTAGCTCACACTCGCTTCTATTAAGCAATCGGAACAACAGATGAGCCTACTTTAGGCTACTTTGAACCATAGAAAATACTGCACATTACCTAGTAATACGATTTAAAACCTACAGATTAATGGCTCTTGTTTGGTGATTACCACCCGGAGTGGTAAGATGTTACCTGACCTTTCTATGGGAGAAGCTGTGGAAAATAAGGTAAATATTGATGAACCAGAAAGAAGAAATCCAGTAGAGTCTGAGAAGCTGGAAGGGTTAGTTGATGTTTTGGAAAAAGAAGTCGAAGAGAAAGGGGAAATGATATTAGTAGAAATACCAAGACCACCACCTCTCTTTTCTCCGAGATCGAAGAAGAAAGCATATAATGAAAAATTTAGCAAGTTCATGGCAATAATGAAACAACTAAAAGTGAATGTTCCATTGATGGAGGCAATTGAGAAAATTCCAAACTATGTTAAATTTATAAAGAAATTATTGACAAAAAAGCGAAAGGCAAGTTGTAAGCTGATGGACAACATCCATCATTGTAGTGTTGTTTCTTCACAATCCTTAGTGCAAAAAAAGCCTGACCTTGGAGCATTTACCATACCATCCACAGTTGGGTCCAAGAAGTTCACCAAAGCTTTATGTGACTTCGGAGTAGGTATTAATCTGATACCGCTTGATATCTACAAAAATATTAGATTAGGGAACCTACCCCCACAACGATGCATCTTGTGATGGCTGACAGAATGGTAAAACTACCAATTGGTATATTACATGATATGCCGGTAATGGTGGATGACTTTATTCTACCGGAAGACTTTATGATATTGATTTTGAGGTACTCATCATCTTGGGTAGACCACTATTAACCTCAGGAAGAGTATTGGTTGATATGGAGCTGAATGAGCTAAAGTTCAGGTATGGAAAAAGGGAGGCCAGATTCAAAATGCATCCTCCTATGAAGCAGTTAAAAGAAATAAATATCTTCTTGATTGTTGATGTATTCCAGGAAAATGGTAATGAGGCAGTGATGTGGTATCTTGATGAAGTCTAAGTATTCAAGATAACCTAATCCTAATGTGATATTAAATCAAGCACTATTTGGGAGGCAACCCAATATTTTAATTTTATTGTAATAGGTTTTTAATTTTTGTAGCTAAGAGTGTACAAAGGAGTTGAACTGGTTGTAGTCAGCCTGAGAAAGTCGACGCTAATTTTGATGGGCTATCACATGTATGACAATCAGTGATAAATGGCATAAAAATAATCAAACTAAAATATCATTCTGTAAAGGCTAACGGGAATTTTGAAGCTCCGTTCAATTTCTGATAGGCCGTTAAAAATGTCGTCAAATGAGTCGACCCTAGCTTCAAATATTTGGGCTAACCTGACCCAGCAACAGCTGTTCACATTCCTTTATATATTAGATAGTTTACTTCCAATTTTAGTTGTCATTCCTTAATGAATTATTTCCCTTCCTTTTTCAAACTTAATACCTTCTAAAGAAAAATCTTAAGACTTTCCTTATTGAATCCTGAGATTTAAGTCAAGAAATCTTCGTCCTCTCTCATCTTATCCTTCTCTCACTCACAAGTCTAGGTGCTCAAATATTTATCAACTAAGTGTCGACATCCAAGTATGAGAAAACTTCAACTTCATCTTTATTTGGATTAATTGTGAACTATAAGAAGCCTTGGTTTCAAAGAAGTGAGATGAATCAATGAACATGCTTCAATCTCCTTTAAAAACTAGGACTACTAGGGTCATACGGTATAATTTCATGGAAATCTCTATAAAGAGCATAACCTAAGTTGAAATACAGAAAAATGGTAGAAGAAGATTCTGAAAAAAAAAGAAGTTAGAAGTTTAATGTTGTCTAATGACAAAATTCATGGCTTTGTACCTGTGTGACAGCTGGTCAAAATTGCCATTAGAGGCTGAGAAATTTTGTAGATTTTGGATAAGGTTAATGAAGGTTTTGAAGCGCCGTCACACCTGTGATGGCAAATCAGAAAGGTTGTCAAACCTGTACACTAAAAAAAGTGATGATGATTAAACTGAGGTGATCATTTTTCTTCTATTGTTATATTATGGGCACTAATTGAGATATTTTATGATTGTACAGAACTGAGCATGCCACCCAGAAGAAAGAATCCAACCACACCAAAGAAAGTAGATAAAGAGAGTGTACCTCGACAACTTGTTAATGAGGACTCTGATTATGAAGACGAGGAGCCTTTGCTCAGGTGGAAAAGAAAGAGGACTAGTCCAAAGACTCCACCTCAACCTAAGCCTATTTAGGTAAAGGAAATTGATGATACTGAGCTGAAAACCTCATCTGAGAAAGCTTTTGAGAAACAAGGATCAAAACACACTGAGAAGGGGTTTGAGGATACTAAAGAAGAAGCTAAAACTGAAGATTCTGAGAGGCCTGGAACTAAAAAAATTGAGTCTGAATCACCATCTTTAGAGCAGCAAGGTGATAAACATTCTCCAGTATGGGGAACTTTGGTGAAATAGAAAAACCCTAAGGTTAGGAACAATGTGAGATGGCAAATCCCTAGGGATGAAATGATCTACTTGGTACTTCGCAGAACAGATCGACGAAATGCCAGAAGGCCAATTCTAGAGGAGAAAAATATTATCACTACAGGGTTGATCAGATACCCTGAGGTGATACAAAAAATCAATGAGTATGGCCTGGAGTGGACTACTAGGGGAAGCGATGTTTACTGTCCTTCGTTGGTCTGGGAGTTCTACGCGAACTACCAGGCTACGGTGGAAAATATGTGCAAAGAAGGGGATAGAACTTCTAATAAGCCTCTTATCACCAAAGTTGCAATACGTGGAGTAAGGGTGGATGTCTCAGATGCCACCATAAATAGATTTCTTCATGGGCCAACATTTTTCCTATGAGCCACCTCACCTGCATTCTATACTTGGTTGAAGTATCGAGAAAATCAGCGTAAGTATCTAGCGAGTCTCATAGTAGATAGAGAGACAGAGTGGTTGAATAATCCGATAGAAAAGATTACCAAAGCATCTTTGAATTCTAACGCAATATTTTAGTGGGGTTTAATGCGGATTCATCTAATATTCATCGAGGGAGCCAATGTATTAGGGGATGATCGAGGAATCTTAGTTGCAAGCTTGATAGATAGGAATCCTTTGGATTTTAAAGAAATCATAGCGGAGAAGATCAAGATTTGTCTTGCAAGACTCGATACTGCATATCCATTCCCATGTGAGATTACTATATTGTGTGAAGTAGCTAATTTACCTGTGATTTCAGGTATTGATGATGAGATACATGCCAAGAAGACTCACAACCCTGTTAGAAAAAATGAAATTCTATCGGGCTTGCAACTTGATCGAGATGCAGATGGTGCAGCAGATCCTCCGATCACTGAGACTGTTCCAGCACCAGATGTGGGGGAGCAAAGATCCAAAGCTGGACCACCACCACTAGTAATTCAATCCAGGCAGAGTCAGTGCCTCAAAGTGAGCCGACTGCTTCAGTTCCTCAGGAAGTAACAGGGTCAGTATTTCAGCCAATTGATATCAGTAAAGTAGCTAGAAAACAGAATTGGTGTGAGGTGCAACTTCAGGCCTTCGCCAAACAATTTACTGCTGCTATAGACAAAGGAGTAAAATTTGCACTCAAAGCTATACTAGAACCTTTCATGACCTTGCCTGCACAGGTGGCAGATCTAGAGAATAGGTTCGATGCTCGGGCGAGAGAGATGATAGATGCTGATCTTGCCACTTTCAGGGCTACATTGGACAAAGTGATGGATGAGGTTGGAATGTTGCAACAGCACCAAATTATAGTGCCAACAAGATTAGCCATGCACGATGTAGAGGAAGATATTCCCATACTTAATCTTGCTGCAGATTTCCCAAAGAAAAATAATAAAAAAGGGTAACAGAAAGGCAAAAACAAAAGATATGAGTCTGATGGTAAAGAAGAGAGAAAAGTTGAAAAGAAAGCCAAAAAAAAAGAAGAGAAGGATGACTATAAAAGAGCAAGATTGGAGTCTCTAGCTAACATAGAAAAATGGGAAACTGCCATCAAAGCTAGGCCTGCAGGTGCTTCTTTGACTAGGCTCCAGCCACTACAAAGGTAGACGCCATGAATGGGGAGAAGACAGTTGATGATGCAATAGCAGGGTTGGAGACCCAGGATCCATAGGCTTGACTGTCTTCAGGTACGTCCTAACCATTGGTATATTTTATTTTTGATTTTAAGTTGAGGGTATAGGAATAATATTGTGTAATATGTTCTATAGATGATTAGGAGTAGTGCAATTACTCAAGGTAGTTAGCTTGTTTTGTGACTTTTTGAGTACCTCTCCAATGGTCTGATATGTTGTGAACTATAGGAAGTGCATCTGGTGTGACCACTTTATATCTGTTTGTGGCAATAGTGTGGCAAATAAGTAACCTGTAGAAAACAAATGTATAAAATGGATGAGTAGTGATGTGCTATATACTTGTGTTCCATGTGCAGGTAAGGTCTTGCTCAGTTCCTAGTATGCGCTAAATCTAGAACTTGCCCAGTTCGTCGTACCATAGTAATAGGATAAATGTTAGGAAAGGATCATAGGTCGTTTTGTATGTTAACCCAGTTTAGCTTAAATAACCATCCAAATGTGAATAATATCCCTTGATTCCTTTTTGAGCCTAAATAGTCCAATTCTTTCTTGTACACCTTTCACCTTCCCATCATATCACAATGAACCTGTTTTGGCCCTGGTCCTCGTTAGACACTGTGCACCTTGACTTAGGCAAATAGCCTAGGTTGAGGGTGGCTACTATAGGGGTGCATGATGCATTATGAGTATGAAGAGAGGTAAAAGAAAGAAAATGAATAACGAGTTGGGTGTAGTGAAAAAGAAAATAGGAAAAGAGTAAACTAAAAATGTTAATCTAAGTCTTAAAGATACAACACCCATCTTGAGAATACCTGTCAAATAAAAGAGGGAAGAAAAGAAGGTAAAAATTTGAAACCCCGTGAGTTGATGTAGCAGTAAGGAGGTATAGTCACTATGAAATACCCTTGAATATCATACTAGCCCTAGCTTATATTACAAGCTCAAAAAAACCCTTTAGTGATCCTAACTGACTTATCTGAAGACTTTGGTACTGACTATAAGGGTAAGCCTATGGCATTTGATGCGCAATGTTGAAACTTCATTCTGAGAGTGAGTCTTACATTCATCCCTATGTTAATACATGTGAATCTGAGTAAAAAAGGGATTTCTTTATTGTGAGGGCACACCAGGTATATTGCTATTGACTTCTCTGTTCGGAGAATGTAATTTGTGTATTTGTTGGGTTGTTATTGATGAAATTTGTGCCACATCAAGATTTTTGTGAGTTACATGGTTGTTTTTAAATATTAGACACAATTGAGTCTATTTTGACTGGTCATGGAGATGGTACATGTATTCTGAACTGATAAGAGTAGTTAGCTGCCAAATTGTACTTTGTTTACTCCTAGTTATGTTTTGGTTGCTTGAGGACAAGTAATTGTTTAAGTTGAGGTTGTTGATGCGTGAGCCGATGCTAACATATTTGAAGCTTTTAACTCTAAATAATTGCGAAGTCTTAAGTAACTTTCATAGGTTTTGATTGCTTTTAGTGTGTTAATGTAGACATAAGTGATCGGGGAGGAAACCAAAGGAAAAAAGAATAAATCGGATGATATTTGATATAAATAAGCTAAGTGTAGCTAACGTCAATTCTAAAGCACCATCATACATGGGACAGGCCGTCAAAGTTACCATGAAGCTAAGATAGAACGTGAAGAGTTGAGAGAAAATGTGACGGTGATTCGGAAGGGCCGTCAAATATGGGAAATGGCATCAAAATCGTCATCAACTAGAGATAGAGTATGCTGATTCTCAATAAAGATATCACGACAGTTTTCACGTGCCGTCAGGATTTTGACATTCCATCAGGATTGCCGTCTGAAGAGGTAGAAAATAAAAATTCAATGGAACCTTTGACGACTTCTCATATAAATCATCAGGAATTTGACATGCCGTCAAAAGAATCTTCATCTAAATGAAAGAGAAAACTAAAACTTTAATTTTATTTCCTTAATTAGGATTTACTATTTAAAGACTTGTTTTGGGGTTTTATTAAATAGGATTTGTTGTTAGCTATTAGACATTACTCTAAGGAAGAGAGGCACATAACATTGCTCTCTTAAATCAATTATTCTTCTTGTTTTTAACAACTATTTTTAGGTTTCTACCTGGTGATTCAATCGAAGAAACTACTTGTTGTTTTTCATTTAATCATAAGTTATCCTTATCATTATGAATTTAACTTGTGAGTACATTCATCAAATCATGAGAAGCTAATTCCATTAACCGGGGTTGTGTGATCCATGGATTTGGGTTTGATATGATGCTAGGTGATTAATGGGTTCAAAGAGAAGAAGAACATCTTGAAATTCTATTGTTTGAACTTAAATCTAGTGTTTTCAAACATTAGATTATGCCTTAGGTTTTATTTGCTTCTAATAGATAAATAGACTAGGGGACGTGAATTATCAATAGAGACTCAGAAGCTACCAACCTTCTATTTAATGATTAATGTCGTAATTGGATTAATTTACCTGAGATAACATCCTATAAGAAATAGATAAGTTCTCCAAGTTCGAGAGAATTAGATAATAAATTTTCTGGTGAGGTCGAGAGATAAGTCAGATAGTATAATCGTATGGGATATTCTATTGTTCTACTCATTTCGAGAATCTCCAGTATTAACTAGTATCTGTCGATTCCTAAAACCTTTGATGAACAAAGCTCTTGTTTCCCATTTATCTTGATTACAAACACTGAAGTGTTGAAAGTGATACTTAACACACTGTGAACTTAAACCCCCATCATTCGGAAACAGTAAACTAACAGTAAATTATTTTGTAAACAAATCAAAATTCACACCCTATTCCCTATGGGATTCGACCCTAACCTAGTTGAGTTTTATATTGACAATGATTGCTTACACCAATTCAAGAATGTAATTTGAGTGTTATCAAGTGGTGGTAAAGGTAGGTAATAAGTGCGAGAAGATAGGTTGAGGGTTGGGTTTTTGAATATTGGACCCTTCAGGGTAAGTCCATAGAGCTGGTGAAAATTCTTAAGAGAAGTGAGATTAATAATACGTGTATTTCGGAGACTAAGTAGGTAGGGTTTAAAGCTAGGGATATGGATGGGTATAAGTTGTGGTACTTAGAGAGTGACAGGCATTGAAATAGAGTGGGGATCTTAGTGGATGAGGAGCTTAGAGAGAAGGTGGTGGAGGTTAAGAGGGTTCATGATAGGCTGATGTTGATTAAGTTGGTCTTTGGGGGGTTTACATTGCATGTGTGTAGTGTTTATGCTCCGCAGGAGGGCTTGGAAGAGGAGGTGAAAGCAAGGTTTTGGGAGACTTTGGATGGGGTAATGAGAAGTGTGCCTAGTTCGGAGAATATTGTCATAGTGAGGGATTTCAATAGGTATATTAGGGTTATCCTGGGAAGATATGATGATATGCATGGAGATTTTGCTTTTGGTGATAGAAATGATGAAGAAGCGGCTTTGTTGGAATTTGCGAGGGCTTTTGGGCTGGTAGTGGTGAATTCGACCTTTTCGAAGAAGGAGAATCACCTGATGACCTTCTGAAGCATGATAGCCATGACTTAGATTGACTTTCTGCTGCTTAGAAAGGGGGACAGGGCATTATGTAAAGACTATAAAGTCATCTCGACTAAGCATCTTTCAACTAAACACAAGCTTCTAGTGATGGACTTGATGATTACGAAGAGCAAAAAATAGAGGGCTGGAGTGGGTCAACCTATAATTAGGTGGGGTAGCTAGATGCCTGTTAGTGGGGGAGAGTTAGTGGACAAAGTGGTGGGTTTGGATGTGTGCGATTGTAGGGGGGACGTTGATGCTATGTGGGATAAGGCTGCCAGTTGCATTACAGAGACTTCTAGAGAAGTATTGGGTGTTTCAAGGGGTTGGGTAGGTCATCATAAGGGGGACTGGTGGTGAAATGAATAAATTAAGAAGAGAGTGGAGATTAAGAAAGGGGCATATATTAAGTTGGTAGAAAGTAAAGATGCAGATGAGATATGGGTGTACAGGGAGGCCTACAAAGTAGCAAGAAAGGAGGATAAGCTAGCAGTTACTGCTGCTAAAACAACACTGCTTTACAGCTTATATACGGGTTTATAGGAGAAAAGTTGGGAAAAAAGGTTATTTAGGCTTTTTAAGACTAGGGAGCAGAAGGGTCAAGACCTCAACCAAGTTAAATGTATTAAGGGGGAGGATGGTAGAGTTTTGGTAGAGGATATCAAAATTAAGAAGCAATGGTAGGAGAATATTTAGAGGCTTTTGAACAAGAAAGGGGACAGGGCATTGAGTTAGTAGAGCTGGAGCTCTCAGAAGATAGACATGATTTTAGTTATTGTAGATGTTTTATGATTACGGAGGTCAGAGAAGATATTCGCAGAATGCGGAGGGGAAGGGCGACAGGGCCTGGTGAGATTTTGGTAGATTTTTGAACTTTGTAGGTAGGGAAAGTTTAAGGTGGTTGATCGATTTATTTAACAACATTTTTAAGACGACGAGAATACCTGAGGCTTGGAGGTAGAGTACGATGATTCTATTGTATAAAACAAGGGCGACATTCAGAGTTCCACCAACTATAGGGGTATCAAGCTGTTGAGCCATACTGTGAAAATTTGGGAGAGGGTGGTTGAGTGGAGATTGACGAAGCTCATTTCTATTTCAGAGAAAAAATTTATTTTATGCCTATTCACTCGACGATGGAGGCAATCTACCTAGTAAGGAGATTGGTGAAGCAGTATAGGGATACAAAGAGAGATTTGAATATGGTGTTCATTGACTTAGAGAAGGCATATGACAAAGTCCCTAGGGAGGTTCTTTAGAGATGCTTAGAGGTAAGAGAGGTTCTGGTGGTGTACATTAGATCAATTAAGGACATATACGATAGAGAGAAGACTCGGGTGTGAACGCCGAAGGGACGGAGGACTTAAAGAATTTTTTTGTTGAGATAGGGTTGCATCAAGGTTTGACTCTTAGTCCTTTTTAGTTTGCATTAGTGTTGGACATATTGACGTGAAGTATTCAATGGGAGGTACCTTAGGGTATGTTATTTGTAGATGATGTCGTGTTGATTGATGAGATGCGAAGGGGGTAAATGAAAAATTGGTGGTTTTGAGGCAAACCCTTGAATCTAAAGTGTTCAGGTTGATTAGGTCCAAGACGGAATATATGCAATGCAAGTTTAGTGACTTGAGGAAGTACGAAGATGTGGTGGTGAGGTTGGATTCGTAGGATATTTGAAAGAGGGGTAGTTTTAAGTATCTTGGGTCTTTGATTCAGGGGAATAGTGACAAAGATGAGGATGTATCTTACCATATTAGAGCATGTTAGATGAAGTGTAGGTTCTTCTTTGAAGTGTTGTGTGATAAGAAGGTCCCAGTTAAGCTTAAAGGTAAATTCTACAGAGTGGCAATCTGGCCAGCTATGCTTTATGGAGCAGAGTGTTGGCTTCTCAAGAACTCCCACATTCAAAGAATAAAGGTGGCAGAAATGAAAATGTTGCTTTGGATGTGTGAACTTACTAGAGGGGATAGAGTTAGAAATGAGACAATCCAGGAGAAGGTGGGAGTGGCTTCGGTGGAGGACAAGATGCGAGAAGGAAGGCTGAGATGGTTTGGGCATGTGATGAGGAAGGGAAAGGATGGCTTATTTTGGAGGTGTGAAGGCTAGCGTTGGATGTCTTTAGAAAGAGGAGAGGTAGGCCAAAGAAGTACTGGAAGGAAGTGATTAGACATAGTATGGAGAAGCTTTATCTTACCAAGGATATGACCCTAGATAAGAAGGTGTGGAGGTTGTGGGTAAGGATAAAAGGATAGCTTGTATGCGTGGGATGTAGCTCGTAGTTAGAAGAGCCTTGGTATAGGCAGGTTACTAATCCTAGGACATGTTCTTAGGTAAGAGCTGCTAGTCAGGAGGGTTTAGGTATGGATGATGTTTCTGGCCTGTGAGCGTCTGTTACTACTAGGTGGGTGTAATTTTTCGGATCCCTATTTCTTATCTCTTATTGTACATTGTATTTTGGTTACCTTATCTCATACTTCTTTGATTTATAGTTATGTCATAATCATTTTTATCTAATGACATCTATCTTGCTTCATGTTTCATTACACTTTTGTTTATTATTCCTTATCTTTAGCCGGGGGTCTATCAGAAACAACCTCTCTACTTCTATGGAAGTAGTGGTATGGACTACATACACTTTAACCTCCCCAAACCACACTTTATGGGAATACACTGGGTTTGTTGTTGTTGTGGTTGTAATCCAAAATAACAAAATCCATAGGGAATATAAAGTTGGCCACCTTCACTAGCACATCATACAATATACCCACTAGCTATTTCACGACCTATCTGCAATTACTAGTCGCATATTTGTGGGTGTAGGATCCCCCAAACCCAACTTTTTATAAACAACAAGTGGCATCAGGTTAGTACTTGCTCCCAGATCATATAAAGCTTTAGCAAAATAAAGAGACCCAATAGTGCAAGGAATTGTAAATGCTCCTGGGACTGGTTTCTTTTTCACCAGAGACCTTGTTGAAATAACACCACAATGGTGAAGATTATCCACCGGTTCATTGCTTACTGTTCTCTTCTTTGTCACAAGGTCTTTAATAAACTTAGCATATCTTGGCATCTACTCAAGTGCCTCCACCAAAGCCACATTCACTGTCAGCTTCTTTAGTATCACCATGAATTTGCTAAACTTTATATCATTAGCCTTCTTCTTCAATCTATGAGGAAAGGGGGGCGGTGGTTTTAGGAGAGTTGTAACCACTACTTCCTTCTCCTTTTCTTTTTCTTTTTATAACTCATCAACCTTCTGATGGTTAGAAGGAATGCCACTATTGTCCAGCTTCTTAGACTGCACTGGGCAACTTTATTCATTTTCAAAATCCTCTTCAATTACAGCTTTGTCCAAATAAGGGCCCGGTAATACCTTACCACTTTGTGTGATAACTGCAATGCAAGAGCTATCATTCTAATGAATCTACACTGTATCTCTAGGCAAGGTACTGTTCTTCCTCTGATTAAATGCTATCAAGAGTTGGCTCATCTGCTGCTCCAACTACTTAATGGAAGTTGAGTGTGAATTCACTGTCTAGCTCATGGAAGATAAGTCACTCTTTATCGTCGTCACCCCATCTTGGTAGCCTTAAATCCTTTTAATAGTTTCTCCATCATTTCCTCCATGGACATCTTACATGAACAGGTAGCTGCATTATCCCAGTTTCCAAGAGGTACGTATAGTCCACTCCTATTATTTTTGTCCTTTCAACTCCCTTGGTCCCTATCTTTTTAACCATTCTTGTCATAAGAGTTACAACCTTAATTCCCTTGGCTATTGACTCAGAAACTCACGTGATAATTTGGATAGTTTACCTCCTCCTCAAAATTAGATTCAGCTCTGCCTTGCGACCAATAGCTTTTACCTTTTCAGTCTTCTCGAATAATAAGTGTTTAGTATGCAGATCCATTTATGTTTTCATGTGTGCCATATTTTGTTCACACTTATCCTCTTTTAAATGTTTCTCTACTGAATACCACTAGACGTAGTAGCACTTGCTACCATAGAATACTTGGTGTGCAAAGTTTTACTTGTCTTGGTCAATCGCTCCAACATATCTGCAACCTCATTGAACGTAAGCTCTATAAATGCTCATCCTTCTTCATTGTCAGGTGTTGTTTTTGTTATAGAGTTCAAGGGTCTATAGAAAGTCTACATTAAATGCTCGTCAGTCACCTTATGGTTGGGACACTGTGTAAACCTTTTCTTGAATCACATCCAAATTTTATGTGGTGCCTCATTTGGTAATTATCTGAAGTTGTTGATTTCATCCCTCAACTGCAACATCCTGGAGGGCGAAAAAACCTTTGTAGGAAAGATCCTTTAATTGCCTCTAGTTTCTTATAGAATCGGGGGCCAACTCATTCAATCACATTGTTGCCTCACCAAACATAGACAACGGGAACAACTGAAGACGAACTGAATTTCATCCAACACTAAGGTTATTAAAGGATTTGGAAACGTTGATAAAATTCACTAAGTGCATAGTTGGGTCATCCCCTTGAAGTCCTCCAAACAACCCCTTAATATTAAGTAGTTGTATCATAGTGCTGGCTATGTTAAAAATCACCCCAGGTGCCAGTAGAGGTGGAATAATTGCTCTTGTAGCACCAGTTTCGTCTATGTCCTCCTCCTCCTCAAGATCAAATTGCATAGCATGTTAGTGGTGTTCTCTCCCTCTAGCTGCCCGATTTCTATTTGCATCCACCTCTATATTCTACACACGCCTCCTATTTCCTGGGTTGATCAGATCGACATCTCCCAAATACTCCTCATTAGGATTAGGGTCAAGAGCTGGTTGACCATTGTTTTTCCAGTTAACCTGTGCTCTATCCAAGATGACTAGTCTATCATCTTCTTGTTGTTCTTTAGTTCTACAAATTAGAAGTGCGGTTCAGGATTGAAGGGTAATAACAGTTCTCCTGAACTTCTGGTGTATGGAATAAACTACAATAAGCCGATAATTAGACAAAAACAACAAATAAAGGTAAAATTTAGGAAACTTGACCAAAGGTCAATTAACAATCACAAACTTAATTAATAACTGTATTACCCGGCAACAATGCCAAAATTTGATACGCCCAAATTATACCCCTTTCATGAGAGAGTAAGTGGTCATTGTCAAATATATAACCCAATTAGGTTGGGGTCGAATCCCTCAGGGAATACTATGTTCACTAACTATTGTGGTTGTTACTAGATTGTTGATCAAAGGTTCACAAATAAAGGGGGATTGATTTGTAAATTTTATCACGTAATTTGTAACGAAAAGTGTGCCAGTCAGTGATTCTCATTGCAAATAATAATTCAATGAGAGTAGAAAAACTAGAGTCAAGGTTACCAAGATATTCAAGCAGCTAGGGTTGTGAATTATTTTTGAATTTCTAACTATACACTTTAATTGCAAGAGTTATTGAATCCTATAATTTACCCATTTGTCTCTCAACCAAAATGAGTAGATTATTCTTCAATTCTCTCAAACTTAAAAGATGCATTAATTTATTCTACTTATTTTCTCATGTGGGTTGATCCCGTTAAGGGATCAACCCTTAACTCAAAGGTTAACGCCCTAAGATTCCATGTAAACCACTTTTCCTAACAAGCACTTTTCTATTCGAACAAATGATATTCTTGGGCTCACCCTTTAAGTTTGCAACCAAGAAAGGTCACTATTGAGAAGAAGGGTTTATACAACTTCAGTTAACCATGGAAATCAAATGTTTTGACAACCCCAAACAACTGTTCACATCAAGGCTTCCATAACCCTAGTTATTGAAGCTTTGCCACAAATATTAATAGAAGAAGAAAAATAAGTCATTGTGTTTCTCATAAATAAATTTAGAAATGACTTTCAATGATCACAATATTTGTTCTTGAATCTTCAAAGAAAAGTAGGCATAAAATGTTTCGATCCACAATTCTAGCTTGAATCTCAGAGAATGCTATGTTAAAATAATGTTCGAAGTTGAAAAAATGATAAAAGATACCTAAATAAAACCTAAACTAGTATTTATATATTCCCATGAATAGAGGATTTAAAATTTAAACTTAGAAAGGCCACATCCAAGTAGACGGTTGGAGCGACAGCCCATCGGAAGCTTGATCGTCCATCGCGTGGACCATCACGAATGGTTCTAGAATGGCAGGTTCTGTTAAGGGTTGACAATTATGTTCGCAGGACGTCGCTAGGCCAGAGGTCCATCGCATGGGTTATCACTTGATCTTCTGAAATCATATGTTCTATTTTAGCTTGACGGCCAAGATAGTGGTCCATCGAGGGTCTGACGGTCCATCACTTGGACCATTGTAGGGGTTTCCATATCGGGTCATTCTGGTTAACCTTGAAGATCATCCTAACAGACTGTCACTTAGCTGATGGTCCTCAAGTGTGTGATTGTCAGTGACTCTTTTTTTCTATTTTCCATGTTTTTCCTCCAGCTAACTCTTTGACCTGAAAACACTAAAATATAGTACTAAATACAACAACAGTTGCTTGAAAACATACAATTATCCCTTGAAAAAAATGTAAAGTGTTCTATCAAAATATGGAACATCAAGTAACACTTAGAAAACTATTACATGACACATCAAAATTCTCTCAAGAGCTTTTGTGACAAGAAATCTAGGTTTTCAACTTAGAGATTTCTTTGGGGATTCATTTGATGATTTTCTTCTATCATATTTGTTTAAGGCATGTGTCTCGTCTCTGCTTATTATTTCTAAAAAGGCATGGATTTTATGGATGTTTTCATGGTTTCAATAAGGTATGGTTTATTCTTATTAACTATTAATTGGTGATTTTGTTTATAATGACTTGGTTATGGTTTTTTATGGTTTAATCGTGCTTTTATGTGCAATGATGATGGTTTTGGACACATGGATTTCATGGTAATGGTTTAATGGTCTTTGGAATTAGTTTTGGTTATTTTATGCCCCCATGGTGTTTGATAAAATATTTACAAAGATATGTTCATTGCAATGACTTCTTTAAATGGAACTCTTTCTTCTTTTCAGCTTATATATGAAACTATAAATGGTTTAAATGGATTACAAAGGTTAAAGGCTAATTGGTTATGCTTCTAGAGAATATGGTAGTCTTCCAAGTGGTTAATATGGTAAATGGAAAGGGAACTTGAGTGTCCCCTTAACCTAAATGGTTTGGCTATGGATAAATCTTCCAAGTATGGTTAGTGTGATGATATCACTAATAATTGGCCTTGGTTAACAAATGGTAATTTTATTTTTTAGACATGGTTTTTAATTCGACACTAATGGCAGGATATGTAACTAAGCCTTTGAAGGAGGAGGTTTTGGGTGGATTGAAATTGGAAACTCATATTTGCCGATATAAGGGGTCTTGATGACCACATACGAGTGTCACATTTTATCTTAAAGGGATATACTATTCATCCCATGGGATATTTCCTGATCATGTGGTTGCACACACTGGGACACTTTTTGTAGCAGGGATAAACCTATACAACCCATGGGTATGGTTAAACGATAAGGTTACACAACCTAGGTAAAGGTTTTAAATGCATGGTAAACCCAAATTCCCTTTCCCGACACTTATTTACATGTATGGTTGTATTCATCATGGATTGTTTTAATTGGTTATTTAAATAGCGTTACTTTATCCTTATCCAAAAATATAAGTTAGCGGTCATTGGCTAACTCGTCTACTGGAGGCTGTATACCCATTCTATACAAAAATTGGCCCTTCTACTACTCCTACATATTGATTGACCTAGGGAAAGCTTTTGGATTGAAGTGGTGAGCTTCCATCTTTTATATTTTGGGTTCAATTGTAATATTATGATTTTATATTCTCTTTGGTTTGGTAGAACATAGATGGTTTGGTTGGTCTGGGTAAACTCAGTTGGGTTGGTCACGATTGTGACCGTATCCCATAGTCTTCATGAGAGCATTTATTCAATCATGTTAAATGCTAAAAATTCAGCTTATCTGAAATTGTATAAGGTAGTTGAGTTGGGTTAAGGGTCGTTCCTCGGTCCTGGTTGGACTTGGGATGCCCATTATGTCTAGGATCTGGTTCAGGTCATGACATTTCTTAGGTTATGGTTCATTAGAAACATCATCTACTTGTGAAGGTTACTTGAGCCTTCATGACCTTCTTAATTTTTACTTTTACATGTATAAGTTCTTTTATTGTGGTTGTTGTAATGTCTCTCTAGGTTATTTTGGCTTTATTTTGGGTTTTCTATGTTTAGAGCCTTTCTATTTGTTCCCCATGTCATCTATGACATGCTAGGATTGATTGGTTATCGAGCAGTTTGCTTAGGTATTAAAGTCATTTCCTTGTTTTGGAGCATTTGAAGTTGAGAAAATGGTCTCTTGCCACAAATTTAGGTAAATGGTCTTATATAGCAATCCAGAGAGTTTTATTAACTTTGGAATGTCAATTTTCAACTAGGTGACCCTTGGTCTAGGCCATGAGGCTTCCAGACTCATTTTGGACTATTGGTAGATTTTGGTGAAAATTAAAACCTTTGATGTGGGACCCACATTCTATCGTAATTACCTCGGATGGAAATTTTTATAATTTTTTTGAGTTTGAAATGCAATATTCAATAGGGTAGCATAGTTTATGTGCACATTTTTCTGAATGATCGCAAGCACAAGGTTGGAGTTTGTTTGCACTCAGTAGAATTGTTTGGTGCTAAGTTTTTGGTCTTTAGCATCATAGGATTGCTTTAGTAGTAGCCACATGAGAGACTTGGGACTATTTTTATGGTAGCTGGCCTATCATGCATGGGTAATTTAAAAACCCTTTGGCCGCTATATTGGTGACTGCTTAAGCAGTCATTAGGCTACTTAAGCAACCAGTATTCAGTGTATATATGTTTATTTTCCTTTCCTATTTGCTTAAAATTCTAGTTTTTTCAACTATTATTTACATTCGAAGCTCAAAAATTAGTGATAATGGATAAGTTGTAGCTGATATTAAGTTGGGAACGTTAAAGCATTCTTTTTCTCATATATATCTTGTATGTTCCCAACATAAATCTTTGTTTAATTTTATAATTTCTTCTTGACCATCTTTTTTATTAATGGACTATGTTGTTGCTATTGTGGAGCTTGGATTATGCTCAACTTTTGGTCAAGGGATCCTTGCTGTCACGCCTCAAATCCTAATGGGCAGATAGGAATTCGTAGCCATGAAGGCCTGAAAGAACCAATCCATAACCTACTCCTCATGCATGTTACTATAATAACCAAAGAATATATAATGCATTGATGAGAAATAAATAACATGCCCAAATCTATATATATACCAGACTTGGACGTTAGGGCCGTAATATCTAAAAGATAAGACACTATCATGCATACCTTTACATTAGTCTAGAAAGCCTATAAAAGATACATAGATATTTGGTTAAGGTCGGGATAAACCCCTGCCTTACTTTTGACCACTGTACAATACCTAAATATATAAAACAGACTAGGAAAGCCCCGAATAAATTTTGATCTCACCTATAGCTGCTGGATATCCTGGGCTCCTATTGAGAAGGTGTATTTTCTAAGCACCTGTGCCTGTAGAATGAAATACAGATCCCCCATAAGAGGTGTCAGTACTAAAGTATATACTAAATATGTAATGCTAAAAGTAACCACATATGATATAGGAGCTCAATGAAAATCGGATATAAGTGTACAAATAGTACTAGTAGACTACCTTTATATACTTGTAGGATCGGGTACATTATATTCCATTCTTTATTTTACCTTTCTTACATCATAATCTTTGTAAGCCACATAATGCAAATTACCTGCTGATCAGTGGTAAATTGACATATTGAGATCGACCCATGCTAGGCTTATGCCCATGAGTTGCCACCCATAAATAAACATTGGGATCGGCCCATGCTAGGCTTACACCCCTAAGCAGCCACCTAAATAAACATTGGGATCATTCCATGCTAGTCATATACCTCTGAGCTTTCACCCACATAAAAGCTATAGAGATCAGCCCATGCTAGGCTTATGCTCCCGAGCAGCCACCCGCTTAATAAAAATTTGTGTTTCTTATTTTATTTTGCCTTTGAGATTGTTACTCTGGTGGTTATAACGTTATGGTACCTTGAAATAATAATCTATGAATAAGAGACATGTAAATGGGCACTTAATGCGACAACAATGAGGTAGGGAGCTGTTGGCACATAAATGAAGTATTTAGGAGCTGAAAATAACACATGGGTTTTAATTGAGTAAACGGAGAACTCCTGAAATTTTGTACTGAAAGTAGACCTGCAAGCATATTAATAAGCATGTATTGAGTTGTTTTAACACGTTAGAGAGTGGGAACAAGGTCATTGGGTACATGAGATATAATCTATTTCTATTATGAGATAATCAAGGGTGTTATTTTAACTTTTTTATCCTCCACTTACATCCACATACCATACATATTCCTATAAGATCCCTCGGCACAACTTTGGGTTTATTACACCCTCTAAATAATACACGAAATAGAATGGGCAGTAGATGTATAAAACCATTAGTTTGGTGCTGTACCCGTACACTTTTCTTCTAAATTTCAATTAAAACTAATTACACCTTTACCCAATATCAACTAGGCAGCCCTCGACATATACACACAAAATAGTCCATAAAACATCCCCAAATCCCTTTTGTTATAGCAATCAAATATTGAACTCATCATCTCTTGAGTTCTCAATAACAACACATCCATAATTCTTTACCAAATTCATATATAAGGAGAACAAAGTGAGGCAGTCATCTTACCTAAATTCTGCAAATTATCCTTTAAATTTGAATTTCACAAGAACTTCAACTTTCACTTTCCTTCATATGTTAAACCAAAGAAGGAAAGGGGTCTCTTAATAACAAAGAAAAAGTGAGAAAGTATCTTCTTCTATATTCTGCCATGAATTAATAGTTAAGAACTTATAGCATGTTTTCTTAATCTTCCATGAGATAATTAAGCTAAATCATAAGTATTTTCACTTACCTTGGCTAGCAAAGGTTGGGGTTTCTTCAAGAACACTACAATGAAAACTAGGGCTGCTCCTTGTTGTTTTAGAGGGAGGAGAGAATTTGTGAAATATACTCAACAACTTAGCCTTGTAAAGTCCCTATTTGGCTACCTTCTTATCTGCATTTTGGACCTCAAAATTAGTGTAAAGAGGTGATGTACCAACTTAAGGGTTCAAGCTGCTCATAATTTCAATGTAGGTGATGCACCTACTTAGCTAATTCTTAGTTGGGCTCAATTAAATTCGACCTTGGCAGATTTGAACATTGGGCCTTTTCTCTATTTTCCTTTTTCTTTTACATAATTTGGCCCAAATAAGTATACTAATAAAGGCTAAATCGGATCAATGGACTTGGTCCAATAACTTAGCTCATATAACCAAAGTAGGTGACTCACCTACTATCTTAATTAAATCAAGCAAGAACCTCTACAAATTAATCCATTTTTAGTTCATAACCCCTTTAATCTAACTTAAAACTTGTATACACTCGGTCACTTCAAACTTTAGATTCAAATATTATCTTATGATCCTAAGTTTAAATAGTTGTATCGATGTTTACTTGATCACATCACATTAGAATGTACAGGGAATATCTATAATTCCATCTACACCATTAATACTTGGATAATAAATCTCATATGTTACCTATACCACAAGGCTATACCAAGTTGCATATAATTAGAATAAGTACAAGCAAAATGCGGAATGTTACATCCTCCTCCCTTAGAAACACTCATCCTCCAATGTTAGTATAATTGTCCAATCAAAACAAGTTCAAGCCTAAGTTTAATACTCATGTTACCACATAGCCCTATATATTACACTTACTTGTTATTAGCCCAATTCAGCATCTTGAACTTTCTCTTAGTATTTAAACAAATGGGGGTACTTGGATTTCATCGCTTTTTCAGCTCCCCATGTTATCTGTTTTACTTGTTGGTTTCTCCAAAGCACATGTACAGTATCTATTTCTTTATTCCTCAACTTCTTAACCTATTGATCTATGAAAGCAATAGGTATTTTTTAGATGGTGAGATCTTTTGTAACTTGCACATCTTCAGTAGGAGTAATATGAGATGGATCTCCAATGCACTTTCGAAGCATTGAGACATGGAACACAGGATAGACTATTGAAAGATCTTTGATTATTTATAAATAATAAGAGACTTGGAAAAACCTCTGAGTAATCTAATATGGGCCTATATAGCGTGGTTTTAGTTTTCCTTTCTTACAAAATCTCATAACCCCCTTTATTGGTGACATATTCAAAAATACCCAAAATCTATAGCAAACTCTAGCCCTCTTGTTCTAACATTTGCATATGACTTGTGTTGACTATGAGTTATTTATAACTTTCATTGGATTACTTTAACCTTTTCCATAGCTTAATTAACAAGATCAGGCCTAAACAAGGCTATTTTACCCACTTTAAACCATCCAATTGGTGATCTACACTTTCTTCTATATAAATCTTCATATGGTGCCATTTTGATGCTTGAATAATTTCTATTGTTGTAGGTGAACTTGATGGGATGAAAATGAGCATCCCAACTACCTTTAAGGTCCAATACACAAAATTGTAGCATATTTTTAAGTGTTTGAATGGTATGTTCTGCTTGTCCATCTATTTGAGGGTCGAAAGTTGTACTTAAATTAACTTGTGTTCCTAAATTTCTCTCAAAGATTTCCAAAAATTTATAGTAAATTAATCTCCCCGATCTGATAAAACAGTGATTTGCACTCTGTGTAGCCTAACTATCTCTTTAATATACAATTTTACTTACTCTTCAACTGTGTAAGTGGTCTTAACCAGTAGAAAGTGCACTGATTTGGTAAGCCTATCAACTATCACCCATATAGAATAAAACTTTGGAGATGTGAGAGAAAAACCAGTGATGAAATCCATGTTGATCATGTTCCACTTCCAGATAGGAAGATTTATACACTGCATATAACCCCCGGGCTTTTGGTGCTCTACCTTATCTCTCTGACAATTTGGATATTTGGCTACAAATTCTACAATTTTCTTCTTCATGTTACCACACTAATTATTCCTTTCAAATCATGATACATTTTAGTTGATCTTGGATGGATGGAATACCTTGAATGATGTACCTCTATCATAATCTTCTTTCTTAGCCCATCTATAGTCGGCACACACAATCAATTTTGGCAACGAAGTACACCTTTTAGCGTAATCTCAAATGCATTTTTACTATATTGTACATTCTCCCTAAGTTGTAATAGCATAGGATCTAAATATTGCTTCTCTTTTACTTCAGCTACTACTAAAGATTCTGCTGCATTATTCACAATAAGCTCCTCATCTGGATTTACAAAATGGAGAACCCCTAAATTGGCTAGTTAGTACAAATTTTGACTCATCCCTTGTCTTTCTAAAGACGATGCCATATCCTTATGACTTAACACATCGGCTACCACATTTTCTTTCCCTGAATGATACAAGATATCAATATCATAGTTTTTTAATAGTTCAAGCCACCTTAGGTGCCTCAAGTTTAGACCCTTTTGGCTAAAGATAAATTGTAAGCTCTTGTGGTCAGTATATATGTCACCATGAATCCCATCTAGTTAGTGGCGTCATATGTTTAAGGAAAATATAACCATTACTATCTCAAGGTCATGTGTTGGATAATTTTTCTCGTGTAGCCGCAATTTTCTTAAGGAAGATGCTATCACTTTACCATGCTACATCAACACATATCCTAATCCAATTCTTGATGTATCACAGTACACTGCATACCCTTTTGTGCCTTCTGAAAGTACCCATATGGGTGTAGAAGTCAACTTATTCTTTAGATCTTGGAAAATCCTTTCATACACATCATTCCATTGAAACTTGGATCGTATTTGTGTTAGCTTTGTTAAATGTGTAGAAATTAAAGAAAACCTTTCAAAAAACCTCCTATAATAACCTACCAACCCAAGGAAACAACAAATCTCTATAGGTGTTGTAGGTCTAGTCCAGTTCTTCACAGCTTCTATCATTTGAGTGTCAACCTTTATTCCTTTATCCGATACAATATGACCCAAGAATGCCACAGATTTTAACCAAAACTTATATTTTGAGAATTTTGCATATAATTTACAATTACAAAGAATCTGTAACACCTGTCATAAGTGACTGGCATAGTCCTCCTTTCATCTCGAATAAACTATAATATCATCTATAAAAACTATTACAAACACATCTAAGAATAGCTTGAACACCTTATTTATCAAATTCGTAAAAGTTGTGGGTGCATTAGTTAGTCTAAAGGATATGACTAGAATCTCATAATGACCGTACCATGTTTGAAATATTGTCTTGGGTATGTCCTTCTCTTTTACTCTCATTTGGAGGTAACTTGGCACCTTGAAACTAATCAAATAAGTCATCAATTATCAAAAAGGGATATTTGTTCATAATAGTCACCTTATTCAGTTGTCGGTAGTCAATACGCATTCTCAATAAGACATCTTTGTTATGCATAAATAACACTGGTGCACCCTAAGGGGACATACTAGGCCTTATGAATCCTTTTTCTAGCAAGTAATTCAATTTCTTTTTTAACTCCCATAATTCTTTTGGGGCCATTCTATACGGAGGAATTAAGATTGGTTGAGTACCTGAAATCACGTCAATACCAAATTCCACTTCTCATTTTGGAGGCAAACCTGGAAGATCTTCAGTAAATACATCAGGATATTAATTTACCACTTAAATAGTTTGAAGAGTTGGTCGCTCATATATGTATCCTACACTCTAACTAGATGGTATATGTATGGCCCCTTGGAGATCATCATTTTTGCCTTGAAATAAGATATAAATTTACCTCTTGGCGTACTAATGTTTCCCTATTCAAGGACTTTTGTAATACCCTGTACTTCTACCTAGCTTAAATTCATCCTAAAGATGTCAAAGACATGATTTAAAGATGAATACACTTTATATTTGTAGAACTTTCAAGATTCACTTTTTGTTGTGAGGGAAATTCAATAGGATTTCCCTTGATACCAATTCACCCAAATCTGACACCCGGGCGAAGAGTTAGAGCCTTTTTAGTGAGACAGTGTATCACCTGAGCCATCAGCGCATTACAGAGCCAGCTTAAATGGTAATTGTCAATTTCTAGTGTTGCTCCGAGATAGTGGCGCATCGCGCCAAAGGGCCAGTTCACAATTATCCTTTTATGGTGTTCCAATATGATACCACCACATCGCGGTAAGATTCAAGGTCACGTGCAAGGTTGCAAAACGATTGTACCACAACACGCCACCAAGAAATTTTCCAAATGACACTTTTCAGAGACAGTGCGATAGTGTCGCGTCGTGCTAGGGGTACAATTTGTGAACCTTTACAAAAATTAAAAGATGTGTCCAGGGTTAAATAGGTCTTTTCCTATGATTTTATTCCACCTAGATGTAGGATTTAAGCCCTAAAAACATCCTTATCTACTTATTATTAACTTTTCCACAATATCAATAACATTCTCTCTCAACAAAACAAAACCCTAGCCTTTGAGAATCAAGGTCAATCTCAAGAAATCCATCCAAGAACTCCAAAAACTTTTAAGGCTTCCTTTCTCAGGTATGCATACTGTTTATTCATGGATTCCTTTCATCCATGAAGCCCAAGAATCGAGTTTTAAACTATGAATTATGATATCCATGTTATGTGTTAATTATGTTCATGTGGTTGTTGTTGTTGTATGATTTCCAATTTGGAATATTTATGTGTTTCTATGAAAACATGTTAGCATGTGAGTTAAAAACCATGAGTTTTACTTTGTTATGATATGTTAATTTGATAATTATTCCATGCCATAAGTCATGCACCCTATGTGTTTGAGAAAATTCCTAAGAGACTAGAAATTATGTAATATGACTCAATTGTGACTTAAGTGAAGAATTCATGTTTTACCCTTATGTTTAAATGACTCTTATGCTATTGATGTGCATTGTAGATGTTTGTTAAAATTCTCATGATATTATAGTATGAAATTATGACATTGACTATATGCATTCCTACCATGCATAAGATTATGATAACATTTAATTCATGAAATCCCCAACTTATTGTATTATGGATTACTGATGTTGGTAGTGTATTCAAGAATGTCATGCCTTGTTTGTTTTCTTCTATCTAGTCCTGGGGCTAGTTGTACCTAATAATTTAGTTGTGTGTACTCTCGGTGAAGACAAGATCAGTAGAATTCAGTCATTCATATGACTCAGGTAAACTCAGTAGATTTAGTATCACTATAGTATGTAGTAATCTTAGTAATCCAGTAATCTGAGTACTCAGAGATCTCAATCAGTTATCAGATCTCAGTAGTATTCCATCAGTCAATGGAATATAGTGAACTAGTTAGGTCCAGTTAATAAATACAATCAGTAATAGACCAGTCTAGTCTAGTTCAGTATCTATTCAAATGGGAGTAGGATTCGGCACCGAGTAAACCCAAGGATGGGAACACACACTGTCAGTAGAGGGTGTGATTCTTAGAAATAATCCTTGCATTCTAAAACTATGTATCCACTATAAGTTGAGATATTGACACTGTTAGATGAGGGTTTTGAGGTGGATTAAAACTGTCAAATGAGGGCTCCACCATTCTCCTATGGGTACACTATCAGATAAGGTCACTCATAAATTATCCATACCAGTGGGTTGGTATGGACACCCCTCTAATTGGGGCTACGTATTATATCCCAACTCAGCTATAATAGGTTATTAGGGGCATGTCGGTTAAATAAATTCTCCCATAATTTTAGTTACAGAATTAGGAATATTACATACAGTCACTCAGTCTTAGTAATAGAACTCAGATAGTTCTTCAGATATCAGGACTGTCAGATACAGTCACTCTGTACTGTACGAAACTTAGCTAGTTTCATCAGAATCTATACTATCAGATACAATCACTAAGTATCCGTTATCTCAGTTATTAGTAGTTTATGTTATAAGTATTCCGAATCAGTAGTCAATATTACCATATATTCAGTTTTATTTACTTATCCATACATGTATTCTCACGTTTATCTTATTCCATCAATTAGTATTGTTCATGCATATGAACCCTTCGCATTCAGCCTCTCTCACTTGCATACCGATTTATTCAATCCTACTGATGCATTTAGGATATGGGGTTTTATACTATAGGTACAGAAGCGCAAGCTCCGTAGCATTAGTAGCATTCCATTTTCAGCAGTCAGAGTCAGTAGCAATTCCTCATCATTCGAGGATGTTATTATTTGATTATTTTATTCCTTCAATACTTAGTTTATTTAATTAGTTCACAGTTATTTGGGAACATGTCCCATCAACTCCACAGTTTTCAGACAGTTTAAAGGCTTTCTGACTATAGTACATTTAGACATTTATTTCAATTTTGGGTATTTCTATACCCCATTCAGATATTATTTTATTAGACATGTCATAGTTTTCAACTTTGCGGCCTTATAACTTATATTTCACATTTATACAGTATATCTTGTAGTGCTCAATTACAGATATCAGACATGGGTTAGCTTGTAGTCCTTCGGGGTCACGAGCACCGTGTAGCATTCTAGGTACCAGACATGGTGTGTAATAAAATTGGTATCAGAGGATAAGGTTCAACAGTGCCCTAGAAAGTCTGAAAAGCCGCATCTAGTAGAGTCTTGTGCATGGGTTTGTTATGCACCACACTTAAGGACAAAAGGCTATGATATGTTTTAAGAACCGTTTCCGTTTTTTCAAAAATCAGGTCGTGCGAGTGAGTATGAGCTCCATTTAAATTCTAAATCCAATCCTTTTCTTTCTTTCTATTAAAAAACATGCCTGCAAAGAGGACTCAGGGAAAACAAATGGGAAATCAGTGTCCTCCTCAACCCGTTCAGGTAGATCCCCTAGACAAACACATTTCTTATGAAGATTTTAGAGCTGCATTCATAATTTTCTAATTTTGTTGCTGCTCAAAATGAACTTCTAGCTATTGTTCTGGCCAATCCAGTGGCCAATACTACTGCAGCCAGGATTTGGGAGTTTACCTGAATAAATCGTCCATCCTTTTTTGTGTCTAAGTCAGACGAGTCCCCATAAGAATTCTTTAATCAGGTTCAGAAGGTTAAAGATATCATATGGTTTACCATTAGTGAGAGTAATGAGCTAGCTACATATTAGTTGCAGGATATGGCTCACACATGGTTTAAGAAGAGGAAAACAAAGAAGGGTGTAGATGTAGGGTCCATAGAATGGGAGGAGTTTATCAATGCCTTCTTAGATAAATTCTTTCCTTTATAGCTGAGATAAACTAAGGTGTTAGAGTATATCAACCTCAGGTAGGGTAACATAACAGTGGAAGAGTATTCTCTTAAGTTTACTTAGCTAGATAGATATGCTCCTTATGTGGTGGAAGATTGCATAGCTAAGATGAGTAAGTTTATTTTAGGGGTGAATGATAGTGTGGTTAAGGAGTGCAGGGCCGCAATGTTGATTAATAAGATGGACATAACTAGGCTTATGATCCATCCTCAGCAGATAAAGTAGCAGAAGATTAAGGAGAAGGAAAAGCAAACTAAGAGAGCTAGAATAAGTAGCCTCAATTTAAGTCAGCCTAAGTCAGAGGGTGGAAATAGTTTATAGTTTATCCTCGAGTCATCCATTATAGCTCTTTCCTTAGCCAGTGCTCTAATTCCTAAGTTTAGGGATGGTGATAGAGATAGCATGCTAGGCTCTAAACTTTGAACAATGTTAGTAGTGCCGGAACTAATACTTTTTGCAAAACTTATGGTAAGAACCACAAGGGTATTTGCAGAGCTGGCAATGATATGTGTTTTGGATATGGTAAGCCAGGAAATAGAGTCAGATATTTTCCTCTGTCATGCTTTCAGGGTCAACATAACCATTCCTTAGCTCAGTTTGATCACCCAAACAAGTGAGGTGTCACTTTCAGTGCCTCTAGTGGGCAGCACCTATATAGGCTTTATGCACTTTAGTCCAGACAAGATTGGGAAAGTTCTCTTGATGCAATCACTAGTTCATTACAAGTTTACCATTTACATATTTATGCACCTTTAGATTCATGAACTTCTTTTCTTCTGAAAATCTTTGCATAATAGTCAAATTTAAAGGTCAGACCAAGTATTAACAAGACCTCTCTCAGTCTTGACCCAATAGGTCAGCCTATCATAACCCAATAGGTATATAGGGATTGTCCGGTCATGATATCCCAAAAATGTCAGGCTTTCAAATTCTAATAGTAATGCCAGTACGTGTAGGAGATTAATAAGGGAAGGTGATTCCTGACTTATTCTTACCTCAGTGCAAAGTTTTATACTACAGTCACCACGATACTTACGTAAGCTCCATATCTCAACTCCATGAACAAAACTTGTATTCACATACTTTCCATAGTATTGTGTGCATTTTAAATTCCTAATATATGGAGTTCTAGTTCACTCAGTATTAGGAATCACAAGTACAGAAATTTCAGACTCAGGTCGGGCAGCTCATGACTCATACACTCATGTCATGATTTATAGTGTGCTCAGCTCACATGATTTATGCTCCCCTCTTAATGATTAGCCAAACACAGATTATGTCATTAAGATCCCTCAGTTATATTATGGTGTTGATGTTCTATCCCTAAGCCTCAGTTACCACCTCAATTTAGTAATCTATATTCAGTAAAGGACTATGGTAGTCCTACAGGATCATGGTTTTCAGTTATCAGTTACTTAGACATCAGAGTTAAGTACTTCAGTACCAGTCTAAACCTCAATTATCAGAAACTAGCATTCAGTCCCAGTTATAGTCTTAGTTGCGATTACAGACTCAATTGCCATCATAGTTACTATCTCACCCCATTCATAGTCGATAAAAATCAGAAAGTTAGTTTACTTTTAGGATTACCCGACCATAGAATATGGCCAACAATTACTTAGTTAGTAGTATTTCAGTACCTCAGATTACAGAGAGTTTTTAAATCATGTTATATGCTTGGTATTGCATACTTAAGATAATACAACTTTCACTCATCTATGCTCAGTTATCTTATGTTATCCAGTCAGTTCGTACCTTCAATGCATGATATTCTATAGTTTAAGTTAAGCTATCTAAACTAAGTACCGCTCAGTCTTACATGCCTAGTACTCAACCATCGGTCAGTCAGCAGATCAAATTAGTCAGTTAGTAGGAATTAGTCTGAACAACTAGTACCTCAGTCGAGAAGTCAGATAGACAAGTTCATGTATATTTCCATTCTATCTATCTAGTCACACTATCTAAAGTATTATGAATATGACTATTCTAAGATGGACCAATCATGTAGTTGCGTGTGTAGCTCAATCTGTGTTTTATGTCTCAGTTTCAGATCCCAAATACATTTATGATTTAGTTTGTAGGTTTCTTGTGCATCAGCTTAGTTTTCCTCAATATCTCAATCAAGTCAGCATTCTTCGAGGGACATAGTGTCCCAAGGGGGAGATACACTATAACTCCTAAACTTCCATGACCTAGAAACTCTATTTCCTTTTAACATAATAAATCTAGTTCGTAGTTGTTGGTACCAATAGGTTGACCCTCTAGGTTTAATCTCGATCGTAAGCTATGTACTCATAGCTCATTTTAGCTCATGATGCTCAGTCCATGACAAACGTTATAGACTCAGTCATGTTCTCATGTTTCCGTTCATTCATGTTTAAAAAAGATCTTGAGTTTGAGATTGGTGATCATGTTTATTTAAAGGCATCTCCCATGAAAGAAGTAAAGAGATTTGGGAAGAAGGAAAGCTTAGTCCCCAATGTGTCAGTCCCTACAAAATTCTCTCATTTCAGCAAAGTAGCTTATGAGCTTGAATTGCCTTTAGATCTTGCCTCAGTTTATCTGGTGTTCCATGTCTCCTTGCTTAAGAAATTGCATAGGTTACCCAACAGTTGTAGTCCCTATAGAGGACATAGACATTCAGAACAACCACTCTTTTGAAGAGATTCTAGTCAAAATCCTTGACTATCAGACTCAGAGACTGAGGAGCAAGAGGTCTCTCTAGTCAAAGTTCTTTGGTGGAATCAGTCCGTTGAGGGAGCTACTAGGGAAGCAGAAGCAGATATACGAACCAAGTATCCTCACCTTTTCCCCGCTAATTCAGACTCAGCACAAGGTAATAACTTTCCTTAAGCTTATTCATTCTCTTGTTCAAATTTCAGTTAAAAACTTATTATTCAGTTCCATGCTCAGTTTTCATTTCAAATTTGGTATCTTTACCATTACATGTTCTATCGCATGTTCATGAATCAATTCAGTCCTGTATTCATGCATTTGATATACGTGATCAATTAACAGTACTCCTGGCTATGCATTCATGTATCAGTTTAGCCATTCATTCATGCATCAAATATTTATATTCAGTATACTCAGCTCATTAGTGATCCCATTTATGAATTAGTTACTCATACATCAGATATGCATGCTCAGAATAAAACTCAATAAAGCTATAATATCAGTCATGTACTCATGTTTCAATTGTTCATGTTCCGTATATACTTTTGTTTACTATTTCTCCCATCTCAGTCAATTTCATTCGAGGACGAATGTTCCCAAGAGGGAGATATTATACTACCCTGTACTTCTACTTTGCTTAAATTCATCTCCAAGATGTTAAAGACATTCTTTAAAGATAAATACACTTTTATATATGAGGAATTTTTAAGATTTCCACTTTTTGTTTTGTGAAAAATTCAATAAGCTTTCCATTGATACCAATTCTCCTAAATTCGACACCCAGGCAAAGAGTTAAAGCCTTTTTATTGGGATGGTGTATCACCTGAGCCATCAGCGTATCGTAGAGCCAGCTTAAATGGTAATTGTCAATTTCCAGTGTTTCTCCATGATAGTGGCACATCGCGCCAAAGGCCTAGTTCACAATTGTCCTTTTCCAGTGTTGCAACGTTATACCACTGTGTCGCGGTGAGATTCCAAGTTGCGTCCAAGGTGGAAATGCTATTATACCACAACACGCCACCTTACAATTTTGTAGTTGTCACTTTCAAGAGACAAGGTGCAATAACGCCGCGTCGCACCACGGGTCCAGATCTGGAAATTTTTACAAAAATTAAAAGACACGTTCAGGGTTAAATGGGTATTTTCCCATGATTTTATTCCATCCTGATGTGGGATTTTAGCCCTAAAAACATCCTAAACTACTTATTATTCACTTTTTCCCTAATATCAAGAATATTCTCTCCCAAGAAAACAAAACTCTAGCCCTTGGGAATCAAGGTCAATCTCAAAAAATCTATCCAAGAACCTTCAAGGCTTCCTTTCTCATGTATGCATAGTTTTCATTCACAGATTCCTTTCATCCATGAAGCCTAAGTATCAAGTTTAAAACTTTGAATTATGATATTTATGCTATGTTTTGATTATTTTTATGTTGTTGTTGTTGTTGTACGATTTTCAAGTTGGAATATTTATGTGTTTCTATGAAAACATATTAGCATGTGAGTTGAAAACCATGAATTTTAGTTGGTTATGATATGTTAATTTGATGATTATACCATGCCCTAAGTCATGCACCCTAAGTGTTAGACAAAATGCCTAAGAGACTAGAAGTTATGTAATATGACTCAAATGTTACTTAAGTAAAGGATTTATGATTTGCCCTTATGTTCAAATCTCTCATACTATTGATGTGCAATGAAGATGTTTGTTGGAATGCTCAAGATGTTAGAGTATGAAATTATGACATTGAGTACATGCTTTCCTACATTGTACAAGATTATGATAACCATGTACTTCATGAAATCCCCAACTTATCATATTATGGATTGTTGATATTGGTCTTGTATTCAGGAATGTCATGCCTTGTAAGTTTCCTTCTATCGATTCCTAGGTCTACTTGTACCCAAAAATTTAGTTTTGTTCCTTGAGACAGTATCATTTTTCACGATACTCTTATTCAAGACACGATTAGTAGAATTTAGCCAGTCACATGACTCAGGAAAACTCAGTAAATTCAGTATTGGTCAAGTACTCAGTAATCTTAGTAATCTAAGTAATCTAAGAAATCCAATAATCTCATTACTTAGAAATATCAGTCAGAAATCCAGTGAACTCAGTTTAGTCCAGTTAAGCAGTACAATTAGTAACTGATTAGTCCAGTCTAGTTTAGTGTTTATTAAGATGGGAGTAGGATTCAGCACCAAGTAAATGAAAGGATTGGAATACACGTTGTCAGCAGAGGGTGTGATTCTTAGAAGTAATCCTTGTATTTCATAAATATGTAGCTTGCATAGGTTGACACATCAACACTGTAAGTGAAGGGTTAATAACGTGGATTAACACTGTCAGATGAGGGTCCCACCGTTATCCTTGGGGATACTGTTAGATGAGGATCACTCATAGCTTGTCTTTACCAATGTCGCGGTACTGAAACCATTTCAACTGAGGTTATAGATTTGAACCCAACTTAACTATAATAGATTATTAGAGGAATGTCGATTAGTTGAATTCTCCTATTATTTTAGTTACAGAATCCGGACCGTCAGATACAATCACTAAATCTCAATAATAGAACTCAGATAGTTCTTTAGATGTCACGACTGTCAGATACAGTCGCTGAGTACAGTACAAAACTCAACTAGTTTTATCAGAAACTAGACTGTCAGATACAGTCACTCAGTATCACTTATCTCAGTTATCAGTAGTTCGTGTTATCAGTATTTAGACTCAGTAGCCAGTATTACCACGTATTCAATTTCAGTTTCTTATTCATGTGTGTATTCTCACGTTCATGTTATATAGTTAGTTAGTATTGTTCATGCACATGAACCCTTTACATCTACCTCACTTGGATACCATAACATTTAATCGTGCTGATGTATTTGCACTATGGTATTTTTATACCATAGGTTCAGAAGCACGAGCTCCAGAGCATTAGTAGCATTCTAGTTTCAGCAGTCAGAGTTAGCAATGATTTCTTATCAATTGAGGTTGTTATTATTTGATTATTTATTTCTTCAGTACTTAGTTTATTTCAGTAGTTCAGAGTTAGTTGGGAACATGTCCCATTAACTCCACAGTTTTCAGATAATTTGGAGGCTTTTAGACTAAAGTATGTCCAGATAGTTTATTTCAGTTTTGAGTATTTCTATAACCTATTCAGATATTATTTTATCAGACATGTTATAGTTTTGAACCTTACGAACTTACAACTTATATTACGCATTTACACATTATATCATGTAGTGGTTAGTTACAAATATCAGTCTTGGGTTAGTTTGTGGTCCTTTGGGGTTATGAGCACCATGTAGAATTTCGGTTACCAGACTCGGGGTGTTACAACTACCTCCCTTGGAAAATGGAAATACACCCTCTTAGTTCGGTAATCTACCATGGCATAGAAAGAAGCCAACATATCCATACCCATTATAGCATTAAAATCTATCATTTCTAACTCAACTAAGTTAGCAATTTTATCACAACCACAAATAGTTATTATACAATTTTGATATACTCTCCTACCTATGAGTGATTCACCAGCTAGCGTAGATATTTTGAATGGCTTAACTAGCTATTCTGGTGTTCTTTTGAACTTTTTAGAAACCATTAGAGTGACATATTATTATGTAGAACTCAGATGAATTAATGAATTACATCATGTGAAATGATAGACTATGTACGTGTAACCACATCTGGAGAAGACTTTAAATTTTGTCGTTCCGCTAAAGCATATGTATGATTTTGAACTCCATTAGAGCTAGCTACTCCTTCAGCACCTCCACCACGACCCATAGGCTTTACATCCCTACCTGAATAAGGCATTGATAATGCTGATGCAATGACAGATCTAGTAGGTCATGCCATACCACCTAAGACCCTTTGTCGGCATTCTCTCATCAAATTCCTCGACGTACCATACCAAAAGCAAGAATTTTTCCTAAATCGACATGCACCTAAATTAATCTTTCCACATTGTTACATGGCCACTGAGGAGATCTTAATTGGCTCATACTCCCTTTCTCTTGCTACACCACTATTCGTGAACTCTGACTCTCACTTCTTTGCCAAAACTGGTTTCCTTTAGACCCTTGAGACAATGGTGGAGCACTAGCTGCAGAATAAGAAGATAATAGCCTAGGTTGTCTATAAAAAAACAAAGGCAAAAACTCCTTGGGATTCCATAAACTTCCCCATATATTTGGCCCTCTTTCTAATTCTTGTGTTGTTCTTCTTTACCTCTAATCCTCTATTTTCTGTGCAAAAACTTGTATCCTTGCTATGTCCATGTCATTGTTCAAAGCTACAATAGTGCAATCTATGAAAACATATGGATCAAATCTATGCACATATTGATGAACTCTATTATCCATAATAGCTACTACATTAGGAGAATACCTAGCCAAAGAGTTAAATCAGATGATGTACTCCCTCACACTTATATTTATTTGGCAAACATTTATGAACTGATCTGTATGAGCCTCTTGGATCAAAAATAGAAGGTAATGATCAATAAATGCCTCATTAAACTCTTTCAAAGTAGCTGAAGGTGCATCGATACCCCTAGATTGTTTCTATCCCTCATACCAAAATATTGCCTCCCCTTTAAATCTATGTACTGCTAGATCAACTGTCTCTTTACCCAATATATGCATGACATCTAGAGCCCTTTGGATTTGATCAATAAAGTCCTATAGGTCTTCATTAATATCTAATCCTATTAATATGGGAGGATCTAGCTTAAGAAATCCTGTGTTCGTAGGCTAGCTTCTCTATGTGTACCACTTGGCCTGTGTTTGGAATAGTTTGGTCTTAAGCTTGTCCAACAACTATATGAGCCAACAATTGCACCTCATTCCTTAGATATTGCTCAATTGCATTAATAGGTGGTTCTGAGGATTCAATTCTTCTCCCCTTTGGCTCTTTTAGAGATGGAGGAGTTGAAGAAGTTTGTGATACAAACTCAGCTTGATCCTCACTTTGATTAACTTGCCTAGGTGGTGACTTGATAGTCCCTTCTCCGGCAGCCACATCTATTCTCTTACTTGTATTCTTACTCCTTCTTGTAACCATGATCTTTACTATAATAATAGAAAAAATGATTCAATGGTTAAATATGACTTCATCTACAACATGGGCTCTCTTCATGATCTAAGATATGAAAAGAAGATACAACCCCTAAATGTCCCATAGCCTCCTATTTATAGATGTGGTGTACAACACACCCATAAGCAAGACTCTGCGTAGACACGGCTTTGTAGTCTCCCTTGGATGACCTAATTTGATACCATTTTTGTCACGCCTCAAATCCTATAAGGGAGGATAGGCACCCATAGCCGTGAAGACCCGAGAGAACCAATCCATGAACTTGTACTCCTCATTGGTTGTTGGGGCCATAATATCTAAAAGATAGACACTATTATGCTTAGCTTTACATTAGTCTACAAAGCCTCTAAAAGATACACAGATATCTGGTTATGGCTAGGAAAAGCCCCGCCTAACTCTTGTCCACTGTAAAATACCAAAATATATAGAACAGACTCAAAAAGCCTCGAATAAATCTAGAGCTCACCAATAGACACTAGATATCCTGGGCTCTTACTGAGAAGGTGTATTTGCTGAAGCTCCTATGCCTACAGCATGAAATAAAAATCCCTCATAAGGGGCGTCAGTATTAAATTATGTAATGAATATGTAAGGCTAAAAGTAACCATATATGATATAGGATCTCAACGGAAATCGGATATAAGTGTACAAATAGTGCTAGTAGACTAACTTTATATACTTGTAGAATAAGCTACATTATATTCTTGTCTTCATTTTACCTTTATTACTTCATTATATTTGTAAGCCATATGATGCAAATGACCAGCTTATCAGTGGTAAAAAAACTAATTGGGATCGGCCCATGCTAGGCTTATGCCCTTAAGCCGCCACCCAGAAATAAACTTTGGTTATTGCCCCATGCTAGGCTTATGCCCCTGAGCTTCCACCCATAAATAAACATTGGGATCGACCCATTCTGGGATTACACCCTGAGGTTCCACCCACATATAAGGTATCGGGATTGGCCCATGCAAGGCTTATTCCCTTGAGCTAGCACCCGTTTAATAGAGAGATTTGTGTTAGTTAGTTTCTTTTGCCTTTGAGATTGTTACTCTGGTGGTCATAATGTTATAGTACCTTGAAATAATAATCTACCAAGAAGAGACATGTAAATGGGCTCTTAGTGCAACAACAATGAGGTAGGGAGCTATTGGGACATAAATGAAGTGTTTAGGAGCTGAAATAACATATGGGCCTTATTTGAGTAATCGGAAATCTCCTAAAATTTTGTAGTGAAAATAGACGTGCATGCCTATTAATTAGCATGTATTGAGGTGTTTTAACACGTTAGAGAGTTGGAACAAGTTTATTGGCTACATAGGATATAATACGCTGCTATAATGTATAACTTGTTATTGGATAACCTTGGAAGCTTACATGATGAACCAAATGTCTTATTTCATGCCAAAGATGCAAAATAGAGTATGCCTTACATACCTGGTCGTACCACTCCGATACTAACCCAACTTGACTTCCCATCTCTTGGATTACTTATCTAAAATAAAATATATGGTAAACTAATATTAGGAACCAACTGACACATTTGGGCTATTTAACTTCAACAAAATAGTGGTCGGGCAGTAAACCCTTAATTTATTAATCAAGGGTGCTATTTTAACCCTTTTATCCTCCACTATCATCCACATACCATACATATTCTTATATGATCCCCAACTCAACTTTGTGTTCATTACACCCTCCAAATAATACATGAAACAGAATCGGTAGTAGACGTAAACAACCATTAGTTCGGTAGTGTACCACCATACCCTTCTTCTATATTTCAATACCAACTAATTACACATTTTCCCTACATTAACGAGGCAACCCCCAACATAGACATACAAAACAATCAACAAAACATCCCCAAATCCTTTTGGTTATAGCAATCAAATGTTGAACTCATCATCTCTTCAGTTCTAAATAACAAAGCATCCATAATTCTTTCCCAAATTCATATATAAGGAGAACAAAGTGGGGCAGTCACTTTACCTTAATTCTGGAACTCATCCTTTAAATTTGAACTTGACAAGAACTTCAACTTTCACTTTCTTTTACATTTTATACAAAAGAAGAAAAGGGATCTCTTAATAACAAAGAAAAAGTGAGCAAGTAGCTTGTTCTATATTCTGACATTAATTAATAATTAAGCACTTATAACATGTTTTCCTAATCTTCATTGATATATTTAAGTTAAATCAAAAGTATTTTAACTTACCTTGGCTGGCAAAGATTGGGGTTTCTTTAAGAACCATAGAAAGAAAAATCGGGCTGCTCATTGTGTTTTTAAAGAGAGTAGAGAGAATTTGTGAAATATACTCTTTTTTGTGACTTAGAAATAAAGGAAATGACCAGAAATTTGGACTGATAAAGTCCCTAATTTGGCCACCTCCTTATCAGTATTTTGGACCTTAAAATTGGTCGAATTAGGTGATGTACCTACTTAAGGGTTCAAGCTACTCATAATTTCAAAGTAGGTGATGCACCTACTTAATTCTTAGTTGGGCTCAATTAAATTTGGCCTTGGAAAATTTGAGCCTTGGGATTTTTCTCCATTTTCCTTCTTCTTTTTTTTTTTTTTAATTTGGGCCCAAATAAGTATACTAATAAAGGCCCAAATTTGATCCATGGACTTGGTCCATTAACTTGGCTCATATAACCCAAGTAGGTGACTCACCTACTAGCTTCATTAAGTACAGCAACAACCTCAACAAATTACTCCATTTTCAGTTCTTAATCCCTTCAATCTAACTTAAAACTAGTGAACACTCGCTCACTTCCAACTTTAGATTCAAATATTAGCTTATGATCCCAAGTTTAAGTAGTTCTATCGACGTTAACTTCGTCGCATCACATTAAAACATACGGGAAGAATCTATAATTCCATCTACACCATTAATACTCACATAACAAATATCGTTCATTGCCTATACCACAAGGCTATACCAAGTTCCATATAATTAGAACAAGTTCAAGAAAAATACAGGATGTTATACTTGAGTTTAAACGGACCTGGTGATAAATGCAATTCTTCATTTTGTTGGTGGACCAAACTATTAAATTCTTGTTTGTTTTCTAATCCAAAGAAGAAATTTAAATATTGATATTATTGTTGTTGTCTTGAAGTCTTGAATGTTATTTTTATGGCATGGAAATGGTTGGTGGCTTCTAAGTAGGGAAAACCCCATTTATAAAAGACTTTATGTGCCTACAGCAGCGCCCAGTTAGGATAGGCTTACTATTTTCCTAGACTTTTCTATATTAAGGTATTAGTGTAATATTGCGCTAATTGTAATTGGGATATTAGGGAAAGGATATTCTCTTATCAATTTCTAACTATTTTTAGCCTATTAGTGGATTTTTAGAGTAGATTTCAGTCATGTTTAGCTTATGATAGTACATTCTTATCCTTTTGGATTGGAGATAGCCTATTAAAGGGACTTGGGAAGAGATTGTGAAGCCTTATCACAGGTTCGGTTAAGTGTCTTCCATAGGTTTGATTGTTCTTATGAGTTGTGATCACCAGTTTGAGGGTTATAATTGATAATTGAGATCAATGGGTTTTTTATCTTATTCATCTTCATACATGCATAATAATGTGTTTTTTCCTAGAACTATAATTCTGTTCTTATGATCATGAGTATAAAACACCACAACTAAGGTTTTAGGATCCATGATGTATTTAAAAAGAGGGTATATTGTATGAAGAGATTTGTAAAGGGTGTTTGGGCGTGTATTGTTATTCTCTTTGGTTTGATTTATTTCAAATGGTTGCTATTGTTAGAACACGCCTTATCTCTGCTCTCCAAGAGATAAGGGGAAACAGGAAGGAAAAGATAATAAACAACAGAGACATAGAACTATCAAGCTTCAATTAAGATCTTGAGCTGATAATTAGAGGGAGATAATTTAGGATCTAAGATAGGGATTAGTATCAAAACTTATAAGATGAGAATGTGTACTCGAGGGTAATTATGTAATAGGCATCGCAATCTATTTAGGTTTACATAATTTAATGATGACATAAAAAGAACCAGGAGAGATAATTACTTTACAGTAATCATAATTCGAAACCCCACCATTTACAGTAAACCACTTATAAATAAATTAGATAATTACTTTTATTGAGATTTTGGCCTAATCCTCTAAAAAGACCCACACTAGGGCCTAGTCATATGGACGTCTCCAGTCCGAACGGGACTGGACACTGCCCATAAAACCCAATCATAATTACCCTACACCCTATGTTGGATTAAGATTGAACAAATAACAAGATAAAGATACAGTAAATGAAAAACATTTAATAAAGTTCATAACCATAACCAACAAAATATATGACAAAATGTCAAACCGGTGTTAACACTAAAGCCAATATCAATACCAAGGCTGAAACCAATACCGACACTACCCATGCTCATACTTGTCTGATAAAGCCTCTATCTTGAATCAATAACATCCAGCCGGGACATTCCCCCAACCATAGCCAAAACCAAACCAAAGAAATAATAAAAACAAAATTAGTCCATAGCATGATATGGATCCTTCCAGAGTAAGGAAGCACACCACTTCATCCTGACTCAAGACTGTCCCTGAATCTAAGTCACTAAGAAGGTTTCATGGTAGTATGGCCGTTTCTTTAATCGCATGGGGATCTAGTGCCCAAAGATGGTTAGCAGAGTGAATTTGAATGTGTACTCGGGGACAAGATAAAATATTCCCAGTAATATAAACCAAGGTAAATAGCCATAGGAAATCACATACATACATATATATTATGCTGGGAAAGGAAATCATGTTAAGCATGCATTTAAAGCCTTTTACCTGGGTTGTGTAGATTTGACGTCCTAAAACCACCATGGGCTATATGGGTTTCGCTCCCCGCGATTAAAGCACCTCTATGTGTGTAATATGGATTAACCAAAGAATAAAACCTCAAATGACTAGTATATCTTCAAAAATATATGTGTGACATCATTTACATGGTCAATAAGACCAACCTAACATTGGTAAACATCAGTTACCAATTTTTGTCCCCCCGGGAACTCCACCTTCCACGACATTGATAACATAACCCCCTTTAAGACCATATTAAAACCATTCACACATAACCAACCATTTATAAAGTAGTCCTTTTAATTAGGCATTACCATTGGTATCATTATTTATAAATTAGAGCTAGCAAGTTTATCCATATATGCCATACTAAAGGCCTTAAATGAATATGTCTCCAAAGTTTCCAATTAAGCCAAAACCATGGCCATTAAGGCCATTACAAACAATATAAAACTAACCAAACCAATTTAAGTTCCATTACCTTACTATGCAATGTAAAGATTTCGACGAAATCCATAATATGTTATAAAATCATTCTCATTGTCATTTAACAAAGATATTGAGGGAATATAACTTCCAAAACAAAAACCAAGTATCAATTAACCATTCCCATTCAACCACATATCCAAGCCATAATTATAGTATTAAAAATCATAAGTAAAGCATGGTAGAACATTATCTAACCATAAACAATAAAAACCACTAACTTCTATTTCAAAACCAAAAAAATATCATAATAATACAATGAAAACCATTCATTAAAACATGCTTTTATTTGAACTAACAATGAGGGAGGATTAAAATACTTTAAACACCAAGGAAGACGGTGAAATTCTCTCTTCAAAAACCTTAATTGATTTCCTTATAGAAACCCTAGTCTTTTCTTGAACCAAGAGCTTGAGAGAGATTTTAAGAGTGTTTAAATGAGAATAATAAGTTAATATAGCCCCAAAAGGTGTTTTATGTCATGGGGTCAAAATGAGTTAAGAGGGGAAGTGTCTAGAACAACCCCAAAATAAAACTATAGAAAACTCGTAGGTGGGTATGAGTTGAACCTGCAACTCATCACCACATCGTACAACTAGAACCCTCAAGTCATCAGTAGGTCAGAAAATTGGACACCACATTCGGTCCAATATATAACTCTCTTGCCCCAAATTGTCACCATACCATACGACTAGTACTATCTAGTAGTACCCTAAGCAAAACATTAAGGTCTAGACACTGGACCATATACACCTTCACTAGACTACGCATAACCTATCCTCATGGCTCTTAGTGAGCCACTCCTACTAATTGCCATGTCAAGTCACTAACTTTCAAATTAAATAAAGGATCAACCTAGTGACCCATCACCAAACCCTACAACCAATACCAACCAAGTGATAACCTCAATGGAAAACAAACCATCACTCACTAGACACCTTACGAGTTAGGTCACCAAACCCGTACCCATACTATAGAACTCAAATGGTGAGTCATTATAAGGACAATGAGCTGAAAGCTTAGCAATTTCCTAAGGCAAAAACCCAGGGTATTTCATCATTGTTGGATAAACCCGCAACTAGTTTTGTTATATATTTGGTATATTGACCTCTTTATACTTCTATTGGAGGACATCAAATTTTGTTATTTTTTTTCGTAGAGTTGATATATTATGTTCGTCTAATTCTTTGTTTTTGTTTTCTAATTTTACTTTTTCTATTGCTTGTAAGTTATACACTGTTCTATGTCAAAACATAAAGTCAAGGTAATCCATTGGTTTCACTTGATCCTAAAATTGAAAGAACTCTAAAAGCAAGAAAAAAACTATCAATGATCGAGTTAATAATGAGGAAGGTCTAAACGAAGGAGTGTGTGAAAAAGGACTTTAGGATGCTATGGAATAAATAACTCCGTACATAATCTCTAAAAAGAATACAAGTAAAAATGCTTTCATAAATTTCATACTAAAATAAAGGGCTAGAAAAATAGAGTACGTTGTGTGGCCGTACTTAAGGAGAAAAATAGGCAAAAAAAAAAATATGGGACAATAGTGTCCCCAACATTATGTTTCTTAATTTCATGATATTGATGAGGACATAGTATTAGATGAAACATATCAAATTGGTGACATAGTTCAACATCAACTTCCAATCAGAGCTAAGGATGACTTCATCACATCTATTAGATAGTTGCTAAATTTGAAAAGGTTCTTCATGGGCCTTGCTACTACTACTGTACATTTTTTATTTAATGAATTTGTAGGGATTAGTAATCCTAAAATCTATCTGGAGTAAGATATAATGCGATAATTCTATGGTTGTTTCCTTTATCTCTAATAATAGAGGGTACATTATCATTGAATGAGTTGCAAAGAGGATCAATCACTAATTGGAGAGAAATGAAGACCAAGTTTTTGGAGATATTTTTCCCATCATCCATAATTTTGAAGTTTAAAGATCTGATTTATAACTTTAGGTTGATTTATTTAAAGGTATTATATCAGTCATGGTAGAGGATTCTGAAGAAGCTACAAAATATCCCAAATCATACAATAGAGAGTTATACTTTGCGTGATATCATCTATATAGGATTAACTGAAAACAACAAGGCTATAGAAGACACTATCAT
>JAPEIP010000008.1:49584125-49595859 GCA_026120095.1 Capsicum chinense | reverse complement strand
TCTTGCCCCAAATTGTCACCATACCATACGACTAGTACTATCTAGTAGTACCCTAAGCAAAACATTAAGGTCTAGACACTGGACCATATACACCTTCACTAGACTACGCATAACCTATCCTCATGGCTCTTAGTGAGCCACTCCTACTAATTGCCATGTCAAGTCACTAACTTTCAAATTAAATAAAGGATCAACCTAGTGACCCATCACCAAACCCTACAACCAATACCAACCAAGTGATAACCTCAATGGAAAACAAACCATCACTCACTAGACACCTTACGAGTTAGGTCACCAAACCCGTACCCATACTATAGAACTCAAATGGTGAGTCATTATAAGGACAATGAGCTGAAAGCTTAGCAATTTCCTAAGGCAAAAACCCAGGGTATTTCATCATTGTTGGATAAACCCGCAACTAGTTTTGTTATATATTTGGTATATTGACCTCTTTATACTTCTATTGGAGGACATCAAATTTTGTTATTTTTTTTCGTAGAGTTGATATATTATGTTCGTCTAATTCTTTGTTTTTGTTTTCTAATTTTACTTTTTCTATTGCTTGTAAGTTATACACTGTTCTATGTCAAAACATAAAGTCAAGGTAATCCATTGGTTTCACTTGATCCTAAAATTGAAAGAACTCTAAAAGCAAGAAAAAAACTATCAATGATCGAGTTAATAATGAGGAAGGTCTAAACGAAGGAGTGTGTGAAAAAGGACTTTAGGATGCTATGGAATAAATAACTCCGTACATAATCTCTAAAAAGAATACAAGTAAAAATGCTTTCATAAATTTCATACTAAAATAAAGGGCTAGAAAAATAGAGTACGTTGTGTGGCCGTACTTAAGGAGAAAAATAGGCAAAAAAAAAAATATGGGACAATAGTGTCCCCAACATTATGTTTCTTAATTTCATGATATTGATGAGGACATAGTATTAGATGAAACATATCAAATTGGTGACATAGTTCAACATCAACTTCCAATCAGAGCTAAGGATGACTTCATCACATCTATTAGATAGTTGCTAAATTTGAAAAGGTTCTTCATGGGCCTTGCTACTACTACTGTACATTTTTTATTTAATGAATTTGTAGGGATTAGTAATCCTAAAATCTATCTGGAGTAAGATATAATGCGATAATTCTATGGTTGTTTCCTTTATCTCTAATAATAGAGGGTACATTATCATTGAATGAGTTGCAAAGAGGATCAATCACTAATTGGAGAGAAATGAAGACCAAGTTTTTGGAGATATTTTTCCCATCATCCATAATTTTGAAGTTTAAAGATCTGATTTATAACTTTAGGTTGATTTATTTAAAGGTATTATATCAGTCATGGTAGAGGATTCTGAAGAAGCTACAAAATATCCCAAATCATACAATAGAGAGTTATACTTTGCGTGATATCATCTATATAGGATTAACTGAAAACAACAAGGCTATAGAAGACACTATCATAAGTGGCGCATTATGAATTTAACTTGGCAGTAGCTTTTTGGTATTTCTAGATAGAAGCAATAAAACCAACTAAGCTTGGTGCATTCAAGATTCAAACATTCTACTACTCCTTAATATGATAGGAGGAACTATAGAACAGTAAATAATAAATGATTAGTTTCTCAAGAGATAGAACAGTTAAGGATCTAGTTTTACTTATTCATAAAGCAGTTTGTAATAGTGGGAGAAGAGAAGTTAAATGTGATTGGTTCACAAGCTAAAACTCCTAGATACGATAACCCTAATTTTTAAGAGAAGGCAAAATGTCAAGATAATTGAGTGTTGGGTTTCAAAGCATCCAAGGGCCAAATTAAGACAATTGGTACTCTGGTAAAAGAAATTAAGGTTGGAACTAATATAAGGATGAAAACGACAACAAGTTTGGGTATAAAGATAGGAGTAGAGGGAGATATTATGACTAGAAGAGATAAAATAACTATAAGAATGACATAATTGGCTTTATATTCTACCTAGAAACTAAAATGCTAACTTGAGCAACACTAGCGTGGAAAACATATTTACTAATATGTTAAAGGGGGTTGAGAGATATAAGTTTGACTTATAAAGATTCAATCCATTATTACAAGGATTAGCTTGAAGGTTAAATCACACTATACCACCATAAAGTAGCTTAAGCGGCAATCTAGGGAAATTTCTACTACAATGAACCAACATCAATAATATGCACTTCCAAGCAACACTATTCAAAATCTAAATAATAATTATTATTATTTTGCTATAACCACTAGGTGTTTTTAGATAAATGCTAATATACCTATGAATATAGTTATTCATAATGATGAGTGATTATTAATGATAAAAAAGTAGCTAAATCTTGGAATAGGACCTTTTCCTTCTTCCATATTGAATAAAAAATATATATAAAGAAGGGAATTATTATAATTTCATCTCGATGTTGAAAAGATTTTTGATGAACATCCCTTTTTCTTGTTGCACTAGAGAAAATATGAGGTTACGGGAAGTTTATGAATAATTTTGTGATTAAAAAGAGTATCTTGAGTGTTGAGAACGCTGATAATATGCACCATTGTAGTGTACCGTCTTCATGGTTTCTAGTTCAAAAGAAAGAAGATCCCAAAGTTTTCACAGTTTAATGTACCATCAGCTCTTTCAAAAATTTTAAAGGTTTGTGTGACTTGTGTGCTAACACTAATCTAATTCCACTAGTAGTATAAATACATTTAGTGTTGGGGTGACCTAATCGAACCTTTATTATACTTATTATTGTAGATCACATGGTGAAGAAGCCTGTGGGGGGTTTTATGTGATTCTTTGGTGAGGGCTAAGTCCTTTATTTTTTTTATTGATTTTATCATCCTTGATTATGAGCTTAATATTGAGGTTTCCATTATCTTAGTGAGATCATTCCTTATGACTAGAAGAATATTGGTTAATAAGGAGACTGGGTAGTTGAAGTTCAATTTCTTTCTTTAGGAAGTGACATTCAATATATCCCAATCCATAAAGAAACTAAAAGATATATTCATGATCTCTTTAATTGATACGGTCTATAAGGATGCATTGGTAACTACTACTGAGGAGTGGTTTGGTATCGAATCACGTGCAGTTGTGATTATGAATTTTGAGGGTGATGACATTGATTAGTATGATAAAATGGTATAAACACTTGATGGTTTAATTTTCTACCCTTTTGAACCAACGAAGTTGGATTTAGATGTGAAGAATACGGTGACCTCACCGACTAAACTTTCATTACTATGCTTTGTTGTGAGACAAAAACTATTTTTCATTCGTTATAGGTGTGGATTTTTTTAATGGCAAGTTGAGGCTATAGTATTGGTTTTGCAGAAATTCAAAAGGGCCATTAGATGGCCCATCACTTATATTATTGATATTTTTCATTTAATTTGAAGTAAAAAATAAAACTCAAGTTAGATTATGTCCCTAGTATTGGCATAAGTTGAGGCCCTTATGAATGAGGTAGTTAAAAAAGATTATAAACTACTTTGATATTGGTTTGGTTTACCCTATTACTGATAGAAAGAGGGTGAGCCTAATTCAATGTGTGCCAAATAAAGGTGGAATAGTTATGGTTCAAAACAAATGTGTAAATATATTCTAATATGTCCAATAACTGGTTGGCTAGTTTGCATGGATTATAGGAATCCAATGAATTTATTTGAAAGGATCACTTTTGGGGTACATAGATAACTTTATAAATGGATAATATGAACCAAACGGGTCATGTATTTCCCTGTGTGATAGATGATGTATACGACATGATAATGAAAATGCAAGTGGGGTTTCTATGACGATACTAATAGGATGCGTTAATGCATAACTTGTTCTATTAACGGGAATGTGTGCTTAATATTTTTTAAATTTGGCTTAAAAAAGTGTTGTGCAGCCGGTCTATGAAAGTGGAGGTCCTGAATGACCAATACTTAAAACTATAGTTGCTAACGCAGGGGTCTAAATGACTGGGAGGTAGGAGACCCCATTATTATATAATTGAGAGATTCATGTAATGCCTCGAGAGTACACCCTAGGCGGCACATAGGGGTTACTTGTTGTGAGCACTGAATAATATAATAACATATATGGAAGAACAACTGATAAGCCATAAGGTTGTACCAACTTAAATCATTACTGGATCATAAATCTGGAAAATAATCGCCGGAAACAACTATCTGAAACCAATAAAATAATAACAAAACTAACTGACTATCTGTACTAATCTGAAAATCCTCTACTGAATGACTGTGGAGTTGATGGGAAAAACCCTTATCTAACTCTAACTAAATGGAAAATACTGAGATAAATAAATGTTGTCCTAGAAATTTGAGGACTCACCACTACTATGCCTAATAGATAGGAGAGTTTATGTTTGAACCAGGAACTAAGCATCTGAACCTATGATATGAAACATCATAGCATAAGAAACGAGTATGCGATTAGAATTTTGAATGCACTGGTATGCTAAATGAGGTAGTATGATATGCATTGTTTCATATATTAGAGTAATAACTGATTGAATGAATATCATGAAATACCTTATAGAATATATGAAATCTGTAAATACTGACAGTGCATGACCAAGCATAAAACATATTCTGAATATAATATTTAAATTGAAATACTAAAATATGATTACTGAATAACTAATATATGTATGCTATGGTTAATACAAGCCTGAATTGAAGTATACTGAATAATGGACTAAGGTTGTGGGAGCTATCATCTAACTAATATGCCCCCATGTAAAATTTGGGGTCCAACCTATCGCCCTATTTGGAAGAGTGTCAGTACCATGCCAAGGTTAATAAACTACGCCAAGGGTACTAATACTGGCTCTGTGGATCCACTGATGTACTGTCTAAAAGGACTAAGGGTGTCAAGCCTAAACTGATGGGTGACCCCTAGGAGGTTGTCAAGCCTGAACTAACAATGACACTCCAAATCGTACGCTGGCTACGTAGTTTTGGAATACAGTTACTTATACTAACAACTCTATCTAACTGATGCGGAAGTCGCCATCCCGGTGCTCTCTTTGTACCAAATCCTACTCCCAACTGAAATGACTCGAAATATTAAACTATTATAAGTTTAACTGATCATGATAACTTACTGAACTGATGTTACTCATAACATGTCTGAAACTAATCTGAAGATACTGAGGCTAAGTAAACAACTAAGTTTTTGGGTATTCATAACCCCTAGGACTTGATAGCAATAATAGCAAAATAGTACTAAAACTTTGGGAATATAATATGAAAGCATTTATTCAAAATTTATTTTTGTAGGAATTTCATCAAATACTTGAAATGCACAGTGTAAGATAAACATAGGAATAGTTTAAATCTTGTAGTAATTGCAGGATTTAAATATCAACATCATTAATTATGAATTAAATCAGCGAATAACATCATTAAAACATATGGGGTTGAATAACAACGATAATTTAATGTAAACATGGTATAGAATCAAAGTTCATGGGAATTCTTGGTTAAAAATCATATTAAGTTGTAAAAGATCATAAATTTGAAATAAAAACTTAGATTCTTAGACTGTTTGGGTGAAAGGGACCCATGGATGAACACTTAACATACCAAGATTGATGAATTTATGATAATTGATGGTGAATTCTTGAGATTTGATTTTGAATCTTGAAGGGATAAGGTTTGTTCTTGAAAGAATGCTACTTTAATTTTAGATGATTGTGGAATAATAAGCCAATAATGCTCTATTTGGAGTTAAATTTTGTGTTTTGATTGAGTAGGGTAAAGGGGAAAAGGACTTAAATGCCCTTGGAAATTAAAACTCTAAACTTGAACTAAAAATCCCTAATTTGACCTTCAGCGAGATGCGGTGCAATCCCATAGGGCCACTAGAAAACTAAAAATCCCTATTTTACCCTATGGTGCATCACAGTATTATAGCATTGTGCCACTGGATTGGACAATCCTGATTTGGCTCCTTGGGGCAACGCGGTGACAAATTAAAAAATACCCCTTGGCACGACACGGTTCTTCATGCAATTCACACAAGTAACTACTAAGTACATTGGCGAGGTGCTCCAAAATTACAAAAACAAGTTAACTGCCTCAAGTACTAGTATTTTTCCTAGTCGACAACAAAATTTTGCAACAACAATTTACCCTACACCCTCAACTTAAAATCAAAAAAAATATGAACTAAGGGTTAGGGTATACCTGGGGTAGATCAAGCTCAGGATTCATGGGTTCCTGACCCTGCTGCTGCATCCTTAGCTATCAAATCTCCATTAGGAGCCTCACTTAGTTCTGGTGCAGCTGGCTTGGCAGTATCTAAAAGCCTACTAGTAGAAGAACTTGTGGCCCTCGCTTGGATGGCTTCCTCCCATCTCTTATTTTCAACTATAGACTCAATCCTCACCTTCTTCATTTCCTCTTTTTTAGTCTTCTTGCTTGGACTCTACTCGGTTTTCTTTCTTTATCACTGTGAGGCCTCTCTCTCTTACCCTTGCCTTTTTGCACACTTTTCTTCTTCTTTTTATTCACTGGTTCCTCTGTGAGATCAAGTAATAGGATTTCTCCCTTAAATTACTCAATAGTCAAATCAACAGACACCATAAATTAGTGTTGTTGTAGCTTTCCAACATCAATTTTTACCTTGTCTAGGTCTGATTTGGATAGTGCAATCTCTGGAACTGTCCTCTCTTTTGACCATGTATTGAAGCAGTTCTCCAATTCATCAATCCTATTTGGCAGAGCCTTGTAGGGCTCAAGTGCAGCCTTAACCTTTTTGGCTACCACAACCACAAATTGTTTGGCAAAGAGTTGCAGGTGTGCTTCACACCACTTGGATTTCTTTCCCACTCTCCTAAAATTTATAGGGTTGAAGGAAAATTTTGTTGTAGGCACTATAGCAGAAGGATTTGTCTCAGTTCTAGGCATTGGATCTGTTCGTGTTGAGGATATTTTAGGTACAGCTGTAAACTCTGGTACCTCCATATGAGGTGCTGAGTTGGTCCCTGTAACCGGTGGATTTGATGGAACTCTGTATCTCTATGAAGCATCAGTGTCGACTGATTTTCATTTTTTCGGATAGAATTATGGGTCTTTTTTGCAAGAATCTCTTCTTGTAACCCTACAACCTCAGGCACATCCACTTTTACCTAGTCTAGGTCTGATCTGAATAGTGTAATCATTGGAACTGTCCTCTCTTTTGACCTTGCATTGAAGTAGTTCTCCAATTCATCAATCCTATTTGGCAGAGCCTTGTAGGGCTTGTCTACCGCAGCTGCAAATTCTATAGCAAAGAGTTGTAGCTTTACTTCACACCACTTTGATTGCTTTGCCACTCTCTTGAAATTTATAGGGTTGAAGGCAAATTCTGTTGTAGGCACTGTAGCTGAAGGATTTTTTTTAGTTCTAGGCACTGGATCTGCTTGTGTTGAGGATTTTATAGGTGCAGCTGTAGACTCCAGCACCTCCATATTAAGTGCTGAGCTGGTCCCTGCAACCGATGGATTTATTGGAATCTCTCCACCTCTGTCATGCATCAACCAAGATTGGTTTTCATCATTTCGGATAGTATTGTGGGTCCTTTTAGCAAGAATTTCTTCTTCTAACCCTACAGTACTAGGAACATTGGCTGACCTACACAACCTCATAATTAAACAAGGGAAGGGATCTACTTTATCGGACCTTGAGACCCAATTTTTTATCTCTTCAGTGATAATCTCTCCAAATTTCAAATTGAGGTTCGCCACAAAACTTGCGACTAGTATTGCTCTATCATCCCCAAGGATATCATTGCCATCTGTGGGTATCAACCAGGTACGTACAATACCCTACAAAAATCTTTCCTCTGAATTCAAGGAGGCCTTGAAGATCCTTTCACTCGGGTGAGTCAGCCATTCCGGTTCTCCATCAGCTATGAGTGTGGCTAACTAAGATCATTGATTTTGGCGATGCTTCAACCGGGCATAGAAAGTAGGTAACGTAGCCTATGGAGTGAATTTTGGGCCATGAAGGAACTTATTGATTGTCGCTTCAGAAACATCCACTATTACACCCCATACTGGAAGTTTATCCAACAAAGGTTGATTTGCTGCTTTCTCACCTTCTTTACACATATTTTTCAAGCGATCTTGGTAGTTTGCAAAGAACTCTCTAATGAGTTAGGACTAAATGAGTTTCCTCCTCTTGTAGTCCATCCAAAGTCACAGTCATAAAATTTCAGCCCCACCTCAGTATATCTGCTCAACCTTTTAGTGATGATTCTCTTTACTTCAAAGATTGGCCTCTTAATAGCTCTTCTGTTAGTTCTACGAAGATCATCAAAGAAGATTTTCTAGGCTTTAGGAATTTCCCACCTAGTGGTGTCTCGAACTTTAGGGTTCTTGCATTTAACCATAGTTCCCCGAATTGGAGATTATTCATCATCTTGTGGCTCAACAGAAGGGGCCTCAGTTGATAGTCCCTCGGATTTGGGTTGCCCAGACTCATGTTCCTCGGAATTAGGATGATCTGAAACATGGTCTTCTGATTCAGCATATTCAGACTCTTGTTACTCAGAGGCTGACTCGTCAGAAGCTGTATGCTCAGACTTTGTTAGCTCGGTATAACTTTCTTCACTCTCCTCCCCCTAAAATGGTTGGGTTGGTAGAGGATTTTTTGAGCTTATGTTCGTTCTTTGCTTTCTGAGGAGTGTCACTTCTTCCTCATAATTGGATTCCTCATGGAAGAGCCTCCAGGGTACACTTCCCTTGGTCACTTTCTTTGTAGATTTTGAGTTCTTTCCTTTAGGTGCCATTATAATACCTGGAGTAAGAGAAAAACCATTATTCGACACTCAAAAGTATACAAACACATAAATCATTGAAAGTCCACATCTCTTGAAAGGGCTTATTTATGCTTCATATCCCAGGTGTTACGACATTTCTGATAAGTCGTCACAAATGTGATAGCTTATCACAAATGTTGTCAGCTCTAAACAAAACCCCCAAAATTCTTATCAACTTCTGACGACATTTCTGATAAGCCGTCACAAATGTTATAGCATATCATGAATGTCGCCAGCTCTAAACAGAACCCCAACTTGATTTTAACTTAATTTTTTATCCCATTTTTTCTTAAAACTCCATCGATTCTCATTATTGGGCTGAGCTTTCAAGTCTCTAGATTGCACAGCAAATCCTAGTTCCTAATTTTCACACATTGGTATCTACACTTGAATTAATATTCTTGGGAACTTTAGTTCAGATCAAGTCATTACTTACCAACTGAAGAGAGAAGTTAGGTTTTCAGCTTACCTAATAGGTGCCTTTACTAGGTTACACAAGAAAGAGGAAGTAGAGGAAAGAAGATTCTTGATTTTGATTTCAACCCCACACACACAAGGAAGTTTTCTTTTGTTTTACTTGGAAACACTTTAGGGAGGAAAGAAAATAAACTAAAGATGGAAAGAAAATAAAACATAAAGTAAATAGAGGAAACACGCGGAAAGTTAGAAAGACAGCATTGTGGGCTGGGTCGGATCTTTTCACCTGGGCCAAGGATTCTCTGATAGCTAATTTTGGGACATTTCTGACGATATTTTCTAACGGCTTATCAAAAGTGTGATAGTCCATCACAAATGTCGTCAGCCTTAACAGAACCTACCCCAGAGGTGATGTCTCTAACGATAAATCTGAAGGTTTATCACAATTATGACAGCCCGTCAAATATGTCATTAGGAACACTTGGCTGGATACACCGATTCCACCTTCTTTGAACTTATAACCTCACTACAAAAATAAATAATTTGCTAGAACAAAAAAATTTTGGGTTGCCTCCCAATAGCACCTGATTTAATGCCGCGGCACGACTTGGTTATTTAGACTACTCAGACTTTGACAAGACAACCTGTTGATACCTCTTTACCATCCTCATAGAATACATCCACGATTGAGAGAACACTCATATATTTTTTATATGTCATGGATGAGTGTATTTTTAATTTTTTTTCTCTACCGTTGAGTCTGAACTTCAGCTCATTCAGCTCCATGTCCACTATCACTTTCCCCATTACAAAGAATGGTCTACCTAGGATGACGGGCACTTCGAAGTCCACCTCACAGTCTAGGACTATAAAATCATCAAGCAATATAAAGTCGGCCACCTTTACCAATACATCACGTACTATACCCACTGGCTGCTTCACAAAGCCATCTTCCATTACCAATCGCATGTTCGTCAGGGTAGGATCCCCCAAACCCAATTTTTTGTTCAAAGAGTGTGGCATTAGGTTTATACTGGCTCCCAAATTACATAGTGCTATTGTAAAGTTCAGGGAACCAATAGTGCATAGGATGGTAAATGCTCTCGGATCTGCCTTTTTCTGCACTAAAGACCTTGTGGAGATAGCACCACAACGATAGAGATTGTCCTCCAGCTCATGGCTAACCTTCCATTTCTTGGTGACAAGTCCTTTCATAAACTTTGCATATCTTGGCATTTGCCCAAGTGCCTCAACCAATGACACATTCACCGTCAATTATCTAAGCAATGCCCTGAACTTGCTGAATTTCGCATCATCAATTTTTTTCTTCAATCATTGAGGAAAGGGAGGAGGTGGTTTTAGGAGTGTTTTTAACACTACCCCCTTCCCCTTCTCTTTCTCTTTTTCTAGAGGACTATCAGAACCATCCAGCTTCTCAAACTCCATTGGACATTCTTCTTTGGGTTCATCCTCTGCCTCAGTCACATCTTCAACCAAACTTTTGCTCACAGAAGGGCCAGGTAACATCTTACCACTCCTAGTGGTAATCGCCATACATAATCCATCATTCTGGGAATTTTGGATCGTATCGCTTGGTAATATTCCACTCTTTCTCTAGTTAAATGCTATGGAGAGTTTGCTTATCTGCTACTCCAATTGTGTGATTGTCGTAGAGTGCGAGTTTACCAACTGACAAATAGATGATAGATTGGTCTTCATGGTAGTCACACCAGAGTTGATAGCCTTCACTTCCTTTAGCAACTTAGCCATCATGTCCTCTATTGACATCTTTTCAGAACTTGTTGTAGCAGCCTAACAATATCCAGAAGGGTCATAGAGCCCGCTCTTATCATTATTATTCCTCCAATTCCCTAGCCCCCTATCTTTATAACCAGGATTATCATAATAATTCCGACCATGATTCCTCTGGCCATTGCCTCGAAAACCCCCTTATTATTAACATAGTTCGCCTCTTCTTCTACATCCACATCAACTTTATATTGAGATCCCACAGCTTTTACCTTCTCAGTCTTGCCTGATAGCAAGTGCTTGGTAAGCAGATCCATCTACATTTTTAGGTGAGCCATGTATTGGTCACACTCCTTATCTCTAGCATCTTTGAAGCCTCTGGGAATGTAATATAAACAAATGGACCACCAACAGCATTATTTATAATTGGTTTTATGACAAAGTTAAGAGTCCTGTACAAAGTCTCCATCAAGTGTGTGTCTGTCATATTGTGGTTTGGACACTGTGTCAGCTTCTTCTTGAATCTCTCCGAGGTTTCATGCCAGGATTCGATTAGGAGCTTCCTAAAGTTGCTGATCTGATACCTCAACTATACCCTTCTGGAAGGCGAAAAGAACTTTTCTAGGAAAGCTCCTTTCAACTATCTCCAATTGGTTATAGAATTGGGTGTCACCTCCTTAAACCACAATGTTGCCTCCACAGACAAAGACAACCAAAACAACCTCAATCATATAGCATTCTGACCCACTCG
>JAPEIP010000008.1:49544443-49584025 GCA_026120095.1 Capsicum chinense | reverse complement strand
CAATTTTTTTCTTCAATCATTGAGGAAAGGGAGGAGGTGGTTTTAGGAGTGTTTTTAACACTACCCCCTTCCCCTTCTCTTTCTCTTTTTCTAGAGGACTATCAGAACCATCCAGCTTCTCAAACTCCATTGGACATTCTTCTTTGGGTTCATCCTCTGCCTCAGTCACATCTTCAACCAAACTTTTGCTCACAGAAGGGCCAGGTAACATCTTACCACTCCTAGTGGTAATCGCCATACATAATCCATCATTCTGGGAATTTTGGATCGTATCGCTTGGTAATATTCCACTCTTTCTCTAGTTAAATGCTATGGAGAGTTTGCTTATCTGCTACTCCAATTGTGTGATTGTCGTAGAGTGCGAGTTTACCAACTGACAAATAGATGATAGATTGGTCTTCATGGTAGTCACACCAGAGTTGATAGCCTTCACTTCCTTTAGCAACTTAGCCATCATGTCCTCTATTGACATCTTTTCAGAACTTGTTGTAGCAGCCTAACAATATCCAGAAGGGTCATAGAGCCCGCTCTTATCATTATTATTCCTCCAATTCCCTAGCCCCCTATCTTTATAACCAGGATTATCATAATAATTCCGACCATGATTCCTCTGGCCATTGCCTCGAAAACCCCCTTATTATTAACATAGTTCGCCTCTTCTTCTACATCCACATCAACTTTATATTGAGATCCCACAGCTTTTACCTTCTCAGTCTTGCCTGATAGCAAGTGCTTGGTAAGCAGATCCATCTACATTTTTAGGTGAGCCATGTATTGGTCACACTCCTTATCTCTAGCATCTTTGAAGCCTCTGGGAATGTAATATAAACAAATGGACCACCAACAGCATTATTTATAATTGGTTTTATGACAAAGTTAAGAGTCCTGTACAAAGTCTCCATCAAGTGTGTGTCTGTCATATTGTGGTTTGGACACTGTGTCAGCTTCTTCTTGAATCTCTCCGAGGTTTCATGCCAGGATTCGATTAGGAGCTTCCTAAAGTTGCTGATCTGATACCTCAACTATACCCTTCTGGAAGGCGAAAAGAACTTTTCTAGGAAAGCTCCTTTCAACTATCTCCAATTGGTTATAGAATTGGGTGTCACCTCCTTAAACCACAATGTTGCCTCCACAGACAAAGACAACCAAAACAACCTCAATCATATAGCATTCTGACCCACTCGTGGGTTATCAAAAGATTTACAGATGGTGACAAAGTTCACCAAATGCAAGTTTGGGTCATTCCCAGAAAGGCTACCAAACAACCCCTTCAGATTGAGGAGTTCAATCATAGTAATCGTAATGATGAATTTTTCCCCAGGTGCCAACGGTGGAGGAATAATTGCACCTATTTCACCTGCCCCATCCATTCCATCATCATCATCATTGAGGTCAAACTGGACTAGCTGGTAAGCTTGCCTTCTTCAGAATGGATGGCTCCTGTTATCATTACGTTGTACTGGTGCAGCTACTTGCTCTGTACGCCTTGGGTTACCAGGATTTAGAAGCTCCTCATCTCCCAAATATTCATCCTCAGGATTTGGATGTCACGCTAGTTGCCCAACATTCTATACATTCACCTGAGCTCTAGCTAAGGCTGCTAGTCTATTAGCCTTTTGCTGGTCTGCCATTATTCCAATTCATTGCAGTTCCGAATTACGTGGTACTAATGGTTCTCCGGAACTTTTGGCTCTTGGTATACACTAAAAAGATCCTACAATAAACTAAAACAACAAATAAATGTAAAACTAGGAAACTTGACAAAGAGACAATTCGCACACACAAACTTTAATTTACAACCATATTCCCTAGCAGCGGCGATATTTTCATAACGTTCAAACTACACCTCTCAAATGAGAATGTAAATGATCATTGTCAATATATAACACAACAAGGTTGGGGTCAAATTCCACAAGTAATATGGTGTGAACTTAAGTCATTTATGAGTTAATCAACTGATAGTTGGATATTTCCTGAAATGGGGGGTTTTGAGTTTAAATAATTGTTGGTCACTTTAGCTTCAATATTTGTAATTAGGAGTTTATGGAAAATAAGAATTACGTTCACTAGAGTTTTTGGTACTGGACAGATGCTAATAGTGATTCAAGATTCTCACAGTAAATAGGACAACATATTATCTTTATCAAAGTTATGCCTAAATGACTCTCAACCTACATAAGCATTTAATTACCTAATCATCTCGAACTTACGAAATTTATATTCACTTACCAGACTTTACCTCAGGTTAATCAACCTTTTTACAACGTCAATTATTAAATGGAAGTTTTTAGTGCTTCGAAGTCCTTGTCAATAATTCACTTCCTACTGTATTTGATTTCTTATATCAAGAAAATCAAAGTAGGTGCTATCTATTCTTTGCAACCAATAGACAAGGATTAAAATCTTGGAATTATCAGGGAGTCCTATTACCTTTTGAATCTTAAACACTTAGCATCTTACCAAAACTTAACCCATAGATCCCATAATTCGGGTTAGAGGGGTTTAGCCACTCATGATGTAATGATTGGAACAGCTAGATGAATTTATAATTTGAAAGATAAACTTACCACAAGATGAATAATAAATAGTGATTCTCAGATTAGATCACAATAGGAATCCCCAAAGTATTGATGGAAATCTCTTCAAAGTTAATTGTTTTTCAAGCCAAGAAACTAGAAAGAAAAGTAACAAAATACGTGTCTCCAAAAGATGTTCGGAACTCCTTAGAAAACCCTAAACAATGCCTTAAATAGTTTACCCTAATTATGCAAACAAAATCATAGAGCGCAGCAATTTCTCAGACATGTTATTCTATTTATGATGCGTTATCAGGAGGCTGACCACTTATCACAAATATCGTCAGCTCCTCTTTGATTTTGACATTCGCTGCCTTAGGCTGGCGATGGACTGTGATGGCCTATTAGTTCTTTCACGACTAATCACAAATGTCGTCACTTATCTACTTCAGCTCCCGTGTTTTTCCTTAGACTGACGACAATTTTGATAACCTATCTACTCCTTGATGGCTTATCACGAAATGTCTTCATAAATTTTAGTTGAGGTCTATTCTCTGTCTAAGGCTGATGATGAAGCTGATAACTTATCACAGGGCTGACGACTTATTAGGAATGTTGTCAGCCATACTTCTCTTCTTTTTGCTTCAGATTTCAACTCTTTTGCTTCCATCCTTGTTGGTTCTCTAGCATCTTAGCTTCTACTGCACAATAAAAGATAAAACACTCAAAAATAAGAAAAGTTGCTGAAGACTTTGCAATTATTCTCAGTTAAAAGCCTCAAATGTGTTAGCATTAGCTCACACATCAATAATTCTATGGTTGTTTCCTTTATCTCTAATAATAGAGGCTACATTATCGTATAATAAGTTACCAAAAGGATCAATCACTAAATGGAAGGAACTAAAGACCTAGTTTTTGGAGATATTTTTCCCACCATTGATAATTTTGAATTTTAAAGATTTGATTTATAACTTTAGGTTTCTTTATTTAGAGGTATTATATCATTCATGGCTGAGGAATCAGAAGAAGCTACAAAATATCCCAAATCATACAGTAGTGAGTTGTACTTTGCTTGAAATCATCTATATAGGATTGAATATAAATAACAAGGCTATAACAGAGACTGTCACAAGTGGCGCATTACGAATTTAACTTGGTAGTAGCTTTTTGATATTTCTAGATAGACTCAGTAAAACTAACTGGGCTTGGTATATTAAAGATTCAAACATTCCACCTCTCCTTAATGTGATAGGAGCAACTACAAAATTGTAAATAATAAATGATTTAGTTTTTCAAGAGATAGAATAGTTAAGGATCTAGTTTTTCTTGTTCATAAAGCAGTTTGCAGTAGTGGGGGAAGAGAAGGTAAATGTGATTTGTTCAAAAGCTAAAATGCCTAGATACGATAACCCTAATTTTTAAGAGGAGGCAAAATGTCAAGATAATTTAGTGGTGGGTTTCAAGGCATCCAATAGGCTAATTAGGACAATTGGCACTCTGGTAAAAGAAATTGAGGTTGGAACTAATACAAGGATGAAAACTACAACAAGTTTGGGTATAAATATAAGAATAGAGAGAGATATTATAACTAGAAGAGATAAAACAACTAAAATAATGACATAAGTGGGTTCATATTATAACTAGAAACTATAATTATAATTTGAGAAACTCTAGGATGGAAACATATTTACTAATATGTTAAAGGGGGTGGAGAGATATAAGTTTGATTTAAAATGATTCAAGATGATATAACAAGGATTAGATTGAAGGTTAAATCATACTATACCACCATAAAGTAGCTTAAGCAGTAATCTAGGGCAATTTCTATTGTAATGAATCAACACCAAAAAGGTACACTTTCAAGCAACACTATCGAAAATCTAAACAATAATAGTTATTATTTAGCTATAACTACTAGGAGTTTTAGGATGAATGCCAAAATACCTATGAATGTAGTTATTGATAATGATGAGTGATTATTAATGATGAAAAAATAGCTAAATCTTAGAATTGTTGATAATGATAATGAGTCTGCAAGGCTAAAACTAGTTGCTCAAAATAAGACTAAGGCAAGAAAGAGAAAGAAAAAAGAGGTCCCGAATGTGTTGAATCTTATTATAGGACCTCGTCCTTTTTCCATATTGAATAAAAAATGTATATAAAGAATGTAATTATCATAAGTTCATTTTGATATTGAAAAGATTGTCACTGAACATCTAATTTTCTTGTGGCCCTAGTGAAAATATGAGGTTACGGGAAATTTATGAATAATTTAGTGATAAAAAAGTGTATCTTATGTTTTGAGCATCTTGACAATATCCACCATTATAGTGAATCGTCTTCATGGTTTCTAGTTCAGAAGAAAGAAGATCCCAAAGCTTTCACACTTTAATGTACCATCGACACTTTCAAAATTTTTAAAGCTTTGTGTGACTTGTATGCTAACAAGAATCTAGTTCCACTAGTATTTTAAATACATTTAGGGTTGGGGTGACCTAATCGAACCTTTATTATAATTATTTTTGTAAATCACGTTGTTAAGAAGCCTGTGGAGGGTTTTATGTGATGATTAGTATGATAAGATGGTAGAAATATTTAATGGTTTAAGTTCCTACACTTTTGAACCAAAGAAGTTGGATTTGGATTTGAAGAATACAGTGACCTCACCGACTAAGCCATCTATTAAAGATCCTCATATCTTGGAGGTTAAAGCTTTTAATTACTATATTTACTATGTTTTGTTGTGAGACAACAACTACTTTTCATTCATTATAGGAGCGGAGTTTGTTTAATGGCAATTTAAGGCTATAGTATTGGTTTTGCAGAAGTTTAAGAGGGCCATTGGATGGCCCATCACTGATATTATTGACATTTTTCATTTAATTTGAAGTAAAAAAACAAAACTCAAGTCAAATTATGTCCCTAGTATTGTGCATAAGCAGAGGCTTCTATGTATGAGGTAGTTAAAAAAGAGATTATAAACTAGTTTGATATTGGTGTTGTTTGCCCTATTACTGATAGCAAATGGGTGAGCCTAATTTAATTTGTGCCAAATAAAGGTGGAATAGTTGTGGTTCAAAAAAAATATGTAAATATATTTTGATACGTCTAATAACAGGTTGGCTAGTTTGCATGGATTATAGGAATCCAAATGCATTGATTTGAAAGGATCACTTTTAGGGTACATGGATACCCGTATAAATGGATAATATGAACCAAACAAGTCATGTATTTTCTTGTGTAATGGATTACGGATACGACATGATAATGAACATGCAAGTGGGGTTGGTATGACGATACCAACAGGACGCCTTAATGCATAACTTATTCTATAAATAGGAATATGAGCTTAATATTTTTTAAATTTGGATTAATAAAATATTGTGTGGCCGGGCCGTGAAAGTGGAGGTCCCGAGCGACCAATACTTAAAACTATAGTTGCCGACACAGGGGACTAAGTGATCGAGAGTTAGGAGTCCCCATTATTATATTCTTAGAAGGTTCATGTAATTCCTTGAGAGTATACCCTGGGCGTCAAATGGTGCTTACGGTCCCGAGGGTCCACAATCTAAACAATGAGCTGGTACTTACTGTGAGCACTAAATAATATAATAACATATGCGGAAGAACAACTGATAATCCATAAGGTTTTACCGACTTAAATCATTATTGGATCATAAAACTTGAAACCAACTGCTGGAAACAACTAGCTGAAACCAATAAAATAATAACAAAACTGACTGACTGTCTGTACTAGTCTGAAAAGCCAGTAATGAATGATTGTGGAGTTGATGGGACAAACCCCTATATAACTCTCTCTGAATGGAAAATACTGAGATAAATAGACATTGTCCTCGAAAAATGAGGATTCACCAATACTATTCCTAATAATTCGGATAGTCTATGTGTGATCCGGGAACTGTGCATCCGAATCTATGATACAATACATCATAGCACAAGAAATGAGTATGTGATTAGTATTTTGAATGTACTGGTATGCTAAATGATGTATGATGATATGTATGGTTTCATATATAGGAGTAATAACTGAATGACTGAATATCATGAAGTATTGTATAGAATGCATTAAATCTATAAATACTGAGAGTGCATGACCAAGCATAAAACATGTTCTGAATATAATCTTTAAATTGAAATACTAAAATATGATAATTGAATAATTGATATTTGTATGTTATGGTCAATACAAGCCTGAATTGAAGTATACTGAATACTGGACTGAGACTGTAGAAGATATCATCTAACCGATATGCCCCTATGAGCAATTTGGCGTGCAACCTGTTGCCTCATTTGGATGGGTGTTAGTACCATGCCAAGGTTACTAAACCATTCCAAGGGTAATAATACTGGCTCTGTGGATCCACTGAGTTACTGTCTAAAAGGACTACGGGTATCAACCCTAAACTGATGGGTGACCCCTAGGAGGTTGTCAAGACTGAACTAACAGGTGACTCCCCATATCCTATGTTGGCTATGTGGTTCTTGATCATAGGGAATTCTACTAACAAATCATCCTAACTGATGGGGAAGTCATCTTCCTGGCACTCTCTTGGTGCTAAATCCTACTCCTAATTGAACTAACTCAAAATACTAAATTGTTCTAAGTTTAACTGATCATGGTAACTTACTGTACTGATGTTACTCATAACATGTCTGAAACTAATCTGAAGATACTGAGGCTAAGTAAAAAAATAAATTTTTTGGGTATTCGTAACCCCCAGGAGTTGATAGAAATAATAGCAAAATAGTACTAAAACTTTGGGAATATAATATGAAAGCATTTCTTCAAAATTTATTTTTGTAGACACTTCATCAAACACTTGATATGTATAGTGTTATATAAACATGGGAATAGTTTAAATCTTGTAGTAATAGCATGATTTAAACATCAACATCACTAATTATGAATTAAATCAGTGAATAACATCATTAAAACAAATGGGGTTGAATAACAACGATAATTTAATGTAAACATGGTATAGAATCAAAATTCATGGGAATTCATGCTTAAAAATTATAATAACTTATAAATGATCATAAATTTGAAATAAAAACTAAGGTTCTTGGACTCTATGGGTGAAAGAGACCCATGGATACACTAAACATACCTTGATTTATGAAGTTGTGAGAATTGATGGTGAATTCTGGAGATTTGATCTTAATCTTGAAGGGCTAGAGTTTGATCTTGAAAGAAGTCTATTTTAATTTGAGAGGATTGTGGAATAATATGCCAATAATGCTCTATTTGGAGTTAAATTTCGTGTTTTGATTGAATAGGGTGAAGGGAAAAAGGATTTAAATGCCCTTGGAAATTAAAACTCTTAACTGGAACTAAAAATCCCTATTTTGACCTTCAGCACAACGCAGTGCAATCCCATCAGGCCACTGGAAAACTGACAATCCCCATTTTATCCTATGGGACAATGCAGTACTATAGAATTGAGCCGTTGGATCGGATAATCCTGATTTGGCACCTTGGGGCGACGCGGTGCCAACCGCAGTACCTCACTTGAAAGTGACAAATGAAAAAATGCCCCTTGGCATGACGCGATTCTTAATGCGGTGGTCCTCTAGAAAAAGATGAACGTGATTTTTCCATCACCACGATGCATCCTTATCGCATTGGGCTACTATTTTTCACTAAAAGTGTCATAACTTCTCACTTGAGTATCAGATTTAGGAAAAATTGGTATCTTTGGAAAGATAATTAGACTTCCTACAATTTGGTGGGTCTTAAACTGGAAAATTCTTTGTATAATAAAAGATAAGCTTGTTTGTAGTTGAATAAAGAAACATTGTTCCAGAAAACTCAATCGGTAAGGAAATATTTTGGTTTGTCTAATAGAAGGGAGTAATTTGAGGCCTTAATATACATCAAACTCACTTATAAAACTACCAAAGAACTAATGTACTTTGCATGAGCTTGAAACATTGCTCTAACGTAAGTTTGGATTTTAAATATATTACAGTTTGAGATCCTAATATCACTTGATTTTTTGCTTAAATAACCTAGATATATGCTGGGAGGTTCAAGTCCTACATAAGGCATATGAACGTATGATTATCCTATTGCTCGTACAACTACACACACTAAGGACCTTCCAGTTGGGAGAGAGTTGGACCCTTATAACCCATGAGGGCATTGATTATGATAATTCTGCTATATAATTCAGGCTAAGACTTTAAAAGCTCATGATAAGCCTTGTTCGATACCCCATTATGTGATATATATATAAATATACATACATACTTACATATATATATATATATATATATATATGTTTGTTGGATTAGGAATAATTTGGAAATTTTGATCATTGTATGATTTTATCATTTATCCCTAGGTTACATGCTAGCTCTACAACTGTAAACCGTCTTCATACATTGTATCCCCACATAATGAAGGAACTAGCCATACTTCTACTCCTCCTACGTAGTGATTAGATATTCAGGGGATAACTCTTGTGTTAGACTGAAGTGGTGAGATTCCATCTTTCAGAAGACCATATTTCTTGCTTTGAGTTACCTTACATTTTGATACTTTTTTTGGATTTGTTTTTTGCTACAGTCGGGGGCATGTACCTACCCGAATACCTTTTGTTTTGATAGAGGCTTTTTTGGACAGTGTTACAAAAATGCGATTTACTATTAAATTCTTACTTCTTTTGAGTCATATTTATCTATTATATGTTACGTTTGGAATTCTGTTGTTATATTATATGGTGTTCTAGTTGACTAGGAGTAGGGGGTGTGCGTTCATCAGTGTACTTTGGATACCGGTCATGGACAGGCCCTGGTTCGGGTCGTGATAGTGATACACAAAGGAATACCTGATCACCAACTCAAAATCTCAAGGAACACAGTCTACAGTCTGCATAAGGCTTCTACCTACTCCGAGCTGCCCTCAGCCAATACTGAATCACCCTAACTCTATCCAACGACTCATGAATCATGTCGCTAACATGAGGTCTAATATCAAAGTTCTAAAACCACCTACTCGGAGAGTGATATCATCTACCATAAAAAGCCTCGGAGGATGCCATCTCTATACTTGAATGGAAGGTATTTTTATATGATAACTACCCCAAAGAGCATTGCTCCCACTATCCTCCATAATACAAAACATAGGCTCAAAACATATCCTCAACAACCTAAATTGTCTACTCTGAATACCCATGAATTTTGATTGTGGAAGGATGTACTAAGATCCATCTGAGTGCCCAACTCTTCCTAAATAGATCTATTAAAGCTTCAACTAAATATTTAACCTCGATCTCAAATTACAGATAAACACAGACCATGCAAATGGACTATCTCAAAATAATAGATATGCGCTAACCTCTCAATACTGAAAAGATATCTTAATAGGAATTAAATGAGCCACATTGGTAAACCGATCAACAATGACATAAATTCCATCTGAACCATAGGTAGTTCGAGGAAAACCACTAACAAAGTCTATGATTATCTACTCCTAATTCTACTTAGGAATAGGAAACCTCTAAATCAAGCAACCTGGTCTATGATGCTCGGTTTTCACCTACCAATAACATAGGAAATGAGCTACAAAGTCTACCATATCGCTCCTCAAATAATAATGCCTCAAATCTTTATACATCGTAGTTTACTTAGGTTTATAGATTATCTAGAGTTGTGAGCCTCATGGAAAATTGACTAAATTAATTCTCCAACCCTCGAGTCATAAATACAACCATTGAATTTTAAAGCATCCTCAAAATAATTCGTAGCCCTAACGAACTTGCCACTTAACACCTAACCATAGATTTTGCAAGGTCTCATATTCTCAAACCGATGATTCTAAATATACTAAAACAAACTAGCACTCCCTTCACAAGAGAAAGAACTCCCATGGGGTCAGAAATATCAAGTCATACTATCATGCTGGCTAAGGGCTGGATGTCCCACACCAATGTCCATTGGGAAACTAAGATAGAAGCAAACTATCAATATTCACTGCTTTTTAGCTCAAGGTGTTTGTTTCCATATTTGGCTTGCCCAGATGGTAAAATATAAAAATACCATAATCCTTAAGAAACTCTATTCATCTATGTGCTGTAGAATTAAGGTCCCTTTAGGACATTAGTAGTTTTTATGCATACATTTATATTTATTTTTATTGTGATTGAGGTGATTGAAAATTATTAAGATACATGCTTGCTAAATCTGATTTTTGGAAATATGACTATTATAGCGACCATAGGTATCTTTTCGTTAAGTATCATGTATTTTTTGTGTTACTTATTTTGTTTTGTTTGGAATCTAGAGAATTTGTGTTCGGAAAATGAATTCCCATAGGCGGAATGAAAAAATAGGCATCTCCATGAATGACTTCATAGCCGAGGCTCGGATATGGTTGAATATCATCTACAGTTGGATATCTCCTTGCACACGCCTAACTATAGATACAGATATACATGCCCACATGGTTTCTTATATACTCGATAACATTCCTCTAAATGTGGCTTTCTTATGATATTTGATACAAAATTTGACAGGAACCATAGTGGTATACATATCTTATTCCCTTCTCTTATTACTGAGGTGTGCAAAAGAGCAGGGGTGGTAGAATACCAGAATAACACTTGGGTATGCGCTGCAATCCCTATTTACCCTCTTATGATTTGGGGTGAGGGTGCACCTTGTAAGAGTAAAAAGAGAAAGATCAACATAGGCAAGTCAATAGTTGAGGAGCCAGAGTCATGTAAATCGTTAACTGTCGGGACTCTAGAAGATATTGGTGTTGACATTAGGGTCATCAAGGAGTTAGTATCATGGTTGCCTCATGAGCCAGGAGAGATCTCCTCCAGGCATCACTATTATATGTCCGACTCAGATTATGAGAAGTATTTGGAGAAGCAAATGAAAGGAGCCACTGTTTCTAGGATCGAGAGGGCATATTTAGCACTAGTGGAGTCTCAGAAGGAGCACGAAGACTCCCACCAGCAGATGAAGAAGAGGAAGAAGAAGAGAGATAGTTCTTCAGCAAGATATAGAAGGGGGTCAGAGGACTATGAAAGGTCCTAAAACCCCGTAATAGACTACTATTTCATAGAATAGAGACTAATAGCAAGGCCACTGCTTAGTGGTCAGGTTTTGATATTGGTGGTGATGGTACAGGGTCAGCAGAAGAGAACAACTATTGATGTAGATTAAGGGAGCACCTTTTTCTAATGCTCTATTGTTCATGCAGTGAGGACACTTCTATCTTTTTATTTTTATGGTGGTGATCCTCAGATTAGTATTATTTAGATGTTTTATTAATGTTTTTCTAACATTGTGGATTTATTTTTGTTTTTGGGTTTCATTATTAGGGCACTTTGATGGTGCGCACAATTCATTGATTAGCTATTTCATTTGTTTTTAGATTTTCTATTTTACTTTATCTTTATTTTACTTTTTATGATATTAGATGAGGTTTTACCAATGATATATTGAATGAAAATATTCTTAAGGCAATATCGTTGTGATTGGGTTTGAGCAATGGATGTAGGGGAAGTCTGAGTACCCATGACATTGAGGTCACAAATGCAAGTGAAATCAGAGTACCTGTGGCATTTTGAATTTGGGATGGCACTTGAACCTATGTCAAATTCTGAGTAGAAATGTGGTTTACCCGTACAAAAGCCAAAATATGAGACAAATGCTTAGGTTGATGCCAGATTTAGCAAATTATGTATTGTGCAAATGAAAATAAAAGACCCCCTCCATCAAAAATCTTTCAAAAATCTAGGGCATGGATGTGAGGACCTTGTAAAAATACTTTTTCTCTTTTCGTGACTCAAATATTTTAGCTTGTGAAAATTGGAAGATACTCTATTTTTGTCTCTAGCGGGAGGAGCAATTAAGCCTCCTTGGCAAATTCACATGCCGTGTGCGGTGAAATTATTTGGTTAATCTCATGTACACTAGTGCCATCTAGAACTTGCCCCATTAATTTCATAAGTTTAATTTTGATTTATACTTGGTTGGTGAAATGATCTTAGGCCATCTTTGTGACATAGGAAGTCCACATTAGCCTAAAATGCCTACCCTTGCATAGATTTTATCACTAGTCACCCACTTTGAGACTTTTGACCTTTCTTTAGAAAACATATTTCAAGTTGTAAGTCTTTCAATTGTTATCCCACTTTCGAACCCTACTCTCTCTGGATTTAAAAATGCACCTAAAGGCTAGAATCCTAAGTTTGGGGCGGTGAAAATTAAAAGAGGTAAATTTGGGCCACGAGATAGTAAGTTAGTGCCTAAGACCTAAATTTTGATAATAAATTAATAAGAAAATGGAAAGGATGCAACAAATAAAAGAGAAGCACAAAGAGTGCAAGATATTAATAAAAATAAAAAGGGTGAACCAAGGAAATTAATGTAGGCACATGTGTAAAAAGTGAATACAAAAAGAAGTGGCTTATAATAAAAAATTAGATAGATTAGTGTGATGTAGATGTTCAAGGAGGGTATAGCCTTGTTGTTCCTAAATAATATACTACCCTACCCCAAACATACGTTACAAGGTCAAAAATCCCTAACTGATTTCCAACCAAGTATTTTCATTGTAATGATGATTTAAAATAGGGGAAATCCTATGGCATAGTACTTGTTAGCATCGAGAGTTCTTGAGGGAGAGAGAGAGTGTTTTGCACTTAAATTACTTATTGCACATTTGATAACATGGTTTGTGGAATCTTCTTTCTTATGAGGAGAAATGTAAAGAGGCCGGGGTGGGTGATTTTATCATCGCCCAAAAATTAAGGAAAAAAGAGTATATTGTGGTTGAAGTCAAAGGTGAGTCACTTCTAGAGTATTAGTGATTGTCGCATGGTTTCCTTTTGAAGTCTTTTGCACCATTGAACATTGCATTACACACTGAGAGAGATGGTGAGAATAGCTTTGCCCATATTTAAAGAGCTACTTATGGTAGTGACTACGGTTGAAGTCATTGGGATCATTTGGTCATGGGAATAAATGTACATTGTCTCAGGGTAAGAGGTAGTGTTTCTTGAGGATAGGCAAAGCCTTAAGTTAGGGGTGTTTATTAGTGGTAAATTTACCACTAATTTCCACTAAACATTCGTGCACATTACCATGGTTTAAATGTACAAATGAGACATATGTGTGATTATAATGAACTAATATCCACATTTTGTACATATACAGGTTATGGGATTAAAATATGTGGACTTGAACTAAAAGGATAAATGAATAGACAAAAAGGTGCAGTTGGAAGACTTGTAGCAGAACAAGCCTCAGTTACCACTATCGAAGTCTGAGGATCGCGATCACATTCAGTCAAGCTTGGTCAAAGAACCCCGATCATGAGATTTTGTCCACATTTGTGGCATCCACGATCGAGGAAATGTTACCTCGATCGCAACTTAGCAAGAGTACAGCCCAAGGGTAGAGATGTAAATTCATATAGTTGATTCCTAAATTCCCTTAAGAAGCTCAACCCTATCTCATTGGAAGAAGATCTGACTTTTGTGGAATTTTTCCACCATCTAGTTTCATACATTGAAGAGAAAACTATTTTACTAATTCTTGTGTGAAGAATACATTAGAGTAGCTTTCAAGTGAAGGATTGCAAATTTTCATTGAAGAATTGTTGAATCCTAAACTTTTCAATTTCCATTATCTTTATGTTTCAATAAATCAAGTTGATAGAGAATTTTGTGTATATCTTGCTTATTAATCTTATGTGTAGCTAGTTCTTCCTCTTGGGATTATGTTAGAATAGGGAGCAATTATGTGTGGGGTGTGATTTTTATGTTCATTTTCTAGATTGTTGATGGTGGGTTCTACAATTGCTTGATTAAATTTATTGGGATTTGTGGGTTAAATCCCAAAATACCCATATGGATTTTTGGGTGAAAATTCCAAACACTTTAAAGCTCAAACCATCCTTGAAAGTGGGATTTGGGTGATCTTTTGGAACCCATATCATCCTTGAAAGAGGGATGTGGAAACCAAGGCAATAGTAGACAATTAATGGGCGTAGTTTGCTAATTTTCACTATGTTACACATACGGGTGATTATGAGGATTATTATGCCTTGGGTATCATCCAAGAATAGGGGTGTCTAATTGAGGTGTTGGGTGTCTTCGATTGACACACTCTTTAGGTACTCGAAAGGGTCAATGAGTAACATCTTTAAGATTTTGTTGACAAACTATCCCCAAGGACTTTCAACCTAGCCTACCACATTATTAAATACTACAATTTGCACCGAATTATCATGTTCCCATGTATAATTTTCCCTTAGGAAAGCATAATCATAATATCCTTCTCTAATTGATTACACTCTACTTATTCGTAGCCCCGGGCCAGTCCATTAGGAGTAAAAACATAATCATGTCTTTGAAATGACTAAAATTTCCCCAATTACTTGTATCTGAGGTTTGATTTAACCAAGTAACTTCAATCTCAAACTTATTTAATCACTACATACATTGTTCCTCACGGATTTGACCCCAACTAGAAGTTGGGTAATTATATTAATGATAGTTACTTTTAGCTTAAAATTGTCGTGTAAGATTAGCATTATCATGTTTGCATTGAAGAATTGGCGGAATTACCTATATGGGGTTCCTGTTGATATCTTTTTAGTTCATAAGAGCATGCAATATGTTTTCACCAACAAGGAGTTGAATCTTTGGCAAAGGAGATGGCTTGAGTTGCTCAAGGACTATAACATGAGTCTCCACTATGACCCAAGTAAAGCTAATGTTGTTGATGATTCTTTTTTAAAGTTATCTATCAGGATTTTGTCTCATGTGGAGGAGGAGAAGCGGGACTTGGTGAAAAAATTCACTGGTTGGCTAACCATAGAGTTCATCTCTTTGATTCTGAATATGGTAGCATGTTTGTGCAAGAGGTGGAAAAGTTATCTCTTGCTGCTGAGGTAAAGAAGAACTAGGTGTTGGATCCTATCTTTATTCAAATCAATGATGATGTGGGTAGGCAAAAAGGTATGCCTTTTGAGATTAGTAGTGATGTAACATTAAGGTACAAAGGGATTTTTTGTATTCCCGGTGTGGATGGGCTATAAGGTAGAATTTTTTCCGCAGCTCGTGAGTCAATTTTGTTCATCTTGGTTCGATGATGATATATCATGACCTTAAGAAGATCTACATGTGGAATGATATGAAAAGGGATGTGGCCAATTTAGTAGCAAAGTCCGTGGTGTGTTGTAATGCCTTAGAAGTACACCCTAGATGTCACACGATGCTCAAGGATATAAGTAGCCCCGAGATAACCCTTTAAGCCTTCTAACAATTTAGAACTCATAATAAATCTAAACTTAACATATGACATATATAAATAACTGAATTCAATGTCTTAACTAAAATTCTTACACTTTTAAATCTTAAAACCAACACTTTGAATCTAAAATAGAAAATAGTTAGACAAGCCTCTACTTCTAAATAGAGAGCGGCTTAGACAAGCCCCAGCTGACCCAATTAAAATTGGAATCAAATAACAAAGGTACTTCTTCAATTAAAAATCCAATAAAATGGGCCCTCAAACTATGAGGACTCATCAAGAGCTGGGATATAGGTGGAGATGCTCGAAATCAATCATGCTGCTGGAATTGAGCACCAGGTCCTACATTATAAGACAATGTAGCATATAGACATATATATGGATCAATACTTCTGGAATGTACTGAATATGTAGGGGTGAATTAGTAAGTGTAAATGACTAACCTTGAGCTTGAATAACTAAAAGTTGAAAATCATAAATAGTGAATAATAAAGCATACTAAGTAAATTTTGTGAGCCATAACACTTGGTTCTTAAAGTCATACTTTGAATCTTTTGGGAGATTCTTGTAACCGACATAAACCATGTGAGCTATCATGGAGCCCAACGTCTCTTACCCACTTTGGGAGAGTTGTTCTACCCTTGTCATCGAAATAGAAGCTAAACTAGAGTTTTCCCTATAATGAACCCTGTATGGGCATTAAAATGTATGGTGGCACGTAGTTCTGGGGTATGTGACCTTTGACTCATACCCAGCTCGATGCTAAATACTCTTCCCATATTACTTATATGCTCTCTCTTTAGGAAATCAACCTTAAAATAGCATAAGGTTTTATAATGAAAATCATTTATTCTTCTCTTTGCTTTAAACTATAATCAAAATGAATAAATATGGATTCCATCTCTTAGCTGAGAATCAAAAAATCAATTCTTGCTTAAATCTTGGAATAGGCTTATCAAAGAATACTTAAAAGCATTATCCTCTTGAAGCCTCAATAATCAAACTAAGGGCTTAATACCTATGACTTAAAATCATGTCAATTCATAATAAAACTTCATGCTAAAAAACGATCATGAAATATTTCAACACTAACAAGTCAAGATAGTACAATGTCTTTCATAGTATAAATCATGTAAGTTAAAAAGATAAACATAAGAACTTCTTGAGATACTTAAAACTTTAAATCTCATGAAAATCAAATGATTCATGAATACACATACTTGGGTATGAACCCTGCTTAAAAATAATTAAATAAAATATTAAAATCAGACAATTTGTGCATAGGAGTGAAAGTATACCATTGTTTATAACCCCACATACACTATTAGGCTTAATTTAAAGTAGAAGCTTGACTTTAAAATCTTGGAGATGTTCTTGAATGCTTTATCTTGAAATTATTGGATTAGAAGCGTTAAATTATTGATTGCCTTGATGAGGATGTAATGGAGTTTTGGAGTTCTTGGAATTAGGTTAGGGTTTCTTGGAAAGAAAATTAATGGAGAATTGGTGTATAATGCTTAAACTGACATTTAATCTAATGTTTTTATGACTTAGAGAGATGGTAAATGACCTAATTTCCCCTATGGAGATTAAAATGGCAACTGGAATGCCATTTAGAAGGCCACCGTGATGCGGTGACATGCTCATCGCTATACTCGGTGCGACGAGGTGAAATCACATTGAACTGCTGGGATTGAAACCCAAATAGGACCCAAACCTCATCCAAAAAATTTGAAACTTCCCTGAGACATGATCCTTACATCTTAGAACATTAATCAACTCACAAACCATTATCTCAGATCCTATAAGGTGAAATTACAAATCCTTAAAGTTAAGAATTCAAAATAAGGCTAAGTCTTCAACACTTAGCTACATTTTCTGGTTTTAAGCCTCTTATAAAAGATCTAAGAGTTGAACTAAACTAAGTCTAATACAGAGTACTACAGTATATCTCCCTTGGGAACATTCATCCTTAAATGGGACTTCTTAAGTTGATAATTCTAAGGAAGTGAGATTACATACTGAACTTGCATAAATTGAAACATAGTAACGTGACTTAACTGACTCTTGAATGCCCGAAATGACATAAGGATTATTGTATAAAGATTGATCTATGAATGGAAAAAATAAAATCTAAGGAAAACTTGTTACATTATGCTGAGTCTGAACTTGCAGAGAAAAGATAAGGTTACTTGGTTCGCATATCTTCTTCTGCTTCCATAGTGGCCCCCTCAAAAGATTGACTCAGCCAAAGAACCTTAACCAAGGGAACTTCTTTGTTCCTTAGTTTACGAATCTGGTTATCAAGGATCTCAAATGGGATTTCTTCATAATAAAGTCTATCCTAGATATCGGCTCTTTCCATAGGAACTAGAACAACTAGATCACCAATACACTTCTTTACTAAGGAGAAATGAAACACCGGATGCACTGCTGCCAAATCTGCATGTAACTCAAGCTCATATGCTACCTTCCCAATACGACTCAATATTATATAAGGGCCGATATATCGGGGACTAAGTTTCTCCTTCTAGAAAAATCTATTCACCACAATATGGGTGAAATCATCAAATAAACTAAGTCACCAACCTCAAACTTAAGATCCCTTCTTCTCACATCTGCATAATATTTCAGACAACTCTGATTTGTCTTAAGCCTCTCTCAAATAAACTAAAATTTTTCAATAGCTTTAAACACATCATATGTTCCTATCAAAGCAGTCTCACCAACCTCAAACCAACCAATGGGTGATCTACACCTTCTCCTAGAGAGAGCCTCAAACGGATACATCTGAATACTAGAATGATAACTCTTGTTGTAGGCAAACTCGATCAAAGATTATTGGTCATCCCAACTTCCTTTAAAATCAAGAACACATGCCCTCAACATATCCTCTACGGTCTAAATGGTTCTTTCTTCCTGACCATCAGTCTGAGGGTGAAAAATATAATTGAGATGAACTTGGATCCCAAGGCCCTTATAAAAGGCTTTCCAAAAGTGAGAGGCAAACTGAGTACCCCTATTTAAAATGATGGATAAAGTAACTCCATCCAACCTGACGAACTCCCTAATATAGAGCTTGGCATAATCCTTTGCTAAATAGGAAGTATGAACTTTCAAGAAATAGGCTGATTTGGTCATTTTGTCTATAATAACCCAAATCGAATCATGTTGATGACGAGAACGGAGAAACCTTTTCACAAAATAAATTTTCAACTCTTCCCACATCTAAGTAGGAATACTAAACTTCTGCAAGGTTCCACTAGGCTTTTGGTCCTCAACCTTAACTAGTTGACAATTAGCACACTTGGATACAAACTCTATGATATCCCATTTCATGGAACTCCACCAATATTTTTCCCGCAAGTCATGGTACATCTTGGTGGCTCGATTTCCTTAAACAATCAACACACGACACACACTGTCTACCCTGGTATCACAACAAACTATCTCCCCTTTGGGAGAAAAATTCTACTTTTTGATCTCTGACTAACTCCTTCAACTTATCCAAACTGGAATCTCTATATTATTTCTCTTTTAATTAAAAATAAAGGAAGACTATGAACTATTCTAAACCCATACATGACCTTCGGTAGAATCAACTAATCGAACACCTAATCTAGCCAACTAATGAACCTTCTGAACTAACCTTTTTTTATCAATCTCAACATGAGTAACACTACCCATAGACAGTTTACAAAGGGCGCCTACCACTTCATTATCCTTGCCCAGATGATACAAAACACTTATATCATAATCTTTCAGCAAATCTAACCACCTTCTCTAACGAATATTTAAATCTAGCTATGAATATATAAAATGTATGCTTTGTGATCTCTGATCACATCAACAGGTACCCATAAAGATAATTTCTCCAAATGTTCCAGGTGAAAACAATAACTTCCAACTTATGATCATGTGTAAGATAGTTCTTTTCATAAGGTTTAAGCTGTATAGAGGTGTAGGCTATGACCTTACCTCTATGTAAAAAAATATAACCCACAATAACTCTGGAAGAATTATAGTAAACAACAAATCCATTTGAGCCATCTAGTAGCATCAAAACTAGGGCTGAGGTGAGTTGAGTCTTCAACTCATGAAAACTCTTTTCAAAGGAATCTGACCACTGAAACTTATCTTTCTTTTGAGTCAATCTAGACATGGTGGACGCAATAGATTAAAATCCTTCAACAAACCAGTGGTAATAGAAATGCACACCTAAAAAAATACTAGATGTCTAATAGAGAGATGAATCTAGCCTAGTTTCTCACTTCTTTGATCTTTTGAGAATCAACTCTAATGCCATCACCAGAAACAACATGGCCAATAAAAGCTACTGATCTTAAATAGAACTTATACTTATTAAATTTAGCGAACAGCTAAAGATCTCTAAGAGTTTGCAACACAATTCTGCGATGGTCTATATGGTCATTATCACTACGAGAATAGACAAGGATATCATCAATGAAGACCATAATGAACATATCCAAGTACTACTTGAAAACTATGTTTATCATGGCCATGAAGCCTTCTAGGGAATTCGTTAGCCCAAAGGATATGACTAGAAATTTAAAGTGACCATAACGAGTTCTAAAAGTTGACTTTGGAATAGTACACTCTCTTACTCAAAACTGGTGATAGCCGGACCTAAGGTCTATCTTAGAGAAATAAGCACCCTGAAGTTGGTCGAATAAATCATCAATCTTAGGAAGAGGATATTTGTTCTTTATTGTGACTTTTTTCAACTAGCTGTAGTTGATTCATATTTGGAGATAGCCATTTTTCTTATGCATGAATTGGACTGGAGAACCTTATGAAGAAATATTAGGCCTTATGTAACCCTTATCTATTGGTCCTTATACTGCTCTTTTAGTTCTTTAAGCTCAGCTGGAGCCATAAAATAGGAGAGATGCAGATGGTTTGAGTATCTAAAATTAGATCAATACCAAATTCTATTTCACAAGCAGGAGGTACCCCTGGCAAATCTTTAGGAAAAAACTTAAGAAACTCATTAACTATACAGACTGACTAAACTGTTGGAGCTTCAAACTTAGTATCTTTGACTCAAACTAAATGATAAATTCACCCTTTGGATATCAATTTTTTGGAAATAAAAGAGAATATTAAATGACTCTTCAAAGATTTTAAAGAACCTTCCAACTAAAAAACTGGCTCATTAGGAAACTAAAACTTTACCTCATTGGTGCAATAATCTATTGATGCATAGGATGAATGGATCCAATTCATACCTAGAATTACATTAGAGTCTACCATTTCTAACTCTATTAGGTCTGCTAGTGTAATCATAAGGAGGACAGTAATAGGTCACTTCTTATAGACCCATTTGGCAATAACTAACTCTCCCACTTGGGTAGAAACTAACAAAGGCTTAGAGATCTTTTAAGGAACTAACTCAAAATTTACCGCAACCAAATGAGTCACATAATAAAGACATGATCCTAGGTCTAATAACACATAAACATCAAAATTACAGACACAAAGCATACTAGAAATAACATCTAGTAAATTCTCCTACTCCTGTCAATATGGAAATGCATAGAACCAATTCTGGCAATGAATTCCATTGGTACTGGATGATACACCCTAAGAATTATTTGGGCGACCTAATAAAGCTTGTGTTCTAGTATCTTGAGTCTCGAGATGAACATTCATACTTCCATGCTTAGCAATGGACACTCTTCAATTTTGTGACACAAATTTCCATATCCATAATAAACCCTTTTTCCTATCAAACTCTCACTGAAGTGGTTTCTACCATACTTCACACATGGCAGGTAACTGGGCTTGTCACCAATATTACTCTAAGACCTAGAAACATAAATCCTATCCCATTGCTCCTATTTGGTTCTGGGTGTAAGGGCATTGGCTGCAGATGGCATTGGCATAGATAAGTAACCCTAAAATTGTGAATGATTTCCTCCTCCAAACCTTGGTTAGCCATACTAAAACTTTCTAGTTATAGCCTTCTTATTTCTCTTCTCTCTTTCCATTATATTTTCTATATCAATCTACTGATCATGAGTCATAAACCTAGCAATAAATATGTACCCAATAAGCATGGTAGTCCTACATTCCCTGACTACTAAATCAGCTATTCCAGTAACAAACTTACTCATACTAGATCTAGGTTTAGCTACCAACTCAAAAGGATACTTAAATAACTGAGTGAACTTAAGGAAGTACTCTTTTACTATCATTGAGCCCTACCTCAGGTTTATGAACTTCTCAACCTTATATTCTCTTATCTCACGTGAAAAGAACCTATCCAAAAATGCATCCTAAAATACCTACTAACTCATAGGAGATACTTTCTTACCTCTACCTCCCTTCCACATAATAACCCAATCATAAGCAATATTCTTTTGTCCTGTAGGAAGGAAATTCTACACTCTCCTCCTTATTAACTTGCATAATTTAATTGATCTTTCTTACCTTATTAATTAAGAGTTATGGATACTCATTAACATTTGACCCAAAGAACTTAGTGGATTCATTCTCGTGAAATCTTGAATTTTGGCTGCTCCTAAATTATTATTCTACTAAAGTAAGATGGTTGCCCTGAATATTGGCAGTCACAGCTTGGGCTAACGTCTTGAAGGCAGCCCAAAATTTAGCATGAGACATATTCTCATTTAGAGGGTTGGCTTGCATTGGTGGTTGGTCACTATTTCTGCATGCATTGGCTCAACCAGAAAGCAAATTCTTTCATATAAAAGTATGATTTAAAGAAGAAAGGGTCAGCTACAAAGAATATACATCATGAATGGAAAAGATGATTCCTAACTCATTCTGTAGACTCTTGCTAATAAATGTCGCATGCTTCACATCCATGGTCAAGACTCTACATAACATGGCTTGTCTGACTCCCTAGGACTCTTTAAGGCTTAGGCTCTGATACCAAGCTTGTAACACCTCGAAAGTACACCCTAGACATCACATGGTGCTCAACACTATAAGTAGCACCGAGCTAACCCTTTAAGCCCTCTAACAATTTAGAACTCATAATAAAGATATACTTAACATATTAAATCTAGAAATAACTAAATTTAATGTCTTAACTAAAAATCTTAAACTTCAAAATCTTAAAAACAATACGTAGAATCCATAATAAAAAAAAGGTCAGACAAGGCTCTACCTCTAACTAAAGTGCCACTGGGACAAGCCCCAACTGACCCAATTCATATTGAAACGAAATAACTAGAGTACTTTATCAATAATAAATATGGTAAAATGGGTCCTCGAACAATGAGGACTTACCAAGTGCTGAGATGTAGGTGGAGATGCTCGAAATCAATCACACTACTAAAATTAAGCACCAGGTCCTACATTATAAGACAATGTAGCACATAGACATATATATGAATCAGTACTTCTAAAATGTACTGAGTATGTAAGGGTGAATGCATAGGTTAACAGTAACTCAATATTTATATAATTGTTTAAATGATGTATGCCAAGTGTAAATGACTCACCTTGAGGTTGAATGACTGAAGGCTAAAAATCATAAATCATGAATAATAAACCATACTAAATAAATTTTGTGAGCCATAATACTTAGTTCTAAAAGCTGTACTTTTATTCTTTCTTTTGGGATATTCTTCTAATTGGCATAAACCTTGTGAGGTATCATGGCGTCCAACATCTCTTACCCATATTGGGAGAGCTGTTCTACCCTTGTAATTGGAATAGAACCTAATCTAGATTTATCACTATACTGAACACACTATGGGCATTAAAACATACAGTGGCATATTATTTTAGGGCATATGACCTTGGCCTTATATCCAACTCAGTGATAAATACTACTACCATATTACTTATATGCTCGCTCTTTAGGGAATCCGCCTTATAATAGCATAAGTGTCTTTAATGAAACCCATTTTGGTCTTTCACAGTCTTTAAGCTAGTTTGATTTTATTTTTTTCATTGTGGATAGGATTACTAAGTTTTCTTATTTCTTAGAAGTGAGGACAAATTATTCTAACAAGGATTATGCAAGGTTGTATATTCAGGAGGTTATGAAGTTTCATGGTACTACTTTTTCTATTATTTTAGATTGTGGTACTTAGTTCTCATCTCATTTTTGGCAGTCATTTTAGTAAGGTTTTGGAATTAAAATGATCCTTAGTACAGCATTCCACCTGGAAATAAATGGACAAGTGGAAGGACCATTCAAACTTTAGATGATATGTTGCTTACCTTTGGTAGAGATTACATACAATTATATCTATCACTTTAGCATTAGTATGGCATTGTTTGAGGATTTGTATAGTAGAAGGCGTAGATCCCCTATTTATTGGTCAGAGGGTCTTGAGGTAAGGTATTCGATCTTGATTTTTTTCATCAAGCTATAGAGAAGGTGAAGCCAATTCAGGGTAGGGTTAAGACTACCCAAAGTTGTAAAAAGTCCTATGTATGTAAGGCGAATAGAGTTTGATTTAGGGTAGGCGATTGAGTGTCTTTGATGATGTCTCCTATGAAGGGAATGATGTATTTTTGAAAGAAAGAGAAGATAAGTCTCCATTGAATTGGTCCATATCTGATTTTGAAGAGAGTGTGAGGTGTTTCTTATAAGTCAAAATTACCTGCGAGTGTGTGTTTTATTTACCATGTGTTACATATGTCCATGTTTATAATATGTGTGGGTGATGCTTCCTTGGTGGTGCCTATTGATAATGTTGGCATCTTGGATTTTATGTCTTACAAAAAGATGCCAATGGAGATCATTGATAGACAAGTTTGTAGATTGTGGACTAAAGATGTATTATTTGTAAAGGTCCTTTAGAGTAAACATAAAATGGTATAAGCCACTTGGGAGGCAGAAAATTATATGAATGCTAAGTATCCATTTCTGTTCCATGTGATGGAAGAAAAAGCTTGAGGTATGAATTCAGTTCTTCTTTGTTGTTATCTGGGTTTATCTTTTGATTTTGATGTATTGTTATCATTCTCGTATGAAATGTGTCCTAGCTTATTATTGGAGGTTGAATGATCCTAAAAGGGGAATAATGTAACACCCAGGAAATTTGAAGTATTTTATTTTAGACCTTCCCATATTTAAAATATTGATTTTTTTCTTAAATTATATTTGAGGATGTTAAAAGGGTAACCTAGAAGAGTTTCACAATTTTTGGATGGGGTTCAGGGAAGTTTGGATTATAGAGTTAGTATGCCTCAGCGAAATCCCTATGTCATGGAGGCTCGTCTCCATGATAGCTTTTAAGTCTTAGAGGCTGGGTGTCCACAATAGGGTCCGCATCACGGAGAATAGACTTGCCACATACCTATCTAAATTTCTATTATTTTATTATATTTTAATTGGGAGGAAGGGTAATAAGGTCTTTTCACTTATATACAACCTTTAAACATTACATAAGCATAATCAAAATATTTTTCATGACACAACATTGATTATTTAACTCTAAAATTCCAAACCCCAAGAAAGCATAAGGGTTTCAACTTACGTTCTTCATTCGAGTTCTAAATATTTTGTTCTATTATTCATGGTTTTGATAATGGGTTTTCAACTATGGGTTAAGGGTTGTCCATGTGTTTGGTTTAAATATTTTTTCATGGTTTACTATACAATAATTATGCTTTATATATTATTTGAACATTAGGGGATAAATAGGAATGGTAACTAAACTAAAGGGTCTTGGTCAATCCCCAATTTGCTTATTTTTCCTTGATAAATGGTGCGGGAAATTATGTTCCCTCAACGTGTTTGTGAAATTGACATTGAATATTATTTTGTCACATAGTTTGACTATTCTTTGAATCCTTGCTATATATAAACAGTAAATGGAATATGAATTGGTTTGGTTTGGTTTTTAAATAGTTTTTGAAAGGCCTTGGTGGTAACAATTTTTGTTTAATTTGAAACATTCCAGTCAAATTTGGTTTAATGGTTTCATATGGTATAAAGGGATGGACTTTCAAGCTCTAAATTTTGGAATAACGATACCAACGGGAAATGTCTAATTAAAAGACTCTTTCATAAATAAATAGAAATTTATAAATAGTTTCAATATGGGTATAAAGGGTGATATGTGTCAAAGACATGGAAGGTGGATCTCCCGAGGGGACAAAAACTGGAAGCTCATGTTTGCCGATGTGAGGTTTGGCCATGGTACTATGTGCATGAGACATATTTTATATTAGTGGGATGGCAATATCCATCTTGGGTTTTTTCTCCGGTACGTGTAGCTAACATGCACTAGGGCCCATTCAATAGGGGGAGTTGAACCATATAATGCATGGGTACCTTTTTACGGTAGAGCTAAATAGTCTAGGTTAAGGTTTTGCTCTCATACTAAGCCCTATGTCCTTTCTCGGCATGTGATATATATATACATATTGCATATGATTTTGTGCACTAGTTTTATTGGTTTTATGTTATGAATAATTGCAATATTTAATCTTTTATCCCTGATTGACATGGTAGAGCTCAAACCACTAACTGAATTTAGACGTTATATCCCTACAGGACGCAAGAACTGGCCATAATTCTACCTTTTCTACACAGTGATTTGATGTCTGTTGTTAGATAGAGATTTGATTTGAAGTGATGATCCTCAAACCTTCAGAAGACTTCATTTCATGTTTGGTTTCCCTTGTCTTTGACTTTATTTCTTATTTGTTTTGGCTATGGTCGGGGCATGTCCTGACATTTTTTGAGAATTTGGTTTATTTGGGGCTTTGTTAGACTACTATTGATATCTATATTATGGTTGTTGTTCGGTATATGTTTTGGTATTGTGGCTGGTATACAAATATTGATTTAATATAGATGTTTGGATTTGTCTTTCCTATCTTGTTATATAGATTGGTTACATTGGAATAGGCTGAAGGGGTGGTCTCTGGTCCTCGATGGACTTGAGATACCTATCATGGCAAAGACCTAGTTCAGGTAGTCACATAACCCATCTCTATTAATGGAGCTTCAAGGCTAAAGATTCCATTTTTATTAAATTAAAGGTTACCCAACCATCAGGTTAATGTAATAAAACCACTAATTTTTCTACGAATCATTAGTTAAGCATCAAGAAATAATTCTAGGTGATATTACCCCAACTCATAGGTTGTTTTAATAATATGATAAATTAAGGGTTTGATACCCTAAGAATTTTACATTGAGGATTATACTAATGTTTCTAGGATTTTTACGGATTGAAAAACCAAGAACATGATGGAAGGAAGTTACCTCAATGAAGAATTCTTACACAAGATGTTGAAAAGTTAACCCCTTAAGGTTTTTGGAAAAGGTTTTTGAATTAAAACTCAAAAGTCCATTAAAATAGAGTAATACATTGTCTAATTACTACGTATCTATTAAATTACCCCTGCAGCAATACCACTATGTTGGTTACTTTCTAATAATAAATATTGTTTAATAAAATAGCCATAATATTTTGTAATGACCATCATGGTCATTTTCTGTATTTGTGCTAATTTTTTTCATTTAGAACTTTTTTATAGCTATCCCAAGTAATTTATGACTTACTAGAGTTGACATTTTTGATGATGGATAGTTCACTTTCATTTTAGAGCCAATTCCCAATTTTTGATGTTTTTGTTGGTAAAAATTATCTAACAGGCAAAAAATTATCCAAGAGACATCATATGCTAGTTTTGACAATTTCAAATGCATTTGAATATTAATTTTACATTAGGTGGACTTATGGTTTGGGTCTTGAGAAAAATGGCACTTGAGTGTGGGACCTACTTTCCTATAAAAAGACCTTGGATGGAAATTTCAACTATGTAATTTAGTCCAAAATGTCAAATTTTATAGGGTAGCATAGTTTGTTTGCATATACGTAATGCCAGATGAAACTCGAGGGGTCGACAGACATAAAAATTTTCAAGTCTCAAGTTGGTGATAAAAGCTGGAGTGGCTATTAAAGTGGCCATGGCCGGCTCGGTAAGTGATCCTTTAGAATAAAGTTGTCCTCTAAAGAGCAAGCTAATTTAGAAATAATTGACTACTTTAGCATCCTACCACCTCAGCGAGTTACTACTTTAGCAGTAACCGGGGCTCTTTAGCACTGACCGCTAAAGCAGCCTAGGGCATGCTTTAGCATAACCTAGTACATATAAAATCCTCATTATCCTATTCTCTAGAATTTTTAAGTGAATAGAATGCTAAAAAGTGTGAAATCTTAGGAGAATCATTAGGAGGTGATTTTGGGATCTTTATAAGCTTGGATTTTGCATTTTTTCCTTAGAATTCTTGGTGAGTTCTCATCAATTTCATGGATAATTTCTATATAAATTGTCAAAGATAGTAAAATATTGGTAGTTTAATTTTAGTACCATTTGAGCACGAAATTTACCCATTCTCCATGGTAAATGTTCCTTGAGCATTTAGGGACGCATCAACGACTTTAAAATTATGATTCTGTAATTAGGGGCCACATGGTATTTTTACATAATATTGGACCTAAAGTATAAAAATTTATAATGGGTATCATTGTTCTAGTTTTAATGAGTATAATATGATTCTATAGTTTGTCATCTTGTAGAAGATCTTTAGAACGGACATTCACTAATTTAGCAGATTTCACTAGGCATTCTTCGACATCGAGGTAGGCCCTTCATGTATATTTATCTTAATATTAGTATATTTATAATAATTTGTTATATATGGGTTGGGAATTAGGTCTTTTATGGATTATTTCTATAATTTGGGACTTTTATCCTATTCAGAAATCATAACTTAGGTGTAATTAACTTAATGACTCATGTTCTATGTAGAATTACCATCTTTTGTCTTATATTGGCTTATCTAATATCTAAAAGTGTATTTTATATACCTTTATATAGTCTGGAGTAGAATTTGACTTAGAACAATTTCTTTGGGATTAGAAGTGGTCCCTCAGACACACCATGGGCCAAGATTATTATTAGCTCCTTGTAACTTTATAGGTGAATCGTGTACTTAAAATTGTATATGTTGTAACATGGAAAGTTTGATTATATGTTTATTATGATATTTTTGTACTTTAGAGTTATACTAGTTCCAGTTAAGTCTGATGGTTTATAATCTTGAGACATGTTCTATTCCCTCATTATTTATGATACGAATTCCAATTAATGTTTCCATTAGACTGTATGAGTTCCAATTCAACTCGAGCATTTATGGGTTGTTTATGATGGTTATGGATTTGGTTCAAATCCAAGTTTCATGTTATTGAAGGATTTTTGTTTATGGTTTGAGATGTCATTATTTGGTATAATTTCATTTACTTTGCACCCTCCAAGCTTATGAGGGTCCATATTGGGTTATTTATTTTTCCATGCTTATGGCTTAATAGGGGCTATCTTTCTAGTTATAATTGTGTGATTTATAATTAATTATTCAGATTCACATATTTATTTATGTACAACATTGGAGCATTATTTTAGTTCTGCCCTTTTACCTTGATGTAGCTTATTTATTTTGCATATTATTTTACATAAATTATAATTTAGCTCAGTTGGCCGATGATGTCTACTAAGCACTCATGGTTTGGTTACTTATACTATACTTCTCTACCTTTTCGGTGCATATCATATAACAAATGGCCACAGTTTATATGACATTCACGCTGCATTAGATTTAGAGATAGGGTGAGCTGTTGGAGTTAGAGTTTCCCTTTTCATTTTACTATTTATGTCTAGTCAATTACTATTTAAAACTGATGAATATTGACTATTATAGTACTTATGTTTCTTTTTGATAATGGCTCTAGTATCTATACTTCTATGTCGTGGGATGTTACTTTTATCCTCATGTATCTTTCACACTATTCTTATTACTTAATTATTGTTGTAAGTCTTTACTTCCAAATTTTTAACATTTATGCCTTTTTCTACCAAATTATCCCATTGCTTCTCACTCCAGACTACAATTTGGCTTACCTACTGGTGGGATAATGTAGGTGCCATCATGACTCATAAATTGGATCATAATGTAATGGCCCTTCATGTTATTTCCTATATTTCCACTTATTTTTTCCATTTAGAGCTTTTCTACAGCTTTCATAAGTCATTTATGACTTACTAAAACTAAATATTTGGTTATTGGGCCGTTCATTTGGGTTATTGAGCCAATTACATGTTTTGATATCTTTACTGGTTCATACTGACTACTGGGAAAAAGCTCTATTTAAACAACCTCGTATGCCAATTTTAACTATTCTAATAGCTCCGGATGTTGATTTTAGGCTAGGTGGACTATTTGTTTATGTATGAAGGTACCTGGAGTCATTTTGAGCCATTGCTCCAAAGTTAATAATATTGGCAATTGGGTTTAGGACCCACTTATCATAGAAAAACCTCAGATGAAAATTTTGATTGTGTCGTTGATTCTGTAACATTGAATTTTATAGGGTTGCATAGTCTATTTGCATATATGGGATTCCAAATAGATTTTGAGGGTTTGGTGGAGAATTGAAAATTTCCATGTCTCAGCTTGCATTGGTGCGCCATGAATATCAAGTCAATAGTTGTGTTCGCAATCTATCAAAAGCCACAAAGTTTTGCGATTGCGACATTCAAATTTACAAAAATGACTACCCTAGGCTACTTGCAAGTATCCCAATGGAGATATATATGTCGCGATACCAATTTCTTCCCCTGAGGCCATGTATCATTATTTCAATAAACGGATCGCAATGCGATACCCATGTACTTTTGAAGGGTATAAATACCATCTATCAACCAATTTTTGCCTAATTCTCATCCATTATGAGGAGACTTAAACCCTAAGGAGTGGGATAACTTGGGAATAACAATTTTTGTTGTTTGTTGAGCTTAGATAATGATTAATTACGCGATATTCCTTCATTATTGTATGATTCCTCCATTTTAATGGTAAATTTCCCTTTTCTTCTCTACAAATTCTTAGACCTTAGTGACTTGATATTATCACCATTATAGCTCAAAAATCATACATATTTTAGGGTATTTACTCCTTGTGCATATTGGGATGTTAAGTTGGTTTCAACAACATCATTTCCATAAATGGGCCCCAAGTGAGTTTTTTACATAATTTTGGACTCAAAGAACGATTGTACAATATATGTATCATTGTTCTTGCTTTGCAAAACATATTTTGATTTTTGTAGAATGGTACCTTGCAGAAGCTTCTCAAAAAGGAAAATTTGTGATTTAACAAATTCTTTGAGCTTTTATTAGTTCCCAGGTAGGATAGGTTTACCTACTCCATATATTAATCTATATTGTTGTATAATATGATATTATTCTAGATATGAGGTGATATTTAGATTTTGAAAGTGTTAATAAGGATATTAGAGTTAATGGGACAGTAAGGTTACCTTGAACACCATAGATACAGAGTAGTTAGTATAGTTGGTCATGGATTAGGTAAATTGGGCTTCAAGGTATGTAGTTAGATTTGAATTGCCTTGAATACTCAAGGTAGGTTAAATTATCTAAGTTACTCATGATAGGGTACAATTGTTCTTAATTGCTCAATTTAAGGAAAGTGACTTAGTTCTTATTATTCTAGGCAGGACTACCTTAGTTAATCATGTTTTGGGATGACATACATACTTAGGGATAATAATGTCTTTCTTGATATCAAAGAATGAACTTAGATACCTTAGCCTAGTCTAGGGTAGAAATTTCCTAAGTGAATCTTCGGGGATTAGGAGTGGGCCCTCAAACCCATATTCGACCAAAAATTATGATAACCTTGTAGACTTGTTTGCGTATCGCATAGTCATATAAATTATAGGTTTACACTTTAGAGTTTTGAGAATAAATAGTAAGTATTTTAGTTGGATATGGAAGGATGGATACAAATTTTGAGTATTGTGAATGATATTGTTCATATTTGTGACAAATAATATGATTTATAAGTACGTTTCATAACTTATGCATGTAATTATCGGCATGATTCTTTAGTATGATTAATAATTTGGTCTATTGATATGTTTAATGTTATGGATATCGATATGATGATGGGTTAATGTGTTCTATGGAGTATATGGCTCATGCTGATATGTATATGCCTCATGGGAATAATAGGGCTTACTTATATATATTATATTACTTATGAGCATAATATGGCCTATATAGATATAATATGGCTTATATGCATATAACATGGATCATGGTGGTTATATGTCTAATAATTATGATTCAGCTAGTAGATAGAATATGGCCTATAAACGTAAGTAAGGGCTAGCAGTTATAATATGGATCATAGAGATGGTGTGGAACATAAATACAATTAACATCATATAGATAAGACGGGTGGAAAATACATATGGTTATTAATATAAGCTTTGGATATGCTAATTAATAACACTTATGAGTATTAACGTTGATATCCTTTCCCAATATAGCTAACAATACAACTTATAGGCATGATTATGGATAAGACCCGCGGATATGACTCCTTGTTCGATTTTTAAATATGAGTAAAATAGATAGTCTATACTTATAATTTATTGTTATAATCGGTTATGTTTTACTTGTTGAATACCTCACTAATATGGTTCATTGATGTTGTTTGTGCATATTAAGTTCCAGTTCTAGTCTGGCAAATTACTGGTGAAATTGATGCTATAAGTTCTGGTTCAAGTTTGATAAAATTTGTGATGATAATGATATTGATATTGAGTTCTGGTTTGAGTTAGGCATTGGGGATTGTTCAATATGTAATACAGGACAGATAGATTCTTGGTTATGGCTTGATGGTTGGTGAACTTTGGTTACTCGATTGTAAGTTAATTGATTGTGTCCTCTAGGCTTATGGAGGCCTGCATTGGATTATTTACTTTTCACACATATTTTCTTATGGGTGGAAATCTTGTAGTTCTAATGGTGTGATTCTTATGTTGTTACCTCACATACATTGGCTTTTTTATGTACAGTTCTATGTTATCTTTTCGATTATGTTTACTTGTGTATGTACAACGGTGTAGAAGGTTACTTATAGGTTTGTCCTCTTACCTTGACTTAGCTATGTTAACCTATATTTTTTTGTATTCATATCATTATTTACCTTAGTCGGTCTATGATGCCAATTGAGTACCCTTAGTTTTGGTACTCATACTACACTTCTATACCTTTTAGGTGCAGTCCGAGTACAAGTTGTCACTTCTGATTCATTGATCATACAGAGTTAATTTCGGAGATTGGGTGAGCTCTTGGAGTTTAAGCTGCCTCTTTTTTCCTTTTATTTATCTATATCTAGTCATTTGCTTTGAGACATATTGTATTGACTATTCTAGAACTTATGGTGTGTTCTAGTATCTCTTAAACTGACTCTACTAATTCATGGGATGGTTTTCTGTGTTATGGCTACCTTTTATACTATTTCTATTGTCTTGCTTATTTATTAGTTGCATTGTTTATTTCGCCCTATTTGGGGAAGTTTAAACCAAGTTAGCCCATTGGGAGTACGTCTAGGATACCATTTGACTTATTTACTATTAGGATAGAGTAGGCTCCATAATGACTGGTAATTCAGGTTGTGATAAATTTGTATCAGAGCCTAGGTTTCACCGATTTGTTGGTTCAAGAGGAAGTGTCTAAAAGAGTCTTGTGGATTGGATTGATAATATCCATTTCTTATTTTTGAGAGGCTATGGGACATTCTTAGTAGTTTTTCACTTCCTTCACTTATTTTGTGCTAAGAGTCTAAGTTGACTTATAAAACATTCCTTTGGTTTTACTTTTTACAGATGGATCAAACACATGCTACCACTATATGAGAGATTGAGATGAGGGATCCCATAACTATTTGTGCATAAACTAGAGTTTGTTGATATACTCGATATGTGTCCCCCACTCGGGGAGAGTATAGGGGCCCTTCACCATACCCTATTCCCGCTCCTAAGCCAGAGGTTTATCTGCCCCAGCCAGTTGTGGGATAGGGACCAACCTAGTTTCCACCGAGATTTATTTCTTCCTTAATAAGCAGGGATGCTTTGGTTCAGCTTTTGGGATTGGTCGGTGGTGCACATTCTGGAGATCACAGTGGTACAGAGGCGGGGACGCAGCCTATAGCTATGACTCCCAGAGTTGACGTCCCTTCTACTCCGGTAGTTCCTCAACCAATAGTTTCTCAGCCAGTACTTGCTCAGACAATGGTTTCCCAGCCTACTATGTGTTTTGAGGAGTAGAAGATGCTGGGTAGATTCTTAAGATTGGATTCTTCTAGGTTCTCTTGTGCACTGGTCTAGGATGTTTTTGAGTTTCTAATTTTTTGTGAGAATAAGCTCCATAATTTGGGTTTAGTGGAGACTAATGGTATGGATTACACTACTTTTCAACCGTACTTTGTTGCTTGACACTGGATCTTTTTGGAAAAGTACATACCTTGCAGCCTTATCATTGTATGAGGGATCAATTCTCTAGATTGGAGTAGGGATCTATGACTATTGTAGAGTATGATGCTTGTTTTCATAAGTTAGCTAGTCATGCTACTTCTATTTTGACTACTGAGTATGAGAGGGTCCATTGCTTAGTGGGAGTAGTAGTAGCTCATGATTCAAAGCAGTGGTTCTCAGGTTCGGTACTCTCCACTTCAGCCATTTCATTATCATGGTCAGTCTAGTAGACCCATTCAGGTTACACTTCAAATTATAAATAGAGGCTAGTCTAGCTCTTGTGATTGTCCTGGCTAAGGTCATGGTCATTCTTAAAGTGGTTCATCTTTAGTCTATTCTAGTCATGGGGGTTATTCTAAGTCAGTCGGATGATCTAGTATCAGTCCAACACCTAGAGCATGTTATGGTTTTAGAGATTTTTGTCACTTCTCGAGGGAGTGCCCCAGTCATAGAGAAATTGTTCCTTTAGCTCAGTGTGTTCCACTTAATAGGACAGTTCTTCCCCCAGCTAGAGGTGATATGCCTAGTCGCAGGTGTGGCCCTCAAGGTTCTCGTGGTTGTTATTAGGCAGTTAGGTAGAAGGTTAATTTAGAGACTATCTAGGTAGCGGGCATAGTCTGTTTATGCTATACCTGCTAGACACAATGCTATGTCTTCGAATGATGTTATTATAGGTATGATTTTGGTGTGCCATTAGTCAGCCTTTTCTTTATTTGATCAGAGATCCACTTATTTTTATGTGTCTTCTTATTTTTCTCCGTGTTTAGAGTTATCTTGGGATTTTGGATCTATGCTATAATACGTATCTACTCCCATGAGTGATTCTTTAGTAGTGGATCATGTATTTAGATCATGTTTAGTGACTATTGGAGATGTTGATACTTGTGTTGATCTTATTATATTTGACATGGTGGATTTTAATTTGATTTTTGGCATGGACTTGTTATCCCACTATCATGCGGTCATGGATTATTTTACCAAGACCGTTACCTTAGATATGTCTGGCATACGCCAGGTTTTTTAGTAGGGTGGTATTAGCCCTGAGCCAACAAGGTTTATTTCTTATATGTATGCTAGTAGGCAAATTTTGAGCGGTTGCAAGTGTTATCTTGCTTAAATTCATGATGTTAGTATAGAGAGTCCATCCTTGAATTTGTTCCTATAGGTCATCAGTTTCTTGATGTTTTCCCTACAAATCTACATGGCCTTCTATCATGGACCAATTTCCCAGGTCATGATGGCAATTGCTATAATCCACCAGTAGGCATGCCAACCACTAGTCTAGAACTGCTAGTAATGGACTACTAAGATAAAAAAAAAGTAAAGAATGTGGAAAATATGTGGTAAAAGACTAATATACACAAAAAAATCCTAAATGTTATGAAATAAGTACAAGAGCTTCTAATATTAACGAGGATACAAATAAGATACTAAATGAATGTATAGATACAACTATCTCTAAATACAACTTAGAGACTAGTCTAGAGCATAAGAGGGAGGGAAAAAATTCCCTAATCCTCGGGATCACACCCTCTTTATCTAAACCATAGCTGCTCTGCACGATGCACACACAACGACGATGATAAACCTTACTATGAACTGTAGGCTACAGAATTGTAGTATGAGCACCAAACATGTGGTACTCAAAAGGCAACTGTCGACTGAGATCCAAAGATAATGCAAATAAATATAACATATAAACAGAAATGAAAACTACAACCAAATGTTCAGGCACAACATTGTAAAGCTGGCGAGAGTATATGAATAAACTATCCTACTCATACTCAAGAAACTAACATAATAAGGATAAGAAGTTTTAAGGATGAACTATTCTCAGTAATCTCAATATTAAACTATATATCATTGGACAAATAAAAATAAAAAGATGAAAGAGAATAGATAATACTATAAAATACAAAGAAATGAATGTACAATCTTAATAAATTATGGAATGAAGGGGTATACAGTAATGCCATAGTTGCTTATACGTAGATGTACATATATAAAAACAAGGTCAACTCATCGTACAACCTAATTTATCATAATAGCATCTTAAGGCCTCATAATCATGATGAAAACTAATACAACCATTTCAAGTTTGCTAATCCATAGACTAATCATGAAATAACTATCCATAATAAAGCAACCATAATAGAAGGAATCTGTAACATACCTCGAATCTCACTATCAAATCATCAACCAATCTGCCACTAACTAATATTGATGATAACATAACCTATAAAAGGAAATGGAAACTAATGAAAATAAATATAACATATAAACAGAAAGGGAAACTACATCCAAATATTCAGCCACCACATAGTAAAGCTAGTGAGAGTATATGAATAAACTAGCCTAATCATACTTGAGAAACTAACATAATAAGGATAAGAATTTTTAAGGATGAACTATTTTATAACAGCGTCACTCAGGAATCTCAACATTATACTATATATCATTGGCCAAATACAAATAAAAGGATGATAGAGAATGGATAATAGTAAAGAATATCAAGAAATGAATATACAATCTTAATAAATTATTAAAGAAAGGGATATATTGTAATACCATATTTGCTTATACATAGAGATACATATATAAAACAAGGTCAACTCATCGTAAAATTGAATTCATTAGACTTGCTTCTTAAGGCCTCATAATCATAATGAAAACTAATATAACCATACTGAAGGTTGCTAATCCACATGCCTAATCATGAAATAACGATCCATAATAAAGCAACCATAATAGAAGGAATCTGTAACATACCTCGAATTTTAATATCTAATCATCGACCAATCTACCAATAACTAACCATAATAATGAAGATAATCATATGAATAACAATACCAATGCTTATAACTTGCTAGTCCAGAGAATTAATACCTAATAGAGCCTTTTGTAAATCCCCACCGCCAAGGCTTAGAAGGTTTAATCAATATTCAGGAAAAAACGATTCGATTATACCTATGTAACCCCCTAATAAGTAGATAGATATGTGCCCCACGCAATATATTGCAAGGACCACTCATAGCTATATCTATGTAAATCCCATATGGTTTATAGATATAGACATATAAAAATGATAGGCAACGCACATACCTTAATGAGCGCAAGGTGAATCGATAATATCTTGAACAATGTGTCATCATCAATATTATAAACAATATCTTGACTCAAATCGGTAGATGTGTGTATATATATATATATGAAACATCAATATTATAATCATTTTCCTAAACACCTTAAATGTTATCAATATCAACATCATCATCATCTACCATACTTAATTCAAAATTTGTATCATCAACATCACCATCAATCGTCGGACTCAAACATATATGTATATATATATATATATATGTATCAGTACCGTAATCCATAAACTACGCATTCAGCACCAAATTTACATATGTATGTATATAATTACAAGTCTAAAATTGTGGCTAAAAAGTGTAAATTCATAAATATATTGTCCTAGGTAAACTCCAGGACTAAATCATCATAAGGGTAAAAAAATGGGTCGAAATCTCTCACAACTGGAGTAAATATTTGTTTCAAAACCATAGGCTGGAATTAATTTAGGTCAAATCTTTTAAACATCATTTATAATTTAATCACATAAGTCATCCATTTAGATAGTATGATTATCTTAATTAAAAATAAAACCTTTTAAGGTAAAAAGAGTTCTTTAACACCTTTTAAGGAAAAAATAATAGTAAAATAATATTTTAGTCAAAATCGTACCATTTAATGTATTTTATATGATGAATGTTCTGAATCTGTGCTTTCCATCACAAGTATTCAAATAAGGAATCATAAGTGTTGGTATGTTGATAAACTATGTTAATTTCCTTTACAAAGATGGAATACTTCCTAGAACCAAGCCATTAAATATCATGGACATGGCCTTTGGCCCAATAATGTGTCCGGAATAACTACAACATCACAATAATAGTTGTGGCCTAAATGTATATATGGTATAATCCCTAAGTTCTTCTTAACCATATTTGGAATCAATATAAGCACTCATATCTATATTTTGTAACATTAAGAATATCTAGATTCTATATCAATATAAATACCTATAAGCCATCTTATATCAATACGCCAAATCATATCTATGATGCATATCATATGTATAGGCGATATATCAAATCTATGAAAAAACATAACAATTCAGCAAGTCAGCAGGTGACCCTATATTAAGGCTTAATAATAGTCTCAATGATTCCTAACATGTGTAAAAAGTCCACAAGGGCTAACATAAGTATTAGCTTAAGATGGGTTGGAGGAACCCACTTCTACTCCATGAATTCTATGTTTAGGCCATTTCTACCTAGGACTAAGCCGAGGTATCCACATCCACTTCTACTATATAAACTGTCCAGGATTGTCCCATGATCATAATTTCACCTAGAACATGAGAAATTAATCTAACTCCACCTAAATTATGGTTTCAAGATAACTGAATAGTCTAAATAGGGCTAGTCATACTAATTATGCCTCCAACACCTAAACCAAATCACAAATCTGGCATTATACCATAATAATACTATGAATTTGCTCAATCTATGAAGTAAGTAATAAGATTAAAGAAGTATAATAAGTATTTCACCTTACGAGTCAAATCACTCATCTAATCCCAAAACATCATAATAAAAAATAAGTCACGGTGTTATGACCATAGTACAACCTTTGATCAATTGACCGATATCCAGCTGGAGTGGACTATTTAGGTTCTCGAGGATATGCTCCAAGCCTATGTTATATATTTTGGAGGTCGTGAACACTTAGCCATAACAGAGTTTGCATATAATAACAACTACTATTTGAGTATTAAGATGGCGCCTTTTGAGGTTTGTTATGGTATGCAATATTATTCCTCATCTAGATTGTTTGTGTAATGCCCCGAGAATACACCTCAGATACTACCCGGTGCTTATGACCCCGAAGGACCACAAGCTAACCTATGAATGATATCTACTATGTGCACTGAATAATAATACTGTAATTAATGCAGAAAAATAGGCTGAAATACCATAATGTTCAAAACATCTGAAATACTAATAAAATATAACATATGTAAAATTGAATATTGTCTAAAAATCTAGTCTTAAAAGCCTCTAACTGAATTTTTCTGAAAGTGGAGTTGATGGGACAATCCCCCAACTAACTCCATCTATTGAAATACTACATCTACTGAAAATATAAACCAATAGAATATCCTCGAATGATGAGGACTCATTGCTAAATCATGTGTTGTAGGCTGAATCTGGCTAAACGTGGTCAGGAACCTGAGCATCTGAACCTTTGATATAAAATATCATAGCACAGGAAAGTATGTTTCAGTACGTGGGAATGTACTGGTATGCTAAATAAGGTAAGGTTGAATGCATGAA
>JAPEIP010000008.1:49463774-49538298 GCA_026120095.1 Capsicum chinense | reverse complement strand
CACCCACTAGAATAAGATTGAGATCCCTAGAAGCAATCCCTAAGTTTCAGAACTATGTTACCACTGTAGAAACGAGATGTGACCCATTAGATTAGGACTGATATACTTCGGGGTCACCAGTTAGCATATTTATATGTATAGGACTGATCCCAAGAGTCACCCACTATATTTGGACTGACTCCACAGTAGATTCAGGGCAGAGATTTGACCCCAGTCAGCTTAGCTTGGGGCATGTTGGTTAGATGAGCATATCCTATAATTTTAGTTACAAATTCAGGACTATCAGATATAGTCAACTCAGTTTAGTAGTACAGATTCAGTACTATTAGAGACAATCATTCCTTATCATTATAAATAGACTTCAAGATTACCCATTAAATAGGACTGATCTTAACTATAGTTAAACAGTATCAGAATTGTCATATTTAAAGATTACCTGCCAGATAGGCTTGATCTCAAATTCAGTTTCTCCATATAAAATAGAACTCAGATAGTTCTATCTGAACTTAGACTTTCAGATACAGTCGCTCAATATCAGTTACATTAGTTAGGCTGATCATCACAGTTATATCAATTATGTCAATTTTCTAAACTCATGTATCAGTCATATCAGTTATCAAAATTCAGGATATTAAAATTTAGCTTTAGGACTGTCAGACACAGTCAACTAGACAAGTTCTTCATAATTCAAACTATCGGAAAATAGTCGTTCATCTATTTAGAATCTCAGTATTAGTACACTCATGTTGTCAGTATTCAGACTCAATAGTCAGTATCTCCACGAATTCAATTACAGTTATGTATGTATGTATTCTCACGTTCATATTAGTCATCATTATTTATGCATATAACACTTTTCATTTAGCTTATCTCATTGGTGTACTCAGTACATTCAGACGTACTAACGCATTTGCACTATGGTTCTTTCTCTTATGTTACACCATAGGTTCAGAGGCACGAGCTCTAAATTATTAACAGTAGCATTCTAGTGTTCAAAGTTTGCAGTGAGTCCTTCTTATTCGAGGATGATATGATTATTGCTACATTTACTATTTAGTTGCTAGATAGAGTTAGTTGGATACATGTTCCTTCAAATCCTTATTCAGTTCAGTTAGAGGCTTTCAGACTAGATGTAAGATTAGATATTTAGATCTCATTATTTTTTGTATTTATGACTTATTTATGTATTGTTATACCTTTTCTAGACATTTTGTTATCAGACACATATTCATTTCAAACCTTATGGCCTTTCATGTTTATGTATTCACATTTTATGATATATTATACAGTATACAGGTACAGATATCTATCATGGGTTAGCTTGTGGTCCTTCGGGTTCATGAGCACCATGTAGCATTCCGGCTTAGAAAATCAGGGTGTTACACCTCTTAAGAATCTAAGTACCTCCAAAGTGGTACCTGTCCATGTCTTTCAATGATTTAATTTTTGGTGATTTTTGTAAAATATTCACTACTGTGTGATTTGACCATTTTACCACTCCACATAGTTGCTTCATGGTATTTTTAGGGTGTGGAGTTGATTAGCATAATTCTTGATGTATTTCAATGTCATTTATGTGAGATTATGGTTTTTAGTAGTTTAAAAGGCTTAATAGTTGACCTTGGTCAACCTCATTTTATTTGTGCGTCGGATAAAAAAATGTTCTATACCAGTAGATCTATAAAATTGATTTTTGATTTGTATCATGGTTGGTTTTGTTTTATGGCTTTTATATCTTATTCAGACCCTTCATTTGGAAAGTTATGAAAATAGGTCTAAGGCTCAATTCTATGAAAACAATTTTTTTCAGAAATTTGATATCACTATTTAGTCTGAAGCATCAAATTTAGTAGGGTAGAATAGTTTGTTATGTACTCAAGAATGTTGATGTAATCTATAGGGGTCCGTAGAGTCTTAGAATTATCTAAGTCTCTAGCTGGTGCACTCGCTTAAGCGACTTGGCCTGACAGCCAAATTATTACCTAAGTAGTACCAGGCTTGCTTTAGCGTTATCCACTTAAGTGACACTAGCATGCCAGACACCTGCCGCTTAAGAGACAACCAAGCCACATAAGCGATGAGGAAGCCTTTGCCTAAGCGATAGCCATATAAGTTTGTTGATAGTCTCTTAGGTGATGCCTGGGTGATCAATGTTCCCAGTTTTGAGTTTTTTACACTATTTTTTAGACTTGGAGCTTGGTTATCATGTGTTTTTGGCATGTACATCCAGGTTTAAGCCTGGTTATGCTCCAAAACTCCTATTTCAGTCACTTTTCTTTAATCCCATCATTTAAATCATTTTTAAATAGAGATTTAAAGGTAGAATTTGGGGATTTTGTCCTAAAAAGCCCAATCATCATTTCTTCAATTCAAACCCCAATTTCACTCCATTTTTACTATGTTTTTGTTCATTAGTTCCTTTAATCATTGAAAATATATTTTTGGACTATAATTCTAGTTTTACCCCTCTTTTCCAAAAACCACTTTTAGGGGTCTATTTTGACTTTGATTCAAAAGTGGGAAATATGGGTATCATTGGATTTTTTGATGCATAGATTTTACATTTATGTGCATACATGAGGTGAAAACTTTCTCATAAATGATTATTTATATTGGTTTTGATATTAAAGGTGTTAATGGCTTAATTAGCTTATGACTTTGTTGGGTAATTAATAGTAATGCAAATTCATGCCTTGGACATAGGGTTATATCATTGAAAATATGTTTAGGTAATCTATGTACCCGTCGAGGGCCTATATGGATTAAACTTTATGGTTTGAAGACATTATTTGTTGTGTGTGACTCTATGGGGTCTTATATTATTTTGTAGCCTTGTATTTGATATATTTATAATTTGTTGCACTCTTTCTTGGGGGAAGAAACGAAAATTTGAGATTTATGTCATATTAATCACGTTTTCTTGTGTGTTTTATTAGATGGTTGCTGGATTATACTGGGTCATAAATGGTTGATTGATTTGAGTAGATTCTTGGCTCACATGATTTGGTACATTGATTAGATATTGGATGCTCTCATTTTTGTTGGTTGTAAGTATTACTTCTTCATATCATATTCATTTATAAGACATTTGTATAATTGTGTAAATACAATAAACACTTGCTTTTTATGACAAAAAATGTGACATATTTAAAAACCCTCTATTGATGAATGTGTCAGAAATGATTTATGGATATTGGTATTGGATAGATATTTGTTGTATATGAGTTAAATAACCACCCATGGGTACTATATCAGGAGCATAACTCAGTAGGTGTATACAGATGTTGTGCGACAACCTCATGCATTACATCATTATCATCTTTATTGCATTCTATGTATTATGATTATTCCATGATTGTATTTCCATCCATGATTTGATATCTATCCATTTTTTCTGTCTTCTAATACTTGAATTTGGTGTAAGTGTAATTTTATGATTTTTTTCCTTACCTGTATTTTGTTACATGTGTATATGGTAGAAATGTTAGAAGAGATGATGTCGGCTACCATTTGGAATATTTTCTTATTACAGGAGATGTACCCATATTTTATGTTTATATGATTTATTTCCTATTTTACTCGGTCGACCTAGGGTACCTACAAAGTACAAGTAGATCGTACTCATTCCAACTATGAACTTTTGGTGTAAATCTAGGTATGACTGTGCTATATGGATAGCTAATTCAGTTGACATTTAGAGTCTATTTGAGGTAACAATTAATCTATGCATCTAGATTTGGCCACTATCTTTTCTTATTTAGACAATGTTTTATTGTATTAAGAGACGAAGTTAGTTTCCTTTTGGTTATCCAATGTATACTTCTAACTTTGAGTTGTATTAGTGGTTTTTACACTATTATGCTAGGTTTATGGATTTGTGTTATTATATCTTATTATATTTCTGCTCTTACTCTCTATGTATGGTTCGACTTCATTCGAGGATTTATGGCTTGGGTTTGTTATTGATTTCTCATTTTATATTAGTTTGGGTGATTTGCTTACTTTTCAACACTTGCCATAACATATGCCATCTTGACGCTTGGTTTTAGTGTCATGACAAATTGGTATCAGAGTAGCCAGGTTCATTGGCCTAAATAGTATAAGACATGGGTGTCTAATAGAGTCTTGTAGATTGGTATGCAGATGTTTGTATCTACCTTTGGGTGGCTATAAGATATCTTGAGTAGACCTCACTTATTTTATTCTTTAGCTTATGGGTCTTTCTTACATTGTATTTTAAGTATTATTTCACTCTTTTCAATGTAGCTGGTCAGGACTAGATCCATCGAGGGTAGAGATTTGGATCCATTATCTGATAAGATAGCCCAATCTAAAGGGTGAGTTATGAGTAGAAGTTAGGCTCAACATGGAGAACGAGGATGAGGATTTGCCCATCTAAATATAGCACTGAGGAACTCTCACTCTAACCTCAGGTTAAGCATGTTAGATTGTGAGGCCTACTTTAGTCTTACAGAGTTTTTCTTCCCAGTCTTGGAGGGGTTGTTGACCTATTTGAGGGTGATCATACGAGTTCACCTGGTGTTCCTCCAACTTTGGTTGTCATACCTTTAACTGTACCAGAGTCTTCTTTTGATATTCCTCTAGTTTCTAGTATGGATCCTCCTATTATTTTGACGTCTGATTATAGTACTCCATAGACTTCAAGTGTGGTTCCTCCTTCCTTGCTGACATTTGAGTATGGTATTTTGAGGTTAGGAGTTCAGCTTTCTTAAATGATGCCTCCTCATATGGGTTCTCAACCAGCCAGATTTACTATGCCTCCTATTATTGTGAGTACTTTTATGTCTTCTAAGGATCAAAAACCATTTATGAGATTCACTCATTTGGGTCCTCCTATGTTCTGTAGTACTGTAAGTGAGGATGCCTATGATTTCTTGATGGATTATCATGAGAAGTATTAGAACCTTGCTTTGTTTGCGAAACATGGATCACTTATCCTACTTACCAATTAAGAGATGCATCTACAGATTAGTAGAGGTCGATTGTTGGTTGCTGACCTCTTGGTTTGATAGAGATATCTTGGGATCAGTTTATAGAGGTATTTTTATATAGATTTATGCCTTTCAATTTGAGGTATCAGACAAGATATGAGTTTAATCATTTGGGGCAGGCCTTCATGACCATTATGAAGTATGAGGTACTATTGCATATGTTTTCTAGATAATCTTATACCAATATTGCCACAAAGTCTTTGAATATTTTGATGTTCATGAAGGGTTTTGATATTTCTCTTCTGCTTACAACGACTCAGATGATAGTGTATGGAGCTTTGTTTTAGCGTATTATGGATCATTCTAAGATGACTAAAGTTATTCTTTGAGTATCTAAGGGAGGTGCCAAGAAGGTGCACCGTCAGGGTTAGTTCAGAGGTTACATATCTCAAGTTAGAGATTCCAGAGGCTTAACAGGTATCACTGTAGACTAGTACAAGAGCCTTGCAGAGTTCAGGTAGTGGGTCTTCTGGTTTGGAAACTTTGGGTGGTCATCCTAGTACAACTGTACCACCTTTTATTAAGCCAAGCTATAGGGTTTAGTATGAGTGTGTTGAGATTGGCCATTTCACCAAGGACTATCACTGTTGTGTTTTTAAAGGTACTTCTATATCAACTATAAAAGGTCAATGTCCTACTAGAGGTGCGAGAGGCAGAGGTAGTGATGCGCATTGTTGGGGTCAAGGGAGTACAAAGTTAGGTGGTAGACATGGTATGTTCTATGCTATACCTGCAAAGTAGGAGGCTGAGGCTTTCAATATTATAACATAGGTATTGCCCATATTTGTTTTAGATCTACATTTATGTTATTTGATCAAGGATTAAGTTTCTCCTATGTGTCTGGATATTTTGCTTTGGGTTTTGATTTTTCTTGTGAGCCTATTAACATACTTATTGGTGTATCTACAACAGTAGACGACTTCTTAATGGTTGATCGGGTGTACTGATCTTGTGTTGTGACTTTTGTTGGGTGTGAGACCTTGGTAGATATGATTGTAATAGATATGATAGTTTTTTATGTTATATTGTGTATGGATTGATTAGCTCCTTATTATTGTGTCCTAGATTGTTGTGCCAAGAACGTGACCTTAACTTCATCAGGTGTGTTGAGGATAACTTATAAGGGTATGCTTCATTTGGGTCCTGGGAGAGTTATATCCTTTCTTCAGGTTCATCACTTAGTTGAGAGGGGTGTTTGTCTTATTTGGATAATACTCATGATACTAGTGTTGCTTACCTTATTCTTTGGATTCTGTTTCTATTGTCCACGAGTTTGTGGATGTATTCCCTATAAATTTTCCTAGCATACCGCTAAATCGTGATACGCACTTTTCTATTGGTGTTGTGTAGGGCACAATTGCATTTCTATTCCTCCTTGTAGGATAGTGGAACACCCTAGGTTTTGAAGTTTAGAAAAATTTCTCGATTTTTGCCTTCTGGACATCATACGACTAGGGGTACTTCTCGTATGATGGGGTATGCAATGGGCAACATTGGTAGAAATGTCCAACATGGACCCTATAATAATACACAATATAAACAATGATATTCCACAACTAAAGACAACCGATATTCAAATACCAATCCCATGACCTGATAGTATTAGTACAAGAACATCTAGAATTAACAATAAAATTTTACAACTCCAAGTCTAAAAAATGTCTTGAATAATCTCATACATTTGTCTCAAAAACAAAAAACAAATAAAGATAGAGGGGAATAAGGGAAAATCAAACTCGAAGAGTTCACCCTGTGTTCGAAGGGTCAACGTGGCAAAAATCTGACTCAACGACGGCAACTAGAACCTGGGTCTACACCGAAAAGGTAAAAAGGTACAGAGGTGTAGTATGAGTACCAAAACACGGGTACTCTGTAGGCATCATCGGCCGACTCAACTAAATTATAATATAAAGATGATATAAGGTAAGACAATATCTTAAATTCAAGGTATAGGATCTAACCTAAATCTTCAACGATACCACCAAATAAAATAACTAAACTACTAGGACAATAGCATAACGTATCATATCCATATGTACCATAACCATCATATAAATGAATAATTATTTCGGAAGCGTAAAACCACATATATACAACAGAAACTATGTAATTACCAAAAACAACACCAACCATCATTATCAAATAAGCACAAGAACTTACTACGACGTCCCATACCACTGGGAAGCACATACAAAAGAACACAATAAAAACTTGTCACGGCGTTCCATACCACCGGAGAGTAGACAAAAAGAATGCAATGCAAGAATTCATCACGGTGTCCCATACCACCAGAGAGTACACCAAAAGATCTATTCATCAATATATATATCAAGGCATAACCATATACACATCAACTCATCTAAAACCACGGGTTCCCATCTCCACCATGCCTCTTACCGAAGCTTGCTATCAACATAAATACCACAACTCAATCACGATGAAATCGATATCACCAAAGCATAGGCATATGGTTACTTATCCTCAAATTCATTAATAAAATCCATGAGTAGTCTGTATTAACTAACCTCCAATGCATATGAATTACTATTTTTGCGATCTTTTTAGTTACTATCCATCAATTTAGGAAAATCTACAAGTTACCATGGCTAATAATGAATCACCAATTATAAGGTCATTCTCTATATGGGGTTCTCATGATATGAGTAATTATAGAAACCACCACGACATCAGATATTAGATGTCAATTCAACTATTTATCATACTATCTCAAGTCTATCATCATTAAGCATGTTACAACCCTAGGGACCAATTTCCATATTTTAAATAAGTAAGATCCACTAACTAGTTAACAAGGTCTCTATTCCTCAAGTCATAGACATTTATTAGACACAACTAATTATTACATAATCCATTTTACTAAGAGAAATTTCATAACATCATCCTTAATTCGAGTCAAGTAAGTTTACTAGGTGAGCCTCTGGTTCTACATAAGATTACACATATCAATTAGCCTTAACCCAATGATATGCATAAAATACTTCTAGTACTTATTAGGGTCAACAATGGCCACACCTCTCATTTAGTGAATAAGAACAAGGAAAGCATAGCAATTTACCAAGGGAGACATCATGTCTCAAGCAAATAAGCGGTTTGGCCCCACATATCCTAAACTCACTCTATAACAAAATATTTACGTAAATTTGCCCCACAAGATATCATAACATCATTACCTCTTCCAGATTCATTGGGTATCATCATAACATCAACATATGCTTCTGATTAACCGTGAAACATCATAACATCAACATGTCCTCTAGATTCAATGTGCAATATCATAACATCAACATATCCTCTGGATTCACCGGGCAACATCATAACATCAATATATCCTCCAGATTCACCGGGCAACATAATACTATCATCATATCCACCGAATTCACCAGGCAACATCATAACATTACATATCACCTAAGACATAAACATACATACACATATATAGCTATATCAATAAACATATACAAGTCCACAATAACAGAGTAGTAGGGAAGTACGATGACATATATCATCCTACTTTGCTGTTAAGCATCACCACACAATATGAGTATAACTATGAGCATGAATATTCATATGATATGCATATTCTTCACCTTTTCAAGGATATCTATATCATTAACATGAGCTAATTAATCAGGTATAGATATTATCCAACCATCGACAATATGCATAATCTGACAATAGGGTTTAACCATTCTAATCTCTACAATGTAACTTAGACATTCATGAAGTTCTAAGTTTCTAAGAGATTTTGTAGTTCAAGCTTAAGGTGGGTCATGTCCCACTCTTAAATCCCAAGAATTCCAAATTCATGTTCACAAGACTAACATTTACCCGGATTTTTGGCTAAGTTACCAAAGTCACATATTAGGGGCCTATCAATCCTTACTAAGCCTATAGGAGAAATCTTCTACAAGTATTCAACCTAAGTCAACCCAACACCAAGGTCATTTCCTAACTAAGCAACAAATAGGACAACATACTCTTAAGGTTAGGGAGCAACAATATTCTCATCTATTAGAGCAACTAGAGTATTCTTATACTATTCATGAGAGAATAAGTAGACTATCCAAGGTTCTAGGCTAATGGTCAAGCATCAAATCTTGCAAGTTCAATAACCTATAATATTCCACTAATCCCCAATATCACCATTCAGATATTTATTATCTAAAATCCTCCCTATCTCACAAGATATCAACAATTATACTACAATAAAGCCTAATGTAACTACAAGTATGCCTAACCTACCTTGAGTCCAAGAAACTCACAAATGAACAATCTTTTTCTTTCTTTTCCTTAGAGCTTGTTCTTCCATGAGCCAAGCTATCAATAATACAATCTAAGCATTACAACAAGAACAACAATTCCAATTATGGCACCATTATACAATGGGTTCAAAATGACATCAAACCACCAAGTGGGTTCCATCTTTAGAAAATGAGTTTATGAGACTAACCCAATACTCACATATCATTAGTGAGTTATAATCCTCAAGAAACTAGAGTAAATTCATCATATTTTGTGATACAATTGAGAATCAATAATTTAGGATTTTTACGTCCAGAAATCAATAACTTAACACTAACTAGATGGATTCTTACCCTAGATAAGTAGCAAGATTTGATTACAGAAGTTGTTTAACCTCTAAATACATCCACAAGACTCACTTAGAAGATTTCACACTCCATCAGGGTTTTAGAGATCAAGAAGAAGGTATCAATGGGCAAAATTTTGGATAAACCAGCCTTTAAATAGGTTCCACCTAGCCTCGATTAGCATAGTCAGGCCCTCTGCCTCGCCACGGTCATGATACTGTGGTCACACCCTACTCTCCTTGGTTATGGTATCTTGGTCATTGCAAGTCAAGAATGAAGCTTAGGACTTTGTTCTGAGCTTTAGTTAATGTCTCGAGATGCATCCAGGGTCTGTTTCTAACAAATAAGATATGTAATCACATAGATTTTGACGTTTTAGAAGCATTGGCAAAGTCGGATTTCACATTTAAGGTCGATTTATAAATTTTTTGCTTTATGGTCAATTAGGACCAACAAAGACTTCATATTGAGAAAGTGGTTCAAGAAACCAAACGAGCGGCCAGGTAACAGATCTATTAGTTTTGCCAAGTTACTAATGACTTGAGACGGCAATGGAGAAGCTTTATCGAAGAAATAAAAAAGAATACGGACAATGACCTGAAGGGTCATTACAACATCAACTACTAAGAAACTTTAGAACCCAAAAGTTAATGTCAAGAGAATACTTGAAGGCTCAAACAATTGAGGTTACTAGGACCATATCTCACTCTCGATCTCCTAAGTAGCCTCCTCCACTGGGTGATGCCTCCACTGAACCTTAACTACCAGAATCTCCCTTGTATGTAGTTGCCTCACATTACTAGCCAAAACAAGTATAGGTTTCTCCACAAAGGTCAACTGATCATTCAACAGAGAAGGATCAGGAATATACTTTCACAAAGTGAAGACATGGAAAACTAGATAAAAAAGGGCAACTTCTGAGGTAAAGCTAACTTATAAGCCACCTAGCCAACTACTCGGAGAATCTCAAAGTGACCAATATAGCAATGGCTAAGCTTACCCTTTCTCTTAAATCTCATCATACTTCTCATTAGTGAAACATGAAGGAACACATAATCACAAACTCCAAATATAAGGGAACTGAGTCTACGGTCTGAATAGGCCTGCTCACAGTCTATCCTGAATCACCTTGAGTTGATCCAATGAGTCTTGAAGATAATTCGTACCATAGGGTCTAACCTCAAAAGTCTCAAACCATGCTATAGAGGAATGACACCCCTTACTATACAAAACCTCATAAGGTACCATCTCAATACTCGAATGATAATTGTTATCGTAGGTAAACTCTGTCAATGCTAAGTGTTGTTCCCACCAACCTACAAAATCCATAACACAGGATTAGAGAATATCCTCAAGCACCTAAATAGTCTATTAAGACTGACCATCCATCTGCGAATAAAAAGCTGTAGTTAAATCCACTCGACTACCCAACTCCTCCTGAAATGCTCTCCAAAACCTTGAAATAAATAAAGAACCACAATATGATATGATAGATACAGGTAGCCCATACAAATAAACTATCTCCCAAACATAATTCTATGTTAATCTCCCAGCACTAAAGGTTATCTAAATTAGTATGAAATAGGTTGACTTGGTCAAATGATACACACTAACCCAAATACCATCATCACCACAATAAGCAAGAGGCAAGCCACTAATTAAGTCCATGGTGATCCTTTCCTATTTCCACTCCAGAATGGGCAATCTTTGAGTCAATCCACCTGGACACTGATGCTCGACCTTAACCTACTGAAACATAGGCAACAAGATACAATATTTTCCACATCCCTCTTCATACCTTTCCACCAATACAACAACCTCAAACTTCTATATATTTTGGTTGTACTTGGATGCATATTATATTTAGAACTATGACCCTCATACAGAATTAACTAATCTAGTCATCAAGTTAAGGAACACAAATATGACATCAAAATTATAAGATAACCTCAGAATCTATGATGTTTATTCTAGATTCATCACTGACTACCTAATTATGGAGAAGGCATAACTTACTATCCTCATACTGACGGTGACAAATCTTCTCAAACAGGGAGGACCTCTCCTCCATACATACTAAAATCCTCACAAGATTTGAAATATCGAGGCAAACTATCAAATTGGCTAAGGACTGGATGTCTTGTCCCAAGGGCCTTTGAGAAACTAAAATATAAGACAAACTACCCATACTCACTACCTTGCAACTCAAGGCATCCGCCACAATATTTTTCTTACCTAGATGATACAAGATTGATATATCATAGTCTTTTAGCAATGCTATGCACCTATGCTGGCGAGCACTAATATCTCGCTGGGTAATAGGATGCTGAAGACTATGATGATCAGTGAAAATCTCACAACAAACACCATAAAAGTAATGCCTTCAAATATTGAGCGCAAAAACTACTATCGCCAAATCTGAATCATGATTGAAGTAGTTGAGCTCATGTACCTTAAGCTATGTTGAAGCATAGTGTAACACCCCAAAATCTCCTCCCAAAATGTCACACGGTGCTTAAGGCTACAAGTAGTGCTAAGCTAAACCTTTGAGCCTGTTACTACACATAATAACTTATTCTGAGCTAAAATAAACAAAATACTAGTACTATCACATCAAATAATAGGAAATGCAAAGAAAATACTCAGTCAAACGACCACAATACTAGAAACCTCAACATACTAAAAATCTGATAACTAGTCTGACAAAGCCTCTACAATTTCATGAACTAGAGAGCCATTGTAATAGGTCCCCAACTGGCTCAAACTGAACTAAAAGTAATAATATGTCTACTAACGATACTAGAATATCTAAAGATAGGTCCTCGAACAAGGAGGACTCACCACAGTACAGATGTAGACAAAGGAACTCGGAAATCACTGATGAGGCTGAAGTTGAGCACTAGAACCTTTATTATCAAACAATGTAGCACATAGATGTATATCTAGATCAACACTTGGGAATGTACTGAGCATATGGGGGTATATGCATTTAAATAAACATTATCATTACTCCTTTAAAATCATGCATGCATATATGAATGACTCATATGGATTGAGTAAATTTGAAATATAATTCTCATGAATTATGAATCCCGTGAGTCATTATACTTAACTTTAAAAGTCTCTACTCTCCTTTTATTATCAATACTTAAAGGTTAAAGAAACTTTAAATAATAATTTCAAACTCGTACTTTTATCTCATTGAAAGTAAAACTTCTTTAAAACTCAAGGACTAAGAACTTTTAGGAACTTTCAACACTTGGGAACTCTAGAACTCTTTAGACTTGGGACACTTTGAAATCGGGATGATATAACTTTGGACACTTGGGAGTTTCTTCGAACCGACATAAACCATGTGAGCTACATGGATTCCAAAATCTTATCCTCCTAAGAAAGAAACCTCACATTGGGGAGAGGCGTCATACTCTTGCCCGGGAGTATAACTTCAACTCTGTGATCACTATCTCGGCCTCAGGCCCAAAAATCTCAGTCCTATGATCACATGTAGTTATGGGGTATGAGACCTTGAAATCATACCCAACTCTGTACTAAATACTACTCTCATGATCTACTAAGAACTCTTTGGAAATTAACCTTAAATAACTCGAGGGTCTATACTGAAGACCAAAATATATTACTCTTTATTTTAATAGAACATCATTGTGGATTCCAACTCTATTAGGACCAAAAAGGTCAAATATTACTCAATAATCTCAAAGTACTCAAATCATAGGTGCTTATAACACAAAAGTTCATAAAAACTGAAATCTCAAGTAGGGTTTAGTGACCGTAAATCAAATCTCAAGTTAAGACTCATCAAAATGCATACTAGATCTCATAAGGAAACACAAATCCTATAGAAATCTGGAATGTTCAGTAATTTGTCTTAAAATCTCAACATACCCATGTACTTTATTTTCTAGAACATTGGCGAATCTCAAAATCCCATGCATAGTGATATTGGGTAAGAACCCACACTTCAAATTCATAGGAGAACTCATAAAGTCATATATCTTTGTAATTTAAAACATGTTTTGGGCACAAGGATGAAAGAATTGTCCTTGTTCAAACCCCGCATACCTTAGATTACAAAACTAGATGAACAAGCTTGCTTGAAACTCTTCTTCTTACTCTTTGAAAGAGGGTTCTTGAAGCCTTGTACTTGGGGAACTCGAATCTCAACTTAATTTGTAGAATCTGTGGGGAGTTCTTAAATTTCTTGGAGAAGGGTCTTAGGTTTGTTCTTGAGGAAGAAACCCTAGACTTTGTATGTTTTAGGAGATAGTGAAGTCATATGCTTCATTTTGCATATATCTAAGTGTTGAAAGGGGAAAAGACCCAAATTTCTTTTAAAAATGACTTAAAAATAATGAGCGGCATTTGCGAAGGTTGGAGTGATGGTCCATCTCTATCTCGATGTCCTATCGAATTGTCCATTGTATGTTGGTCAAAAACGGCCACACTTCCTCAATTGCGACGGTCTTAACGATGGTCCATTGCTAGCTTGACGGTTCATCGTGTTGGCTATTGCACTTGGGACAGAAGAGGGAGTTACTACCTTTGTTGTGATGGTCTAGGCGATGGTCCATCTCAAACTCAATGGTCCATCAACCTTCTCGTCGCACCTGGGCAATTCCAACAGCTCCTAGTATAACGGCCATAATTTCTCACCCCACTGCCGGATTTGGACAAAATTGGTATCATTGGAAATATAATTCAATTTCCCACATGATAAAAAGTAATTTTTTGGAAAATTTAATAAAAGTTAACAAACTAATCACTTGAGAAGTAACTTCTCAATCTTTTAGGGATGGAATTACACTTCACTTGACACTCTCTAAGGCTAAAACTACGAAGGAAGTTTTAAAGACTTGGGCCACTTAGAACTTTTTTTTGAACCCACACTTCAAATTCATAGGAGAAAACCTCTACTTTCTGAGTACACATACTAACATTATGTGGGTTACTCCTAGTGAGAGTGCTGATCTAGTGGCATACTAGTTACAGGATGTTGCTCACAATTGGTTCAAAAATTAAAAGATAGAGAGGTCAGTAAATACCAGATCCATAGAGTGGGAGGAGTTTGTCACCGCCTTCTTAGAGAGGTTTTTTCCCCTAAAGCTGAGAGAAGCTAAGGTGTTAAAATTTATCAACCTCAGGTAGGGAAACATTATAGTGAAAGTGTATTCTTTTATGTTTACTCAATTAGCCAGATATACCCCTCATGTGGTTGTAGACAACAGGGCCAAGATGAGTAATTTTGTTTCTGGGGTGAAAGTATGGTCGATGAATTAAGGTCCGTGATATTGAATAGTGACATAAACATAGCCAGGATTATGACTCATGCTCAGCATATCGAGGATCAAAATATTAAGATGAGGGAGAAGAAGTATAAAATAGTAAGGATAGGTAGTTTCAACTTTGGTCAGCCTAAGTCAGAGGGAGGAAACCATTCTCAGTTTCATCTTAAGTCATTTGTTCCAGCTTTTTTTACCTAATGCTCCAACTGTTAGATTCAAAGATAATAACAGAGATAGAGTGCTAGACTCTAAGTCTTAAGGCAGTGTTAGTGGTGGCCGTACCTATTCTCTTTGCCATACTTGTGGCAAGCACCATCAGGGTATTTGCAGAGCTGGCAGTGGTATTTGTTTTGGATGTGGAAAGCTAGGCCATAGAGTCAGACACTTTCCTCAGCCATGTCCTCAGAGTCAACAAAACTATAACTATCTCAGTTCAATTAACCAAACCAGTAGGGTGCCACCTCCAGCGCTATTAGTGGGCAATGCCCAAATCGACTTTTTGCTCTCTAGTCCTGGAAATATAAGAAAAATTCTCCTGATGTGGTTACTAGTACATGGAAAATCTTTCATGAGCATGTTTATGCTTTGCTAGATCCAGGATCTTCCTTTTATTTTATTGCTCCCTCTATAGTAGTTGATTTTGGTGTCTGTCCGAAAATTCTAGCAAAGCCTTTTTTATATCTCATTAGGTTAATAAAGTCATGGTCAAGAACAAGTATTCGCTTCCCAAAATCGATGACTTATTCGATCAATTTCAGGGTGCCAGGTATTTTTCTAAGATAAACCTTAGATCAGGCTATCATTAGCTCAGAGACAAGGAATATGACATTCCAAAAATAGCTTTTTGCACTCGATATGGTCACTTTCAATTATTAGTTATGTCCTTTGGTATTACTAATGCCCTAGCAACTTTCATGGACTTGATGAACTGTGTGTTTAAGCAGTACTTGAAAATATTCATCATAGTCCTTATAGATGATATTCTGGTCTATTCCTATCGTAAGCATGGTCATGCAGACCATCTCAGAATTGTACTTCAGGTACTCAGAGATCATTAGTTGTTCACCAAATTTAGTAAGTGCAAATTTTGGCAAAGATCAGTAGCATTCCTTGGTCATATCATTACTTATAATGGAGCTAGGGTTTATTTCCAAAACACCAAAGTAGTAATAAACTTGCCCAGAACTGTCCCTCTATTAGATATTAGGATTTTCTTGGGTTTAGCTAGCTATTACAGATGGTTACTTGAGGGATTTTCTTCTATTACATCCCCTATGTCCACATTTACTTATAAGAATGTCAAGTTTCAGTGGCCAGATCTTTGTAAGAAGAGTTTTCAAGAGTTGAACCTCAGCTCTAGTTTTGGCTCTTCCAGATGGTTCAGATGGGTTCGTAGTGTATTGTGATGCATCTAAAGTATGTTTTGGTTATTCTCTCATGCAATATGGTAATGTCATAGCCTATGCATTTAGGCAACTTAAACACCATGAGAAGAATTATCCTACTCATTATCTTGAGTTAGCAGTCATAGTTTTTTCTTTAAAGATTTGAAGGCATTATCTATACGGGGTTCATGTAGATGTGTTCACAGATCATAAGATCCTTCAATATGTCTTTTCTCAAAAAGATCTTAATCTTCATTAGAGAAGGTGGTCAGAGCTCTTGAAATATTATGACATGATATCCTTTATTATTCAGACTAGGCCAACGTTGCGGCCGATGCTCTCAGTAGACTATCTATAGGTAGAGTTGCTCATGTTAAGGACATTAAGAAAAAGCTAGCTCAGGAAGTCCATCATTTTTCCAGACTAGGCGTTTGCTTATTCGATTTAGAGGAGGGTGACATTCAGAATCATCTCTAGTTTCTTAGGTGAAAGAAAAGCAAGAAGAGATCCCAGTCTAGTCAAGTTCAAAGAGTTAGTCAAGGATCAGAAAGTAGAGGTTTTCTCCCAAAGGGGATATGGTTTATTACATAGTCAGGATCGTCTGTTTGTTCCAGGTGTAGATGACTTAAGGTAGAAAATTCTTACAGAAGTGCATGGTGCACACTACTCAATTCATCTAGGGGCCGCTAAGATGTACCACAACTTGAGGGAGATCTATTAGTGGAGTGGGATAAAAATAGATATTGTAGAGTTTATGGCTATGAACTCTACATGTCAGCAAGTTAAGATAGACCATCAGAAGCCTAGTGGGTCCATGCAGGAGTTTGGCATTCCCACTTGGAAGTGGAAGTGATGGGTTTGCCTCGTACTTATTGCCAGTATGATTTAGTTTGGGTCATTATATATAGGATGACCAAATCAGCTTATTTCTTTCTAGTCTATACCTCTTATTCAATCGAGGATTATGCCAAACTCTATATCAGAGAGTCGGTCAAATTGCTTGGTGTTCCGTTATCTATTATCTCAGATAGAGGTACCAAATTCACCTCTCATTTTCAGAAAGCATTCCAAAAAGGTCTTGGTACCCAAGTTCATCTTAGTACCGCCTTTCATCCTCAGATAGATAGTCAAGAAGAAAGAACCATTCTGACTTTAGAAGACATTCTAAGGGCGTGTGCAATTGATTTCAAGGGTATTTGGGATGACCACTTGCCTCTGATTGAGTTTGCATGTAACAACAACTATCATTCCAGTATTCGGATGGCTCAATTTGAAGCTTTTTATAGTAGAAGGTATAGATCTCCAATTGGTTAGTTCAAAGTTAGTATTTGACTTAGTATTTGATGCCTTAGAGAAAGTCCATTTGATCACATAAATACTCCAAGCTTCTCAGAGCCAATAGAAGTTTTATGCAGATGTGTGCAGAAAGGATCTCGAGTTCGAGATTGGTGATTATGTCTATCTAAAGATCTCTCCCATAAAGGTAGTGAAGAGATTTGACAAGAAAGGAAACTCAGCCCACGATATATTAGTCCCTTTAAAATTCTCAGTCGTTTTGGCAAGGTAACTTATGAGCTCAAATTGCCTTTAGATCTAGCCTGATTTCATCTAGTCTTCCATGTATCTTTGCTTAAGAAGTGCATAGGTGACCCGACAGTCGTAGTCCTTATTTAGAGAAAAGATGTTCAGAATAGCATCTGTTATGAAGAGATTCCAGTCAAAATTTTATACTACCAAACTCATAGACTAAGGAACAAAGAAGTCCCTAAAGTAAAAGTTCTTAGGCAGAATCATTTTGTTGAGGGAGCTACTTGGGAAGTAGAAGTAGACATGCAGACCAATTATCCTCACCTCTTCTCCACCAACTCAGATCAAGCTCAAGGTAACAGTTCTCCTAAAGCTTTTCAATTATATGTTCAGATTTTAGTGACTAACATGGTATCCATTTCATGGTTAGAATTCCATTATAAACTTGGCATTAAGTATCATTGCATAGTCAGTCATGCATTCATGTGTCAGTTAATTCATGTATTCATGCATCAGATATGCATGTTTAGTTTGACGAGAAACTTATCTTATCCATAATTTAGTCATTGAGTCATAAATTAGTTACCTATGCATTAGATATATATGTTCAGTATGATGTATATTCAGTTTATCAGTCATGTTTTAGTCATTCATGTTTAGGATGTGCTTTAATCTTTTATTTTTCCCCTCTCAGTCAGCCCCATTTGAGGATGAATGTTTCTAAGGGGGAGATATTATAATACCTCAAACATTCTTTAAGTCAAATCTAGTATCCAAAAGAGTTATTGATGACTTCCTAAATGATTAATATTTAAATAAAATATAATTTCCCTAATTTTGACTTTTTATCATGTGGAAAATTAAATTAGCTTTATAATGATACCAAATTCGTCCAAATCTGATATCAGAGTAAAAAGTTATGGATAGTTTATAAAGAGCTGTTGGAACTGTGCAGAAGCAATTGTCAGGCCAACGAACCATCTAGCCAGCGATGAACCATCGCGTAAGCTGTCATGACTAAGCTTGTGACCTCAACTTCTGGTCAAGTGTGATGGCCAGGATCGATGGACCATCGAGCTAGCAATAGATCATCGTCCAAGCCATCGCTACTAAGGTAGTGATTCCCTATTATGGCCCAAGTGCAATGGTCAGAACGATAGACCATCGAGCCAGCGATGGACCGTCGCACGAGCACTCGTAGATTTCGTTCATCAAATTCTAAACCATTTTTAAAAGGGTATTTAGGTCTTTTCCAGCTATTTTAACCCCTAATTATATCAAATCAAGGCTCATAAGTTCATTATTCATTCACAACATCCAATTAGGGTTTTCTTTCAAGAATAATCTCGAAGAATAAGATCCAAATCCTTCTTCAAGAAACTAAGAGATTCTGAGCTCTTTATGTCCGAGAACTTCAAGAAACTCACAACCAAGGTATGTCATATGTTGATTCATGGGTTCCTTTCATCCATGAAGCTCCTCATTTCATGATTTAAATTGAATTAAAATTTACGCTCATGATGTTATGGGATTTTAAATCATATTTAAAATTACATATTCCAATGATTGACCCTAGAATGTGGTGATTTGCATAATAATCATGATAAACCCTTAAATTTACACATTGATTGATGTACCCATGATTATTAAATTATGTTAATGACTGTATAATCAAAGCATTCTCCCCATGTGTTTGATTAAATTCCTATGTGAAGGAAAAGTGTCCTACTAGATTGATAATATGAAATCCCCATTTATGTAAAAGTTTATGCATGTCAGGTGTTTGATAAAATGTCTTGGTCAATGAATTATTGATATGTGTGTAACCATTGTGGTTCTTTAGAACGAGTACTTCATGAAATCTCAAACTTATTGTATTATAGATTGTGATGTTTGCCGTGTATCAAAGAAAGTCAGGCTTTGTTAGTTTCCTTCTATCGAGTTCTATGGGTACTTGTACCCAAAAATTTAGCTGTGTTCCTAAAATCTGTCATGTTTTCTAGATACTCTCAGTCAAGCCATGATCCATAGAATTCAGCTAGTCTCATGGCTCAGAAAAACTAAGTAATCTCAGTAGTATTCTATTAGTCAATAAAACTCAGTTAACTCAGTCCAGTCCAGTTCAGTAAATCATGTCCAGTGTCTATTTAGATGGGAGTAAAAAATTAGCACCAAGTAAACCCAAGGATGGGAACCCACCTATTATATGAGGGTGTGATTCTTAGAAACAATCTATGCTTTCCAGAACAATGTAGCCAGCGTAGGTTAAGATATCATAGCCTATTATATGGGGGTAGATGAGGTGGCTTAACCTATTATATGAGGGTTCCCACTATTATCCCTAGATTCATCTTTTATATGAGGGTTACTCATAGATTGTCCTTACCAGTGAAGCAGTATTGACGCCCTTTTAATTAGGGTTATAGATTGAACCCCAACTCATCTATATTATATTATTTGGGACATATCAGTTAGATGACTACTTCCCACAGTTTTAGTTATAGATTAGGACTGTTAGATACAGTTATTCAATCTTAGAAATAGAACTCAGATAGTTCTACAGAATTTAGGACTATCAGATACAGTCAACTCAGAACAACACGAAACTCAGCTAGTTCTATTAGAACCTAGACTGTCAAATACGATCACTCCATATTTGTTATTTTAGTTATACAGTTATCAGTATCTCTTGTTAATAGTACTCAGGCTTAGTAATTATGTTATCATCGAACTCAGTTACAGTTAGTATGTATTCATACATGCATTCTTATGTTTATATTATCCAGTCAATTAGTATAGTTCATGAATGTGAACCCTTTGTATTCAGCCTATATCACATGCATACCAGTACATTCAAACATATTGACCCATTTGTGCTATGGTATTTTATACCATAGGTTTAGAAGCACGAGCTCCAGAGCATCAGTAGCATTCCAGTCTCAACAGTCAGAGTTAGTAGTGAATCCTCATCCTTTGAGAAAATGACCATGACTTTATTATCTCATTAATTAATTTATTTCAGTAGTTGGAGTTAGTTGGGGACATTTCCCATAAACTCTTTGTTCAGACAGTTATTTCAGTTGTTTTAGATATTTCATTCCCTATCTAGATGTTATGTTTTATCAGTTATGTGATAGTTTTGAACCTTATGGCCTTTTAGCCTTTATTTCCGTATTTATACAGTATATTATGCAGTGTCCAGGTACAGATATCAGTCATGGGTTAGCTTGTGGTCCTTCATGGTCATGAGCGTCGTGTAGCATTTTGGGTACCAGATTTGGGGCATTACAATCTCCAATATCACAATTCAACCATTTATTATCTAAACTCTGCATAATTTCAAAATATATCAATAATTATACTACAATAAGGCTCAATCTAACGACAAGTAAGCCTAACTTATCTGGAGTCCAAGTAATTCATGAACTAGTAAGCTTTTACTTTCCTATCTTTCAATATTCTTCTTTCATTAGCCAAGCTTTCAACAATACAATCAAATAATTACAACAAGAATAACAATGCCCATTATGGAACCATTGTTCCATAGGTTCAAAATGACATCAAACCCCCAAGTAGGTTCCACGTTCAGAAAATGAGTTTTCAAGACTAAATGATTAATCACATATCATTGGGGAGTTATAACCCACAGGAAACTTGAGTAAATTCATCACATTTTGGGTTGTAATTAAGCCTCAATTATTTAGGGGTTTGGGGTCTAGAAATCAATAATGTAACAACAACTAGATGGATTCTTACCTTAAATTAGTAGCAAGATTTGATTACACAAGTTGTTTAAGCTACAAATAAATCCAAAAGACTTGCTTAGAAGATTTCACACTCTATTAGGGTTTTAGAGTTAAAGAAAAAGACACCAATGGGAAAAATATCATACAAAGAAACCTTTAAATAGGTTCCACCCAGCCTCAGGTAGTACCCTTTACCTAGCTGCAGTTGAGGCACCACGGCCTCACCCTAGCCTCTGCAATTACGGCATCTCAGTCTTGGCAAGGCATGGCTAATTCTCAAAACTTAGTTTTCAAAGTTTTGCATGCATTGGCAAAGTCAGATTTTACATTTAAGGTTGATTTCTAAAGTTATTACTTAGTGGTCAATTAGGAACAACGAAGACTTCAAATTAAGAAAGTAGTTTAAGGAACCAAACAAACTACCAGGTAACCGATCTATCAGTTCTGATAAGTTATTAATGACTTGAGGTGGCCATAGAGAAGCTCTATCAGCGAAATAAGCAAAAAAATGGACAATGACCTGAAGGGTCATTACATTTGGTCAGTTTTTATCTAAGGTACGATTGGAACATACAAGTCGTATGTTAGGGTACCAATTATATGGTGCCAATCATATGTTTCTCTAAGTTAAGCCTAGCTGATTCTATCTTACATATGTTATGGTTTAAGGATACTAATCATATGGTTTGGTATGGTTTGGCTTGGGTGGTCATATATTGGACAGTGTTAGGGTTCAAGGGGAGGCCTAGGTACAAGTTAAGGGTACTACTCGTACCCTAGGGTATGATTGATATGGGGTGGTCTTACCATCTTGAGGGATTTCTAAAGAGTTTAAGTTGGGGTAATTTTGACATTTCCCCTCTTAACCTCCTAAACACCCATGACTTATAACACTCTTGGGACATCATTTAACCTATTTATAATTACTCAGAGTCTCTTAAAAGACTCTTAAATTTTAAGGCTCTTGCGTCTAGAAAGGCTAGGGTTTCATTAAGAGGATCAATTAGAGACATACAACGGTGATTTGTCTCCATTATCTTCTTAATATAACAAATGTTTCTCCTCTCTCATTGTTAGTTCCAACTAAAGACATATTTTGCGAATTGTTTTCATGGTATAATTATTGTATGGTTTTGGGTTTTCAAATATATGTTGGGGATTTTGGTTATAAATGCTTGGTTATAATTTTTCCATGCCTTAATGATGGTGGTTTGGATATTTGGTTGTATGGAAATGATTAATTGGTACTTAGTTTAGTTTTGGAAACACTATGCCCCCAATATGTTTGATAAAAAGTGTATGAGAATGGTTTTATTACATTATTGGACATTTAATGGAATATTGCATGGCATAACTTGGTAATGTAACCCTAAATAGTTTAAATGTTTTGGAATGGTTGAATGGTAAGGTCTTAGTGGTTATGGTTGGTGTAGTTGAAAGCCTTGTGGGATATAAGCTAATCCCCCATGCTAGCGTAATAATGATCACTTGTGCGGTACATGGGATTCCCCTAAGTCAACTTAATAATTTAATCTATGGGTACATGGGAATCCCATCTTCTATAAAAAGGTTGTCTAAGGACATTTCTTTCAAGGTATAGTAGGTATAATGATACCACTACTTATAGACTTAGTTAATAATAAATGGAATTGTGGTTTGGTTATGTCGTATTAGTTTTAATTAGGAAATAATAGAGGGGTGTAATAGCTAACCATAAACGTGTTAGTACAATAGAGGGACACTATAAACTCATATATGCTGACATAAGGATTGGTCATGGCGACCATATATGATACTTATTGGGTATACAAGAATTCCTTAAGTACACTTGTACATATATATCATGGAGAGCTAAGGGTAGCTGAGAATCCCTTACCCCATATGGTATCTCTGGTTCATGTGGCTACACGTATCGAGGCTCGTATAAGAGGTTTCACTTGATCCATATAGCCCATGGGTGGTTTTAGGATGTTAAGCTACACATACCCAGGTTAATGGTTTTGAAGGCTTACTAAACTCAGTTCTCTTTCCCAATATGGTTATATATAGGTATGTATGATTGTGAATGCAAATGGTGGGATTATTTGGTTTTAAAGGTTTGTATTATTTTATCCTTATCCTGAGTGTATGCTAGTGTTCACTCTATAACTCATCTTCGAGCGACTGTATCCTCTTGCAATGCAGGAACCTACTATTCTACTCTTCCAATTTAGTAATTGGATTTGCGGTCAGGTCAATCAGATTGAAGTAGTGAACTTGCATATTCTGGAAGGCTCTATTTTAAGTCATGGATATTTTTACATACTTTGGTTACTTCATAGACGTTGGTTTTATCTATGGTTGGGGTTAATTCCCAACTGGATATCTTTTTACTTTTGGCAGAGGCTTTGTTGAACTACTATGGGTCAGTATGGGTGGTGTAGAAAGTGGTAGCAGCCTTAGTATTGGCATTGATATTGTGGCTGATACCGATTGACTATATTTATGATTGTTCCATCTAATTATATTTTGGATCATATATATTTGTATTAGAAATAATTTTGTATGGGATGTATGGATTGGTTTATGGTTTTGTTTTGATTTTTGACATTTGTTAGATAATGTATGGTTAGACTTGTAAGGGCTGGTCACAGTCTAAGACCTATCCCAAGTATAGAATTCTAATGAATGCTACATTAATATATGTTTGGAATTCATTAAACTCAAGGTATGTATTATGAGGCTAGGTTTAGTAATGAGGGTGGTCCCCAGTCCTGGTTGGACATGGGGTACCCATTAAGATAAGGCCCTAATTTGGGTTGTGTTAAATAGACCTAGTTGAGTTAATGAAATTAATGAATCACTAGAAGGAGTTTTTTGATAAGGTATTTATTATATGTAGTGTATAACCTTAAGGTACGCTCATGTTGTTCGTAAAGAAAAGAGGTGGGTATATATGTATGTGTATTGATTAACGGTAGTTAAACAAGGTGACGGTTAAGAATTAGTATTCTCTTTCTTGTGTTAATGATTTTTTTTACCAGCTTCAAGGTTCTTCAATGTTTTTTATGATTGATTTGAGGTCCTGGTATCACCCATTAAGGAGCTTTGGTTATTTCAAAGATAATTTTTTAAACTCAATACAGTCATTATGAGTTCTTTGTCATGCCCTTTGGTTTGACTAATGCCCTAGACACATTCATGAAGTTGATGAACTGAGTATTTTATACTTGTCTTGACTCTTATGTTAGTTTATTTATAGATATTATCTTAGTTTATTCCTAAAGTGAGGCTAATCATTAGGAATATTAGCAGATTGTGCTTCAAAGATTAAGGGGTGGAAAGATGTATGATAAACTATTCAAGTGTGAGTTCAGGTTGAAGTTTATCTTTTTTCTATTATCAAACGGTGACCAAAGATGATATTATATTTGATCTAGCCAATATTGATGTGGTTTGTGATTAGGCTAAGCCTACGTTTTCTACCAAGATTCAGAGTTTTGCTGTTTTTTCAAGCTACTATAGAAATTTTGTTGAGGATTTTTCAAATATTGCAGCACCATTGACCAAGTTCACATCGAAGACAATCTTCTTTCAATTCTTTGATGCTTTTAAGGAGAGCTTTCAAAAACTCCCGAATTTGTTGACTTCATCCCCTATCTAGACTTTGCCCAAGGAGGGAGTGGATATTACCAATTTTTATGATTCATCTGGTATTGGGTTAGGTGTTATTTTGATGCATAAGGGTATGTTGATTCCATATGATTTTTGGTAGTTGAAGCCCTATAAGAGGAATTACACTACCCATATTTTGATGTTGTTTGCAATTGTATTTGCTTAAAAGTTACGGGGCACTACTTTTATCGAGTCTGTTGTGAGATTTTATCAGATCATCATAGCCTTTACTATTTCTTCACCTAGTGAGATCATAATATGAGGCAGTATCATTTGATTATGATGCTTAATGATTATGACTTAACTCTTCTCTATCATCCAAGAAAGGTTAATATGGTTATGGATGCCTTAATAAGAATGTCGACTAGCATGGGTAGTTTGGTACATCTTTTGACTCAGGAAATATCTTTGACCTTGGACGTTCTATAATTAGCTAATTAGATGGTTAGGCTTGATATTTCTAACCAAGGGTGTGCTTTGGCATTCGTGGGTGCTAGGTACTCCTTTATGGAGCTGATTTGGACTTATAACTTTGATGATGTTAAGCTGAGAGTGATTTGGGGTAAGTTGTTAAGTGGAAAGCTTAACGAAACCTTGTTTGGTCTAGATAACATTTTGATGATTGGAGGTCGAGTTTGTGTACTGAGAGTGGGTGATTAGATTAGATTAATTTTAGAGGAGGCTTGTTGTTTCATGTATTCCATTCATCTAGGAGTGACTGAGATGTACCATAATTTTATACAACATTACTGGTGGAGTGGTATGTGGAATGATGTGGTAGATTTATAGCTCATTACTTATGTTGTTAGCAGGTGCAGGGCAAGCAATTGAGACTTGGTGGTTTGCTACAGAAGTTACCCATTCTCGAGTTTAAATGGGAACAAATCACTATTGACATTATGATCAAATTGCCTCATACTTCTCATGGTTTGTATAATGTTTAGGCCATCGTGGATCAATTAACCAAATCTACTTATTTCATTTTGATTCAACTTTCTTTCAAAGATTAGAGGTTGGCTAATATCTATATTCGTAAGATAGTTTGTCTTCATAGTATGCCGTTGTCTATCATCTAAGATCGAGGTTTAGTATTCACATCTAAATATTGGAATACTTTATAGCATGAGTTGGGTACCTCAGCCGATATTACTATAACTTTTCACGCCCAGACTGATGGCCAATCAGATCAGTCTATTCATGTTTTAGAGGATACGCCCAGCGCTCGTGTCATGGACATTGGTGTCTGGTGGGAGCAACATCTAGCTTTGGTGGAGTTTGTATATAATAATAATTATTATTCCAATATAGCTTTGGCGGATTTTACGTATAGGAACAGTTATTATTCAAATATTGAGATTGCTCATTTTGAGGCATTGTATCATAGGTGTTGTCGCTCTCTAGTTCATTGGTTTGATGTTTCAGAGATTAGACTTAAGGTATAGACTTGCTTCGTGAGTTTTTGAATAGAGTTTCGATCATTCAAGATATACTTTGAGCAGCTCGGTGTAGGAAGAAATGCTATACTAATATAAAACTTTGTGCCTTGAGATTCAACGTTGGTGATCATTTCTTTCTTTGTGTTTCCCCCATGAAGGGTGTGATAAGGTTTGGGAAGAGGGGTAAGCTTAGCCCAAGGTATATTGGAACTTATGAGATACTTTATACTATTTAGGATGTGGCTCATGAGTTAGAATTGCCTCAAAATTTATCAGTTGTTCATCATGTTTTTGATGTTTCTATACTTTGACATTACATTCTAGATGACACTTATGTAATATATTAGGATTTTTTTCTAGTTAGATGAACGATTGTCTTTTGTTGAGGAGCCTATATCTATTCTTTCTAAGGATGTTAGATGGTTGTATTCTAGAGTTATTCTGTGGTTGAGGTCTAGTGGAGACATCGGCCTATAGATGAGACTACTTAGGGTGTCATGTCTAAGATGTGTTGTAGTTATGCCCATCTTTTTGCTAATTCAAGTATATCTTATCTTTCGATCGAGGACGAATTAGATTTTTAGTGGTTGATGATGTAATGATTTGATTTATGGTGATTTTTGTGAAATATTCACTTTTGTTTTATTTGACCTTTGTACCCTTCCCTATATTTGCTTTATGGTAATTTTGGAGTATGGGGATGATTGGCACGATTCTCGATTATTTTTGTGTCATTTGTGAGAGATTGTGATTTGGGTGATTTAAAAGGAATACTAGCTGATCTTTGTCAATAACGTTTGATTTTTATATCGAATAGCAAAATAGAAAGCACTAGCGAATTTAGAACATCGATTTTAGGTTGGTAAGATTGTTTGTATGGTTTTATGACTTTTATATATTACATCGACCATCTATTTGGAAAGTTATGATAATAAGTGTCGGGGTAAATTCTATAAAAACATTTATTTCAACAATCAAGCATCGTCATTGAGTCTGCAGCATTTAAAATAATAAGATAGCATAGTTTTTGTTTGTTGTATACTCCATATTTCTAGAGGTCCATCGAGACATGGAATTCTCCAAGTCTCCAGTTAGTGCACCACTCATCTTGTGCACTCGCTTAATCCATGCTTTGGTAGCTTATGATACTTGGACTAGTAGCCAAAATGTCACCAAAGTTACACCAGACACGCTAAAGAGATAACCACTTAAGCGATTGACTGGTCACTTAAGCCATAATGGTATGCCAGATTCCTATCGCCTAGGCGAAAGCTAAACTACTTACCCGATAAGGCGATTTTCGTTTAAGCGATGCTTGATCGCTTAAGCGATAGCCACCTAAGCAACCTGGTAGTAGCTTAGGTGATGCTTGGGTGGTCTATTTATCCATTTTTGACACATATACACTATTTTTGATACTTGGATCTTGGGGATTGAGTCATTTGGCATTTTCATCCATTTCTAAGCTTGGTTAAGCGCCAAAGCATCAATTTCAACTAATTTTTTTTAATTTCATCATTTAAATCTTGTTTAAACTTGAACTTTAATGTGTAATTCGGCGATTTTGGCCCAGAAGGTCGAAAGCATCATTTTTTATATCCAAACCCCAATTTCACACCATTTTTACTTGGGTTTTCTCCTATGAGTTTCTTTAATATGGGCAATATTTTTTTCGTTTAAAATTTTGATTCTACCCATCTTTTTTGAAAAACTATTTTGGGGGTTCGTTTTTACCTCGATTCAAAAGTGGGCATTATAGGTAACATTGGATTTCTTTTGATGCATAGATCTATATTAGTGTGTTTTAGCCAATTTTTGGGTCTAAGTGTGAGGTGAAAGCTTGGTGGTAAAGGCTTATTTGTGCTGGATTCAATATTTGAGGTAGGCTATGGATTTAATTTCTTAAAACTGGGTTGAGTAGTTAACAATAATGTAAAAGCATTACATGGGTATGGGGCTATATCATAGAAAATATATTTAGGTGATTTATGTGCCCTTCGGGGGCCTATGTAGATAAAACATAGTGGTTTTGAGACATGATTTGCAATGTATGAACATGTGGGGTCTTATATGATGTTGTAGCCTGGTATTTGATATATCTATGTTTGGTTGCACTCTTTTTGGTGGAAGAGTCCTAGGTTTTGGGATTTACTTTGTTTCAATGACATTTTCTTACATGTTTAATTTGATGGTTGCTAGAATATATTGTATTATGGATGGTTGGTTGATTTGAGTGGACGCTTGCCTTACATGATTTAGTATATTGGTTAGCTATTGGATGATCTCTTTGTTTATGGTTGTGACCGTTACATCCTCACATCATATTCATTCCTGAAACATTGGTAGCACCATGGAAATAATTGAAACACTAGTTTTTTCTGATAGAAAATGTTACATCTTAAAAAACCCCCTACAGAAGTATGTGCCGGTATGATTTATGTGTATTAGTATTAGATATTTGTGGTATATAAGTAACCCCCCATGGGTCTTACCTCAAGACCTCAACTCAGAAGTTGTATATGGAGGTTGTGCAATGACCTTGTGCATCACATCATCATCATAATCATTGTATTCCATAAATTATGCTTATTCCTCCATTGTATTTCTGTCCATTACTTGATATCTGTTCATTTGTTCTATCTTTTTATACTTTTATTAGATGTATGTGTATACTTGTTCTTTCTTTGCCTACCAGTATTGGTTACACGTGTATATGGTAAAAGTGTTAGAGGATATTATGTGGGCTATCGTTCGGGACATTTTCTGATTGTAGGTGATGTACCTATAGTTTGTGTTTATATGCATTATTTTTTACTTTACTTAGTCATCCTATGATACATACTGAGTATAAGTGGATCTTACATATCCCTCCTGTTCCTTTCAGTGCAGATCTATGTACGAGTGTGCCGCACGGGTAGATGATTCAGGCAGCTTTTAGAGTCTACTTGAGGTAGCGATTGATCTATGCATCCAGACTTAGCCACTACCTTTTTCTTATTTAGACTATGTCTTATTGTATTCAAAGACAGATTTCATTCCATTTTCGTTATTCTATGTATTCTTCTAAATTCGAGTTGTATTAGTGGTTCATACACTGTGATGCCAGTTTTTGGGATTTGGTTTGAATCTTTGATTATATTTTTGCTCTTACAAAATATATGTGCTTCAACTCCGTTCGAGGAGTCTTTCCATGGGTTTGTTATTTATTTTAATTTTATATCAATTTTGGTGATAGACTTAGTTGTGAAGGCTTTCCTATTCAAGTGTTGTCATGACCCATGATTTTTGGGTTGTGACATACCTGTACACATTGTGAAAATGTACCAATAGCCGTTTAATAGGCATTCTCTTAAGTGGACTGGCTCGACTTAAGAGGCATACTAGAAGGTAGATTGGTCGCTTAAACGTTCGATTAGCCGATTAAGAAGTCTCTGCTTAAGCGACTGAAGTGGTAGTTAAGTGGATTCACCAGCTGAGTGGTGCACCAGCTAGGGACTTGAAAAATTCAAAATCTCCAGCGACACCGCGAGATTCATCTTTAATCCCGTAAAAGCAAATAAACTTACTACCCTATCAAATTCAATGTTACAGACTCAAAGAAGTTGAAATTTCCATCCAATGTTGTTTGGACAAAAAGTGGGTCACACGCCCAAGAGCCATTTTTCTTAAGTTTTTGATCAATAGCTCTGATTGTGTTCAGAATCTTTGGAACCTAAACAAAAGGTTTCCCTAGCCTAAAATCGACGTTTTAGAGCTAATAGAAATGTGAGAATTGGCATAAAAGTTTGTTTGACTGAAGTTTTCACCTTGTAGGAAATTCTTACTAGCGAAATCTTTAAAATTGGGAATTGGATCTAAAATCAAATGAACTTCCTAAAACCCAAACGGTCAGCTCTAGAAGTCATAAATGACTTGTGGCAGCTATAGGAAAGCTCTAAATAGAAAAATACATGGAAATTTATAAAATGGCTTGGAGGATATTATAATATCCAATACCAAAGAACTTTTGTCCTCAAAAATAAAGGGTTAGAATGTACCCAAATTCTCAAATAGTGAGGATATTTGGCAAGATCATGCTCTCTATCTCTCAATTAGACTCCTCTACTGGGTGGTTTTCCACTGAAATCTTAACTACTATAATCTCAATAGAGCACAACCTCCTAACATCCCTTGCTAATATGAACACCATCTACTCTACAAATGCCAGTCTCTCATCAAACTGAATTGAGTCCCACTAATGTACATGACAATTATCGGGAATGTAGCACTACAACATAGAAATATGGAAAATTGTATGAACAATAGTAAAATTAGGGGGTAAGGAAAACTCATATGCCACTTATCTAATTTTTCCAAGGATCTCAAAAGGTCTAAAATATCTGGGACTAAGCATGCCTTTCCTTCCGAACCTTATCTCATCCTTCATGGCCGATACCCAAAGGAATACCTTCTCTGTAACTCTGATTGTCAAGGAGCGACGTCAATAATCTATATACGCATTTTTCCTACTCTTATCTACCTAACTGACTATATCTAATAAATCTTAAAGCAAGTTCTTTATCACAGAGTCTATTTGTAGAGGTTTCAAACCATCAAATTAGAGAACAACGATGCCTACCAAATAATGCCTCAACAGGTGCTATCTCAACACTAAAATAGAATATATTATTATGTGCAAACTCCGCCGAAATAAAGAGTTGCTCCCATGGACCTCCAAAAACAATAACATGGGCTTGGAGCATGTCTACATTAACATGAATAGTCTTCTCTAACTGTCCATCGGTCTAAGGGTGAAAAGTTGTTCTAACATCCACCTAAGTTCCCAACTCCTATAGAAGATCTCTATGGAAGCATGAAGTGAGCATTTAGTCCCAGTCTGAGATGATAAATATAGGCACTCGATCTAAATGGACTATCTAATAAACATAGATACATGCTAATATCTCGGCTCTGAAGCACATCTAAATAGAAATGAAATATGTTGATTTGGTTAATTGATCTATAATAATGTAGATACCATCGAAACCTCGAGAGTTTCAACGAAAACCTCTAATAATATTTGTCGTGGTCCTCTCCGTTTTCCACTTGATAATGGGAAATCTCTAAATCAAGCCAACCAATCTTTGATGTTTGGCCTTTATCTCTAGAAAACATAGTCAATGAGATACAAAGTAAGCCATATCTATCTTCATGGCACCCTACCAATAATACTACCTCAAATCTTCATACATCTTAGTTGTACTAGGGTAAATAGAGTATTAGGAGTTGTGCGGCTCACACATCATCAACAAAATAAAAAACCAACCCTCGAATAACAAATGTGGTGATAATATCTCAGAAGATCATTCAAATCTATGATATCTTTCTTGGACTAACCACTGAACACCTAATCGTGGATGATGCCAAGTTTCGTATCCTCGAACTGACAACTCCGAATTTTCTTAAATAAGGTAAAACTCGCCTCAACACTAGTAAGAATGCTAATGGGGTTAGAAATATCAAGTCACACCATCGAGTTGGCTAAGAACTGGATGTCCCATTCGAATAACCTAAGATAAACTAAGATAGAAGCCAATCTACCCACACTTACCACCTTTTTACTCAAGATGTTTGCAACTACATTTTCCTTTCCCAGATTATACATGATAGAAATATCATAACCCCTAAGCAACTCCATACATATACACAAACTATAATTAAGCTCTCTCTAGGTCATAATATGCTGAAGACTATGACGATCCATGTAGATCTCATAATGCATGCCATAAAGATAATGCCTCAAAATCATAAGCGCAAACACTACAATCGGTAAATCCAAATTTTGAGTGGCGGTGGATGTTCTCATGAACCTTTAACTACCTCAATGCATAAGCAATAACTAAAAATTGATGCATTAACACACAAACTAAGCCATCACTAAAAGCATTACAATATATTGTGTATCCTTCACTCTCAGCAAGAAGAGCGAATATAGGAGCTGAAGTGAGAAATCCATTGAGATTTTGGTTGAGCTTTCGGAAGGTTGACTTACACTCCTAGACCATAAGAAAGGAACCTCTTTTTGGTTTCATATACTCATCAACATTGCAATAGTATTAAAACCCTTAATTAAGTTCCTATAGTAACTAGTCAAACATATAAAGCTACAATCCTCAAACGAAGAGGTAGGCCAAGCCCAATTTTGACTAACCTAAATCTTCACTGGGTATACCATAATTCCATAATTAGAGACCATATGTCTTTGGAATGTCCGGAGTACAATGCTCAACTATTGCATATGCACCTCTCTATTTCTTGAATACACAAAGTTACTGAATGAACACAATCAATAAAGAATCCAAAGAAGGTTGAACACGTGGTTCATCTAATAAAAAATATTGCTAGGGCATTGGTTAAACCATAAGACCATAATGATTTTTTAAGGATATATTTGGGATTCAAAATGACGATAATGATTTTTGAAGGATATATTTGGGATGTCCTAAACCCAAATCCTCAACCGATATTAAATAAACCTAAAGGAAATATTAAAGATAGTTGTTGTTCGTTGAAGCTATTCAAATAAATCCTTAATGGGAGGCATAGGATACCTATTCTTCACTATTACCTTCTTACTAACTGTAGTAAATACACATATGCAAAAAGTCATCCTTCTTCTTCACAAATAAGATAGAAACACCCGAAAGAGACATACTTAGTCTAATGAAACCTTACCCAATAATCTTAAAGTTGAAAATTCAACTCCATAAGCTCGATAGGAGTCATACAGTAAGGTACCATAGAAATCGGTCAGGTGCTCGAAATAAGATCAATAACAAACTTAGTATCTTACTCCAAAAGGACCAAGTAGATCAGTAAGGAGATATGAAAAATGCACAGACTATAGAAAAGAGTCAAGTGGGGGACTCCCACAATACATCACAAATATAAGTGAGATATGACTCGCAACCCCTTAAAATTAGTTTCAAAGACAACATATGAAATAATACCCATTGGATCATGATTAATATGTCCCTTCTATAGAATTGAGCATACGTCGAGCATGACTAAGGAAATGGTGTTGGAAAATAATCCAAGAAAGGATGATAGGGGATTAACCACTCCAACAAAATCCACCATGTCAAACTTAATAATATTAACCTTAGTATTAAACTCTCAAATAGACAAAACACTTAATCTATAAACCCGATAAACTACTAAAGAATCACCCACAAAAGTAGATACACATAATGGCATAGATAAGGAATACCAAGATAACTCTAACTACGGAGGCATAATAAGCAAATACATAAGAATGCATGGATCTTAGATTATATAAAGGAAAAGTTTACTTATGGCACACCAAAAAAATACCTGTAACAATAATATTTGAAGATTTTACCATAGGTCTACTAGGTAACGAATATAACTAACCACGTCCACCGCTTGGTTGGGATCCTGACTAATATCCTAGCGTAGCTACCCGAGGACCTCCACGGCCACTATGGGTACTACCCAATAACCATGCATACCACCTTTTGTTGGGGTGCTACTCCCTAATCAACTAAACACTCTGAGTTGATGGAAAAATGGCCTATGATTGGGACACTCTCTCAAGAAATAGCAAAAGGACCCACAGCCGAATCATTCCATACAAAATATAGACGATCCATATGAACAAAAAAACCATCACTATTAAAATACCCAAAACATGAACCCTTCATAGGATGGCCACTATTATGGCTAAAATAATTTCTATAACTAGACAAACATCTATTTATAATCAAAAGTATGGGCTGAATAGGCCTATTAGACTAACTTGATATTAATATAGCTAATATAGAGGGTACATACACTGAGAACTATTACCTATAAATCGTGAGCCACTATAGCTCCAATATAAACTTTCGTGATATTATGGACCTCTTATCACTGCCTTATTAAGCCTTAAAAAATATCTTCTCAATAAATTAAGCATAATTGTAAACATTAGCAAATGATCTACCCATAGCAACCAAACTCTATACAGGCATATAGAGAGAAAGTCTTAATCCCCGCTTAAAAGACCAAACTCTCTCATAATTGATTGATAAGATAAATGGTGAATGCTTAGCCAACTAATGAAATTGAGCCTCACACTCTATAACATACATGAATCCATGCTCCATGATTGATAATTGATCTCTCTAATAATCTCTAAGACTGCGAGAAATATACTTCTCTAAGAAGACCTCAAAAAACTGAGTCTATGCCAGTGGGAAAGATCCAGCTGGCCTAAAATAAAGAGAACCTCTCCCTATATTTCAAGCTACAAATATAATTGAAAACTAGTGTGGTTTACAACACAAGTCTCAACTACGCTTAAATTATGGATCCTATCCTTGCTTGCAACCAAGAATTCATAAGCGTCCTTAGTTGGTGTACCATAAACTATAGGCAAAGTCAATCACAAGAATCTACCCAGCATCTTATGGTCCTCACTCCGGTTAGATGGGAGAATCACTGTAGATAGGCCACCTTTGATAAGAAATATGAAACAATACAAGCTAGGAAACTACTAGTTAAGAAATCATTGGCACTAGAAGGACCTCAACTCTAGATGCCAAAACTATAAGTTGTACACCAACCTTAGAATAACTTAGATCCACAAATTGTACACTACTAGATGGTGTATCACTAACTAATCCCAAGGGCTGGACCAATGTATCTCGTAGAAGTAAAGAAGAAAAAAATCCTAGTGGGGTCTGGGTTGTTCCTAGCCCACCACTAGCTAGAGTGGTGGAATCTTTGGTCCAGGTACAGAAATACAGTCTGGTGAAGGCTCCCTTTAATGACCTAATTTTTTGGTGATAATTATAAAGTACTTATTTCTTATAATTTGACCATTTTACCACTCCTAGAGGTAGAATTGTGGTATTTATAGAGTTTGGAGATTATTAGCACAATTTTCTATGCATTTTCATCTAATTTGTGTAAGATTGTAGTTTTTGATGGTCTTAAAGGATTATTAGCTAACTTTTGTCAACATTTTCAATAATTACATCAGATGGTAAAATAAACTACACCAAAAGATCTAAAAATCTTTTTTAGTTTGAAAATACAAATGGTATAATTTATGGCTTGTGTATCTTATTTCGACCCTCAATTTGGAATGTTGTGAAATTAGGTCTCGAGGTTAAATTTTGTGAAAATGACATTTTTTTTCAAAAATCTTATATCACCATGGAGTCTGGAGAGTTGAATTTGATAGGATAACATAGTTTAGTTCTGTTCTATGGATTTCAGATGAATCCTGAAAGATCTATAAAGACTTGGAATTTTCCAAGTCTCCACAACAGATGCACTACTTAGCTAGTGCAACCACTAAAGTGCCACGTAGGCCGCTTTAGTGGTAGGGGCTAAAGTGTCGATCCAATGACAGTTTGAAAAGGGATCTTTAGTGCTGACCTATTTGGTATAACGGTATAAACTAATTCAATATTTTTCCACGTTAAAAATTGGCATGTCTTGGATGGAATAGTGAAATCGGTACTTAACCTCTTACCAATGACCACAAAAGATACCACTCCACTGCTTTAGTTGCACGTAACATCTCGGTATATAAAAAACATTTTCTTATTTTTTTCACCACTTTTGAGACTTGGAGATTTAAATTTTATTGTTTTTAGGAGATTTCCCCCATTCTCAACCATTTATTAGCCATAAACCCCTATCTCAACTATTTTTCTTAGATTTTATCATTTTAGTCTTATTTAAACTTGGATTTAAAAGTTGAAATAAGGGATCTTGTCCAGGAAGGCCCAAATTTGCATTTGTTCAATTTAAACCCCAACTGCAACCCATTATCAATTATATTTTCTCCAATGAGTTCCTTTAATCTTTGAAAATATGATTTTTATTTTTGAACCCATTTCTGTTGTCCGTTTGACCCTAAACTTAAAATTTGCATTATGGGTATCATTATCTTTCTTTTAATTTGTATATTCTATATATCTTTGTTTTAGTTGATTATAGGTCCATTGGTGAGGCTTAATATTTTGTTGAAGGCTTTTTCCTATTAGTATTTAGTATTTAAGGAAGGTTACAACTTACTTCCTTCTTACTTGGATGGGTAGCAAATATTGGTAAAAAATCATATTACGAGCATAGGAACCAGTCATGAAAGTGATGTTATTTTGTGTTTTACCCTTGTGGAGGGAATGCATTATTTTTATTTGGTGGTTTTGAGACATTATATTTTATGTATTATTGTGTGGGGTTTTATATGATTATATTGGCTTGATATTTGAATAATTAGGTGTTATCCTCGGTGGAAAATTGTCTAAATTAGTAAATGTGTGGTATCAAATATGATATGTCTTACTCTTTTGGTATATGGATTATGATGTACTATGAATGACTTGTTTATTGTAAGTATTTTTATCTTACACACTTGGTATATTGGTTGGATTAAAAATGATCATTTGGTTTGTTCTGGGCATTGCATCCCTATATCATATTCATTCATAAAACATTGATACCACTATGGAAATACAGGAAAAGAGAGAAGTCATGGATATAATAATTAGTTATTGGATTGTATATGGGTTGATGAACCCTTAATGGTACTACATGGGAGCATAGATTGGTAGGCGTGTATGAAGGTTATGCAACAATCTCATGCTTCATATTACATTATTATTGTCATCATCATCATGTCCATTGCATATTATATATCTATTATGATTATTCAATGTAGTCTTGTTGTCTTTTATATGATATTTATCTACGTGTATGTCTTCCAATATTTGTACGTTCTATATATTTATACATGTATTTTTTTGTTATATTTTTCTTGTGGTTTATGTGAATATGTTAGAACTATTAGTGGACATAGTGTGGACTACCATTTTTAATATTTTTTAATGTAGGCAATGTGCCATTAGTGTGTGTTTTGTACGCTTTATTTTCTACTTCGCTCGGTCGCCCAATGATACCTACTGATTACAAGTGGATCATACTTACTCCTACTGTATCTTTTTAGTAAAGATCCAGGTATGAGTGTGCTGCATGTTAGTTAATTTAGGTGGTACTTGGAGTCTAGTAAAGGTAGTTATTGATCTTTGCATTTGGGGTTGACTACTACCTTTTATTTATCTAGACTATGTCCTTATTATATCATAGATAAAGTTGTTCCTTTTTTGAATTATTATGTAAATTTGGACTTTGAGTTTTATTAGTTAGTTCTTATACTGTGACACAAGGTTTTGGGGATTTTGTTTTGTATCTTAATTATATTGTTCTACTACTATCATATTTGAGTGGTTTGACTCTTTTTAAGTGTCTTACCTTAGGTTTTGCTATTATCTTTCACTTTATATCAATTTAGATGACAGACTTACTTTTTAAGGCTTGCCGCAGCAAGTGCCATCATGACCCTGAATTTTTAGGCAGTGACAAATCGGTATTAGAGCAGCACGGTTCATTTGTCTCAACACTGTAAGAACAATTTGTCTAATAGAGTCTCACTGATCTATAGTTAGACATATGCATCTATATTTGAAATACGATAAGATGTCTTTAGAAAATATCCTATATTTTGTTCCTTATTGTGTGGATATTTTGTACCTTGTCTTCTATGTTTTATTTCACTCTTTTTTATTCATATGTATTGGGAGTTCCTTCAGACTCTAAGTGTTATTCCTCCTTTAATGCCTACATCTGAGTATGGTATTAAAAGATCTGGAGTTTAGCATTCATCTATTCTACCTCCTCAAGTGGGGTCTCAACTTACCAGATTCACTTTCTCTCTTATTATTATGAGTACATTATGTCTTTTGAGGATCAAAAGAGAATTGAAAGATTTACCCATTTGGGTCCTTCTAGGTTCAATGGTGCTATAGGTGAAGATTTTTATGAGTACTAGATTTACTATCATGAGAAGTTGCATAACCTTGGTTCACTTAAGTCACATAGGGTTGATGATACTACTTATCAGTTGAGACATACTGCTAATGATTTTTGGAGGCCACTTGTTGGTTTCAGACCACTCAATTCTCTTGAGATTTCTTTGGATCCATTTGTTGAGGCCTTCTTATATGCCTTCTAATCTAAGGGATAAGATAAGTGATAAGTTTGTTCATCTAGAGCAAGGCTCTATGATAGTTATGGAGTATAATGCATATTTTTATACGTTATTTAGATATTCTTATGCCAATATTGCCACTGAGTTTGAGAATATTCTAAAGTTTGTGAAGGGTTTGGATGTTTTTTTTTAGCTAGTTACAACTCAAATGGTAGTGTATGGAGCATGGTTTTGGAGTATAGTGGATCATTCTAGGATGACTAAGTTTATTCTTAAAGTATTTTTGGGAAGTAGCAAGAAGGTTTATCATCAGTGTAAGTTCAAAGGTCATACTTCCTAAGAAAAAGATTCTAGAGATTTTTATAGGTATCATGGTAGACCCGTGCAGCCAGCCTTGTAGAGTTCAAGCAGTGGGTCTTCTAGTATAGCAACTTTGGGTGGTCGTTCTAACAAAATCATACTTTTTCCTATTGAGTTCAGCAACATAGTTTTCTTTGTATGTGATAAGGTTTTCCATGTGGCCAAGGACAATTTATGTTGTATTTTAAAAGTTATTTTATTTTTGTTGTGATAGGTAGAGATTCTTCTAGAGGTGCTGAAGCTAGAGGTAGTGGTTCCTGTAGTGGTGGTCACAGGGCTACTCAATCAAGTGGTTGTAGAGGATAGTGGTATGTTATGCCCTCCATACTAGAGACAGTGACTTTCAATGCCGTTATTATAGGTTTCATCCCTAATTATTTTAGATCTACAATTATGCTATTTGATCTGGGATTGGCTTTCTTATATCTATCTTAATATTTTTCTTTGGGTTTTGTTTTTTCTTATGATCCTCTTAATGTGTCTATCTGTGTGTCTACCCTTGTAGGAGACTCTTTTGTGGTGGATCAGGTGTATCAAGAATGATTTTTCACATATGGATGGTGTTTGACTTTGGTAGATCTATTTTTCCTGGATGTAGTGAATTTTTAGGTCATCTTAGGTATGGATTTGTTAACTCCTCATCAGGCTATCCTAAATTGTTATGCTAACACCATGATTTTAGCTCCACTAGGTTTTCCAAAGATTCTATGAAAGATATGCTTCATTGGTTCCAAAATGAGTTATATCTTACCTTTAGGCATGTCATTTTGTTAGGAGGAGAATGATTGTCTTATTTGTGTCATATTCATGATACTAATGTTTTTTCCCCTCCTTTTTGATTTTTGTTCATATTGTTCATAAGTTTGTAGATGTTTTCCCTATGGAATTTCCTGGTATGCCTCTAGATCACGATATTGACTTTTTTATTAATGTTGAGCTGGGCGCCAATTCCATTTCTATTCCTTCTTATAGTATGGCCCTATTATAGTTTAAGGATTAGTTACAAGAGTTGTTGGATAAGGGACTTATCTAACCTAGTGTATCACCTTTGGGTTCCTATCTTGTTTTTAAAGAAAACAAATATGTCTATGTGTATAGGTATTTATTATTGGCAATTGAATAAGGTGACAGTTAAGAATAAGTATCCACTAACTTGTATTGGTAGTTTGTTTGATCAACATTAGGGTGTTTCAGTGTTTTTTAAGATTGATTTAAGTTATGGGTATCACCAATTGAGGATGAGATCTATGGTTATCTCGAAGACAACTTTTTAGACTCACTATAGTCATTATGAGTTATTGGTCATGACTTTGAGGTTGACCAATGCCCCAATCATGTTCATTGCGTTGATGATTTTTATTTTGTGTTTGTTTCTATACTCTTTTGTCATTGTATTCATAGATGATATCTTTGTTTATTTTATGAGTGACGTCGATCTTGAGAAGCATTTGTGAATTGTATTTTAGAGAATAAGGAATGAGAAATTGTATGCTCTATTATCCAAGTATGGGTTTTATCTAGAGCATATTTGTTTCTTAAAATATATGATGACTAAGGATGGTAATATGGTTGATCCTTCCAAGATTGTTGTGGTTCGTAATTGAGCTTGGTCTACTTTACCTGTTGAGATTTAAAGTTTTGTTGGTTTAGTAGGTTGCTATCAGCATTTTGTTTAATGATTTTCATCGATTGCAGCCACATTAACCAAGTTAACTTAGAAGAAGATTTCCTTTAAATGGTTTGAGGCTTGTAAGGCAAGCTTTCAAAATCTCAAGAATTTATTAAGTTCAGCTCCTAGCTAGACTTAGCCCTAGGAGGGCATGGGTTTTACCATCTTTTTTAATTCTTTTGGTGTAGGATTAGGTGTTGTATTGATGCAGGAGGGTAAGGTGATTGCATATATTCTCATCAGTTTAATCCCTTTGAGAGAAATTACCCTACCTATTATTTGGAGTTGTGCACGATAATATTTTTCTTTAAGTTATGAAGACACTAGACGCATGGAGTCTATTATAAGATTTATTTGGATCATCGTATCCTATAGTACTTTTTCACCTAATAATATCTTAATAGAGTAGATTCAATGGCTTTAGGTGCTTAATGGTATATACTGGTCTATTCTCTACCATCAAAGCAAGGCTAATATGGCTACTAATCCCTTGAGTTAGAAATTGACTAGCATGGATCATTTGGTACACCTTTTGACTTAGGAGAGACCTTTGGCCTTGGAGGTTCAGTATTTTGCTAAGCAAATAGTTAGGCTTGACTTTTTACACCTTAATATGTATTAGCATTTGTTAATGCTATTTCTTTCTTGATAGAGTAAATTTAGGCTTATTAGTTTGATTATGTAAGTGATTTAAGATAAGATGTTAAGTCGTGAGGCTAAGAAAGCTTTGCTTGATACAGATGGTGTCTTATAAATTGGTGTCCCTGTTTGTGTGTCGATAGTGTGTTATTAGATTAGATTGATTTTAGAAGAGGCTCATTGTTAAAGGTATTTAATCTATCCTTGGGTAAGTAATATATATCATGATTTGAGAAATCAATACCTGTGGGGTGGTATGAGGAAGGATATAGTAGGCTTCTTGGCTCGTTACCTATGTGGCCATTAGGTGGAAGTCGAGCATTTGAAGATTGGTGATTTGCTTTAGTATTTACCCATTCCTGAGTGGAAATGGGAATGAATCACTAAGGATTTTATGACTGGATTTCCTCATACTTCTCGCGGTTCAAATAGTGTTTAGGTTATTGTGGATCGATTGAATAAATCTTCCTATTCCATTCTACTTCAAGATTTTTTAGTAAAGAGAGGTTGGCCGATGTCTATATTTGTAAGATTGTGCGTCTTCATGGGATGCTAGTGCATTTCATCTTTAACTGAGGTCCAGTATTCACATCTCACTTTTGTAAGGCTTTCAGAAGTACTTAGGTACCTAGGTTGATCTTAGTTAACCATTTCACCCCTGAAATGACAATTAATTTGAGCTGACCATAAAGATTTTAGAGTGTATGCTCAACTCATGTTCGATTAACTTTGGAGGTCAGTGGGAGCAACATCTATCTTTGTTAGATTATGCATATAATAATAGCTACCATTCTAGTATTAAGATGACTCTTTTTAAGGCTTTGTATGGTAGGCCTTGTCTCTCTCTAGTTTTTTTGATTGAGCTTTCTTAGACAGGACCTCAAGGTATGGACTTTTTTCTTGAGTCCTTCGAATAGTTTCTGGATAGTTCAGGTTAGGCTTTGAGTAGCTTAGAGTAGGCAAAAGTGCTATGTGGATGGTAGACTTTATGTTTAGATATTTCGTATTAGTGATCGTGTATTCCTTCGTGTATTTCCCATAAAGGGAATAAAGAGGCTTGGGAATAGGGGCAATCTTAGCCCCAGGTACATTGGACCTTTTGAAATCATTTGGACTATTAGGGGTATGTCTTATCACTTAGAATTACCTCCAGATTTATCAGTTGTTCATCTAGTTTTTCATGTTTCTATGCTTCAGGGTTACATACTAAAGAGTCTCATGTTATTTTTTTGGGATTCAATTCAGTTAGATATGTGGCTATCTTTTGTTGATATGCCTGTCACCATTCTAGCCAAGATTATTAGTTTTTTCTATTCTAGAGTTATTCCTATCGTTAAGGTCCAGTGGAGTCGTCGATCTAAATATGATTCTACCTGGGAGGTTGAGTCGGATATTAGTAGTAGTTATCCCTGGCTTTTCACTGATTTAGGTATTTCTATTGCCTTGAGTTTGAGAACGAACTAGATTTCTAGTTACGGTTGATGTAGTGACCAGATTTTAGGTGATATGTCTAAAATATTTATTCTTGTGTAATTTGTGTGAGATTGTGGTTTTTTTATGGTCTTAAAGGCTTATAGTTGACATTGGAAAGTATCTTTTAATTTGTGCATCGGATGGTAAAATAGATTATGTCAGCAGATCTAGAACGTCGATTTTAGGCTGTTAAAATGGATGGTGTGGTTTTAAGACTTTTGTAACTGATTTTGACCCTTGATTTGAGAAGTTGTGAAATTAGGTCTCAAGGGTCAATTTTGTAAAATTGATGCTTTTTCAAAAATTTGATATCACCATTGAGTCCTGGGCGTCAAATAGGATAACATAGTTTATTTGCATTCTCAGGATTCTTGATGAATCCCAAAGGGTTTGTGGATACTTTGGATTTTCCAAGTTTCCACAACTAGTGCACTTGCAATAGCTCCACATTGGCCGTCATAATGGCAAGTGCTAAAGCATCGCTTTATTGGTTGGCGCTTCAGCGGCTGACTCCAGCTAGACAAGAGTGCTTTAGAAGTGCCCTATCAACTTTAGTGGTAGGCGCTTAATCTGATTTTGTCCCATTTAAAGGAATAACACGCATTGCAGGTACCACTAAAGCTATACCAGACCATTTTAGCAGTGACCGGTTTAGCAGTAACTAGAACATGGGCATACAAAATTCTTTTCTCATTTTGTACCATGTTTTGAGTCTTCAAACTTTGGTTTTTAGGGTTTTTATAAGATTTCATCAACTATCAAGCTTGGGCAAGCTCCAAACTCCTATTTTAATTATTTTTCTTTGATTTTATCATTTAAATCTTGTTTAAACTAGGATTTAAAAGTGAAAATTGGGGATTTTGGCCCCAAAGTTCCAAATTATCATTTCTTCAACTTAAACACCAATTTCAACCTATTTATAATTAGATTTTATCCTATGATTTCCTTTAACATCGGGAAATATGATTTTGGATGTAAATTTCGATTGTACCCTTCTTTTTTGTGAACTTGTTTTGGGAGTCCATTTTGATCTCAACTCAAAAATAGGCAATATAGGTATTGTTGGATTTATTTTGAAGCATAGATTCTATATTTGAATGTTTTTATTGATAGTGTTTCTATTTGTGACGTGCATGCTCGGGAAAAAACCTTGTTCGTATTGATTTTTGACATTTGAGGTAGGTTATGGCTTACATTATTCAGACTGGGATGGGTAGAAAATATTATTGTAAAATCATGTTATGGGTATCTAATCAAATAATAAAAATGATGTTATTGTGTTGTGCTTCTTCGGGGGCTTATATTGGTTTTATTTGGTGACATTATCTATTATGTGCGACCTTGTGATGTCTTATATTATTATAACAAATTCATATTTGAATAATTGGGTCCTATCCTTTGTGGAAAATTTTCTAAATTGGTAATTATGTTGTATCAAATATGGTATATCTTACTCTGTTTGTATATGGATTATGTTGGACCATGAATGACTAGTTTATTGAGTGGATTTTTGTCTCTCACTCTTGATATATTGGTTGGAATTGAAAATTTTCATTTCGTTGGTTGTGAGAATTGCACCCCCATGTCATATTCATTCATGAAATATTGGTACAACTTTGAAAATAGTGGATACACTGGTTTAGGACATCCTTATAGACCCTCTCCAAGGGATTTGCCAAGAGTAGTCATGGATATTATTATTGGTTATTGGATAATATATGAGTTGGCAAATCACCCATGAGTCCTACCTAGAAGCATATCTCGATAGGTGTATACAAAGCTTGGCGACAACCTCATGCATAATATTATATCATTATTTTCATCATCATTACTATATTTATTGTACTTCATATGTATAATGTGCTCATTCTGTGTAGTCTTATTGTCTTTGATGTGATATTAGTCTATCTATACGTATTCTCATATCTGTAGGTGTTATATTTATATACATGTATTTTTATTCTCATATTTATGTATGGTATATGTGAATATAGTAGAACTGTTAGTGGAGTTGGTGTGGCCTACCATTTAGGACATTTTCTGATTGCAAATGACCTACTCGTAGTGTGTATTTTGTATGATTTATTTACTGTTTTGCTTAATCGGCCTATGATACCTACTATGTACAAATAGAATACTCAACCCTATTATGCCTTTGCTGTGCAGATCTAGGTACAAGGGCACCACAAGGTAGTTGATTCAGGTGGTACTTGGAATCTATTCGAGGTAGCAGTTGATCTATGCATCCAAAGTATACTACTAAGTTTTTCATATCTAGACTATGTCCTTTTTGTATTCAGAGAAAAATTTGTTCCTTCTTTGACATGTTATGTATATTTAGGTTATCAATGAACTCTGATAGAATCCCTAGTCACAGACTTGGGGTCCTTATCTTGTGTAACAGTGGCACGTATCCTAGTTATTTGCGAAAGAGTAAAACCAAAGGATATTTAAATATCAAATTAGACTCCTAGAATAAAGAGACGGAAAAAGGTGAAGATCTCCTAAAAATGTCCTATAGCCTTCCAATGACAATAAATGAATATCATCATTTTGATCCACGGGACTCTACTACACATTTGCTCTTGTACCAAAAATACTATTGAACTTAGAGCTCTTATCCCAATTTGTCAAGATCTAATTTATAATTCATGATGACACCTACTTTATTGTAAGGACCCTTCAGGTCATTTTTCATAATTTTGGTTATTTTTTCTTTTAGACCATCTTTATAGCTGCCCCAAGTCATTTATGACTTTCTGGAACTGACAATAGTATTTCCTGACAGTTCATTTGATTTTTAGATCTATTTCCTTTTTTTGAAGTCTTCGTTGGTTCCAAATGTCTGTTATGCAAAAACAACAATCAAAAAATCTCAAATGAAAATTCTGACTATTCCAACAGCTACTAATTATCAATTTTATCCTAGGGGGACTATCGGTTTATGTACCGAGGCACCTCAGCTTATTCTGATCTATAGGTCAGAAGTGAAGAAAATGAAAATTAGGTATGGGACCCATATTTTATTGAAACAATCTTCAATAGAAATTTTGACGACACCATTATGTCTGGTACATTGCAATTTATGTGGTTACATAGTTTGTTTACGTATATGGGATTCTAGATGAATCTGCAGCGATTTGTGGGAACTTGGAAAATTCCAAGTCTACTGTTGTTATCTGATGCATCGCAATCCCCATGATTGTGAAGGTTGGGTCGCGATCGCAGGATCCAAATAACTGGGACAAGTATAAATAGGCTATTTTAGCTAAATTTTTCAAATTCTTCACCAATTTTTTGAGATCTAAATTGCTATGTATAGAGATGGATTAAAATTGAGGCTTGTGGGTGATGTAGAGCTAGGCTAACATCTATTTTTGTGATTTTCCTTCGATTTATAATAAGATTTCACCCTTTTCATGGTAAAACTTCCCATTTCTTGTTCTAAGATCTCAAAATTCTGGGGTTTTGATTTTTGCCAAAAATTATCTCGAATCACAACTATTTTTTAGGGTAATGATTCCATGACTATGCAAGGACATTGGGTTGGCTTTGGAAACTTGATTTTTCGTTAATGGGACCCATATTGGATTTTCGGTGATTTTTGGACCAATAGCATAATAGTGTAATATGGGTATCATTATTCTCATATTGATAAGTTGAATGTGTTTTTGATTGCTTGGCATCATATGGAAGTTTCTCAATAGGGAAAAATGGTAATTTAGTTTTACCCCCTGTTATATTGGGCTAATTCATACTATGTTTATGATATTGTGTTAGATTTGCGATGGTTTTTAGGTGTTAGCATGATGAATTGAAATGCTTTGGTTTAGTTGGACTGTTTAGTCTAATAAAAATTCATAAATTTGGTATAGTTGACCTAGTTGCTCAAATTGTTAGGCGAATTAACTATCTTAGGACTAATTAAGTCTTGTTTAATATATTAAAGTGGATTAGACACCCCAATCATTTTTCTGGTAGAATTTACCTAAAATGTAACCTCAAGGATTAGAAGTGGTCCCTTGACACCCCTTAGGCTAAGACATTTGTTAGATTTTTCATACCTTTATATGCTTGTATGAATTTTGGAAATGCTCCTTGAGGTAATATTGAGAAACCTTGACACTTTATCGATATGTTTTCTTATAGGATGGTTGATACCTATTGATTATTTGATTACTTATGCTATTTGATGCTACTATTGATTATGTTAATATTTATATACCGATTCATACCAGTTCAAGTCTCTCTATTGATTATATATTTTTTGTTAAAGTTGGACTATTAATGATATATTTACTAGTTGACGTCTTTCTATTGATGATATATTTGTCGGTTCAAGTTTTGCTATTGATTAAATTTACTGGTATGAGTCTGGATACATATAGTATTCTATGATTATTTACTTATTATGATATTATGATATCGGGTTGTAAGACAAAAATAGCATTTTAGCTGAGTCTGAAAATAAGGAAATGGTTATAATGTGGTATGATATAAATGGATTCTAGTGAAATAATGACTAGTTTATAATTAATGTTTAGTTAACAATGGATAATTTAATGATACATGAGGATTAGTTATCACATTATAGTTATTTGATAAGTATTGATTAATTGGCAAATGATGAATATTGACAATCAATGGTTATACTGTATCATGACTTGAATGAATTAGAATTCGATTATGGAAGTTTATATATAATGGTGCTGGGATATGCTATCTTGTTTGTACCTTCAGGCTTATGGGGTCTATGATGGGTTATTTACTTTTTTGCATTAATTGGTGTATAGGTGCCAATTTTATAGTTATATTTGTGTATGTTGATGCTTTACGTTATGCCATTTTATTATTTTGGTTTATTTATCTAGGTATGCATAGTGATGTTGGAGTAGATTCTGGTTTATTTATGTACCTTGTCTTTAGTTATGTTATCTTACACTTTATCATTCTTATATCATCATTTAGCTCAATCAATTGATGATGTCTATTGAGTACCTATTGTTTTGGTATTCATACTATATTTCTGTTCTATTTTTTGTGTAAATCCATGTACTAGTTGCCATTATTGATTCGTGTTCATGCGGGGTTGATATTAGGAGATAGGGTGAGAGCTTAGAGTCTGAGTCTCCCATTTTCTTCGATCCTCCTATATTCAGTCTTTTATTTTGAGATAGATGTATTGCCTATTCTAGATACTTAGGTAGTATTTCTATTTCTATATGCTCTTATACAGGCTCTACCAGATCGTGAGATGGTATTTATGGAGTGACTATGTTTAAATTATTTCTATTTCCTTGCTAATTTTCTGTGTTGGTTTTCCTATTCGGCCCTTTTGGGGTATTTCCTCCAAGTTTACCCATTATGTTTAGCTCCTGGTTATAGTTTGGATTACCGACTAGTGGGATTTACTAGGTGTCATCATAACTTATAAATCGTATTATGAAAAATTAGTATCAGAGACTAAGTTGCACCAGTACAGTTGGTATAAGAGAATCTCTAGTAGAGTTCTGCTGACCAAAACAATGACGTTTGTTACCTACATTTAATAGGCTATGGGACATTCTTAGGTATTCTTTACTTCTTTCACTTATTTCATGCTAAGAGTCTGAGTTGTTTTATAGAACATTCATTTGATTTCACTCTTTCGCAAATGGATAGGACACATTCTATCGTTATACATAATGAGGGTCCTAATACTGTTCCTCCTAAATTTAGTGGATATCCCTGAGGTTATGGAAAATAACAAGATGTGTCCCCAGCTAAAGCACAAGGTAGGGATCCTCCATTAGACCTTATCCCGCTCCTGAGCCAAAGATTCTTCTGCCCCAGCCAGTGGTGGGCTTGGGACTAGCCTGAGCTCCACTAGGGTTTATTCCTTCTTCAGTGTTTACAGATGCTTTAGTTCAACTTTTCAGGATATTTAGGGGTACAATGTCTGATGGTGTACAACCTATAAATCAGAGTGGTACTAAGATAGGGGCAGAACCTGTAGCTGCAGCTCTTCGAGTTAAGGTATCTCCTGTGCCAACAGTTGCTCAGCAACCTCTAATAATATATAGCAACATATCTCAACTAATAATTAGTATAAGCAACCCCATGTGACTCAAGCAAACACAAATTATGTAACTTCTCTCGCTGATTAATCAGGAACCATAGGCATCTTTGCCCACGACACCATTGAATCTAGGAGGACCCAAATGAGTAAATCTCTCAAACCTCTTATGATCCTCAAAAAATGACATTAAACTCAAAATAAGAGGAGGTGTAACAAATTTGGTAGGCTGAGATTCCACCTGATGAGTGGCAAATTTACTACTCATTATTATCCAAAATTTGTGCGCACTACTATGATTGTTCAGCAACTGGTTGCCCACCCTACTTTATCTATTGAGGAGCAGAAGATATTGAGTAGATTCTTGATATTGGCTTTACCTAGGTTATCTGGTGCTTTGGTAGAGGATGCATACTAGTTTCTAATCTTTTGTGAGGATAGGCTCTATATTTTGGGCCTAATTTAGTCTCCTAGTGGGGACTACCCCATATTTTAGTTGGATTTGGATGCTCGACATTGATTGTGATGTTATATGGATTCTAGACCAGATGGTTATTCTCTGTTGTCGTGGAGTCAGTTCTTTGAGATATTTTTTGACAAGTACATGCCCCACAGCCTTAAGGAATATTTTAGGGACCACTTCTTTAGATTAATGAAGAGTTTCAAGGCAGTTATGAAGTATGAGGCTCATATTCATGAGTTGGCTAGGCATGCTACTTTCATTCTAGACATTGAGTATGAGAGAGTTTGTTTCTTTATTAGAGGATTGACATTTCCCCTATATATTCCTACTCAGAGTTTGGTTGTTATGGGTAGGTCATTTTTTGAGGTTATGGATCACGGTAGGGTGATGGAGGATATTCATTATGAGGCCCAAAGGGGAAACAATAAAAGACATAGACTAATAGGGTAGTTTCAAGGGGAGCCACAGAAGTTCTCGATTGAGAGGCAGTAGTTTTTATGGTGGGTATTCTTCACGTCCATCCTATCAACCATAAAGTTATCCAAGTTGACCAGATCAGAAAACTTTTTAGATTACTGATGGAGGCCAATCTAATGCTAGTAATTTCCCTAGTCGTGGTGGTTACTCTAGGTTAACTAGATCCATTTGTTCTTGTTCAGCTTAGGAGCATATTATCATTGTGGATCATTTGTTCACTATTCTCGTATGCGTCGTACTAGTGAGGCCATTATTATTTCATCTTAGAGTGTTCCCGTTATTGAATAAGGCCATCCCTTAGTTAGTGGTGGTTATTAAGGTCGTAGGGGTGGTTTTCAAGGTACTCGAGAAGGTTCTCAGGCAGGCAGGATAGGAGGTTAGTCAAGGGCCTAGCCAGGTGGCGAGAAAAATCAGTTTTATATAGTACTTGCTAGACCTAAGGCTAAGTCTTCAGATGATGTTATTACAAGTATGATTTTGGTATGATGTTTTCCGGCCCTTGCTTTATTTGATTTGGGATCCACTTATTCCTATGTTTTAGTTTATTATGCTCCACGGTTAGAGTATCTTGGGATTTTTTATTTGTGCCCTTGTGTGTATTTACTTTTGTGGGTGGTTATTTACCATCAAATCAGGTTTTCATATTATATGTTGTGACTATTTGAGATGTTGATACTCATGTTGATCTTATTATTCTTGATATGATGCTTTTTGATGTGATTTTATGCATGGACTGGTTATCCTACTATCGTGCAGTCATAGATTATTTTGCCAAGACCATTACCTTAGCATGCCTGGTTCACCATCAGTCATGTTGCAAGGAGCGGTTAGCCGTGAGCCAACAAGTATTATTTCTTATGCTCATGCTAAGAGGCTTATTTTGAGGGGTTTTCTGTGTTATCTCACTCATATTTTTTATACTAGTGTTGACCGTTTGATGATTGACTCTTTTCCTTTAGTTTTGAGTTGGTTGATGTGTAGCCTACCGAGCTGCCTGGTATTCTCCCTTGCTGTGAGATTTAGTTTACTATTTATCTGGAGCCTGGCTGCTGACCTATTTCTATGGAATCTTACCATATATCTCCTGTCGGGCTTATATAGCTAAATTCTCATCATTAGGATCTTCTTGATAATAGTTTTATTAGAGTGGGTGTGTCTACTTTTGGAGCTCCTAAGTTATTTCTAAAGTAGAAAAATGGCTCCATGCGTATGCGTATTGATTATGGGCTTCTTAATAAGGTAAATCTGAAGAACCGTTATCCTATACCTCACATTGATGATTTGTTTGACCAATTTTAGGGATTATCAATATTCTCTAACATTGATTTGAAATTTGGTTATCAACAGTTGAAAATTTGGGCTAAGGACATCCCAAAAAAGTTTTTAGGATCCGTTATGGTTATTATGAGTTCCTTTTGATAACTTTTGGCTTGACAAATGCACCGTCCGTATTTATTGATTCGATAAAGTCATTATTAAGAAAATATTTGGATTTCTTTGTAATTGTGTTCATCGATGACATCCATGTATATTTGATGATATAAAGGAGTATCCGCAACATATGAGGATTATGCTCCAGAGTTTGATACGTCATGTGCTTTTCTAAAAATTCTGTAAGTGTGAGTTTTGGATTAAGTCAGTGACATTGCTTGGATGCGTAGTGTCTAAAGATTGTATTATGGTAGATCTAACTAAGATTGAGGGAATTCATTATGAAGCTAGACCAACCTCTTCGACTGAGGTTCATAACTTCATTAGGTTGGTCAGTTATAAAAGATAATTCATTGAAGATTTGGCTACTATTTCAACGCATATGACAAGATTGACTCAAAATGAGGTCCCTTTCTAATGGACTGAGGAGTATGAATCGAGCTTTGGAAAGCTTAAGGATTTTCTTTCTTCAGTTCCTATTCTAGCTCTTCATGTTAAGGGTGAGGGACTCACCGTGTATTGTGATGCTTCCAGTGTTGGTCTAGGTTGTGTTTTGATCGAGCAGGGTTGTGATATTTCTTATGCTTTGAAACAACTTAAGGTTCACGAGCGCAACTACCCTACTTGTGATTTAGAGTTGATAGTGGTAGTTTTTGCGCAAAAGATTTGGAGATGTTATCTTTTTGGTATACATTATGTGATTTTACCAATCATCGTTGTATTTAACATCTTATAACCCAGAGAGATTTTAATGCTAGATAGAATAGATGGATGGAGTTTCTTAAGGAATATGCTATTTCTATTTTATATCATTCGAGTAAGGCTAATGTGGTAGCAAATTCCTTAAGTTAAAAGGTTGTGAGTATCGGTAGCTTGTCTCGTATTTTTGCTTCTCATATGTCATTAGAATGGGACATTCAATCATAAGACAGTTTAATGGTTCATATTGTTATTTTAAACCTTGGGGGGATTTTTGTAATTGCTGAGGCGAGGTCCTTACTTTTGATAACATTCGGGATCATCAATTTGAGGATAGTATGCTTTGCTTCCATCATAATCAGGTGTTGGATGGTGAGTCTAAGAAGAACACCATAGATTTTGAGGGTGTCTTATTATTTGTTGGCCGCATTTGCATTCCCAAGATTAATGACTTGATCCAGTTAATTATGCATCGGCTCATAACTCTAGATATTCTATTCAACCGGGCATAGCTAAGATGTATATAAATTTAAGGAAACACTATTGATGGAATGGTACGAAGAGCAATGTGGCAAATATTTTAGCTTGCTGCCTATGTTGCCAGTAGGTAATGGCATGTCATCAATATCTAGGTGGTTTGATTCAGAGATGGCCCATTCTTGAATGAAAGTCGGTGCAAATTTACATAGACTTCCTTAGTGCCTTACCTCGTACTTCTCATGAATTTGATGGTGTTTGGGTCATCGTGGATCGATTAACAAAGACAACACGTTTCTTTCCTATTCAAATGTCCTTTAGTGCTGACAGGTTTGCTAGCATCTATGTGCGTGAGATAGTCTGTTAGCATGGTGTACCCATATTTATTATTTTGGCCTATGTTTCTAAAAGATGGGTAATCAGGTGGAACTTAGTATCACCTTCCATCAAAAGAAAGATGGCTAGTCAGAGTGGACTATTCAGGTGCTTAATGCTATGCTCTCAGCATGTGTTATGGATTTTGGAGGGCAGTGGGACGATCACTTAGCCTTAGCAGAGTTTACTGATAAGAATAGTTACCATTCAAGTATTGATATGGTGCCTTTCGAGGCATTGTAAGGTAGGAGACATTATTCTCTAAGTACATAGTTTGAGACATTTGGGATTATACCCCTTGGTACTGATTTACTTTTGGAGTCATTGCATAGAGTCATGGTGATTCAAAAAGGGTTAATAGCAGCTCAGAGTAGACAGAAAACCTATACAAATCGTAGACCTCATACCTTAAGAATTGGAGTTGCTGATTGAGTATTCCATCATGTATCTCAAAAGAAGGGCATGATGAGGTTTGAGAGGAAAGAAAATCTCAACACCAGATGTATTGGACTATTTGAGATATTTTGTGCAGTTTGTGAGGTGGCTTATGATTTATCCGTACTGCCAGATTTTATTGTTGTCCATTAAATTTTCCATGTTATTATGTTGTGACGATACATTCCTGATCCATCTTAGAGGAGCGAATGCTTATTTTTGCTAGTAATGTTAAGGGGCTGTACACTAGGGAGATTCATTTATTTATGGTTCAGTGGATACACCGCCTAGTGAAGGAAGCCACTTAGGAGATCGAGAGCGAGATACATACCTAATTCCCTCACCTGTTTGAGACTTTAGGTATATCCCTATCCTTAAATTTTTACAGAAGAAAATTCCTTTAGTAGTTGATATTTTAATGACCCTTCAGATCATTTACAATAAATAAACTTATTTTTTTCATTATATCTTTTATGTAGTTCCCAAGTCCTTTTTGACTTACTGGAACTGGTAGTACAGTTACTGGGCAGTCTCTTTGGTTCTTAGAGCCATTTTTCTATTTTGAAGTCTTCACTGCTTCCAAATGGACACTGGGTAAAAACTTCAGTCAAATGACCTAGAATGCAAATTCTACTTGTTCCAACAACTTCAGAATATAGATTTTAGGCTAGAAGGACTCTGGGTTCTTGTCTCGAGGCACCCTAACTTATTTTCAACGATTGGTCGAAAAGTTTAGAAAATTAAAATTGAGTGTGGGACCACTTTTTGTCGAAATATCCTCGGATGAAAATTTCAACTGTGTCATTGATTATGGAACATCAAAATTATTATGGTTACAAACTTTGATCGCATGTACAAGATTCTGGACGAATCTCGTTGGCTTTATGGTGACTTAGAAAATTCTAAGTCTACTGTTCTGATCTGGTCAATTGCAATCGCTAGCTAAGGGTATGAATTGTAATAACCCTGGTAGGCTTCAAGTGCCATGATTGCGGTGGCTTGTTGTGATTGTGATTCATTGTCCAACCCCAATATATACAAACATTGCAAAGGTTTGGTCTTGATCGCATGACCCGAATACCTGAGACAGGTATAAATTGGTTCTTTTAGCACTATTTTGCCTATTTTTCACCTATTTCTTGAGAGCTAAAACCCAAAGAGGGGAGAAAGATTAAAATTAAGGCTGGTGGGTGATCCAGGAGCTGGGCTAAAATCTATTGTCATGATTTATTTTGATTTTTGCTAAAATTTCACCCTTTTAATGGTAAAATTTTCCATTTCTTGTTCTAAAATCCCAAACTTTGGAGGCTTGATTTTATCCCCCAAATAAGCTCAAATTATTAGCATTTTGAAGGGTACTGATTCCTCGAGCATGTGGAGATGTTGGGTTGGCTTCAAAAATATGATTTTCCATAAATAGGACCTACATAAGATTTTGAGTGATTTTTAGACCCAAAGCACAATGGTTCAATATGGGTATCATTATTCTCGTATTGATAAGTAGAATGTTGTTTTGATAGCTTGGCATCTTGCAGAAGCTTCTCAAAAGGGAAACTTTATTATTTAGCAGACTTTTGATCTTTCTTTTTCGTAGATGTAGTCAAGGTTTTCTCCCTTTTAGATTTATCTAATACGTAGTATTTATATAATATTGTGTTAGATTGGGATTGGTTTAGCTGTTGTCATGATGCCTTTTAATTCATTGGATTAGATGGACCATTTAGGCTAATCGAAATTAGTAAATTTAGTATAACAGGTCTAGTTGCTTATATTGTTAGGTGAATTTCCTATCTTAGGACTAATGAAGGTTTTTTTAATATCTAAAATGGATTAGATACCTTAAGTCTAGTTCAGGTAGAATTTGCTTAAAATATAACCTACGTGATTTGAAGTGAGCCCTTGACCCACCTTAGGCTAATGTGCATGTTAGATTGTTTAGACCTTTATAACTTTGTTAGACTCTTGGAAATGCTCATTAAGGTAATATTGAGAAAACTTGACACATGATGGATATGTTGATTGATGTGAGGACACTTGATGGATATGATGGTTGATGAGATATGTTGACTAGTTCATGCCGAGGTATTGATGATATATTTATCGATTCAAGTCCATCTATCGATGATATATTTACTGGTTCAAGTATGGCTATTGATATTTGTTGATTCAAGTCTCACTACTGATGACATATTTATCGGTTCAAGTTTGACTATTAATTATATTTACCTATTCGAGTCCGAATATGCATATTATGCTTTGATGATATACTTATTATGAGATGATGATATCAGGGTGTGATATTGAAAATTGCAATTTCACTAAGTCTGAAAATGAGAACATAGTTATAATGTGGTATTATATAAATGGATTCTAGTGAAATAATGACTAGTTGATAAGTCACTCTACGTTGATAAAGGAAGATTTACCAATGCATGAGGATTAATTATACCATGTTGGTTAGTTGATAACTGTTGATTAATTGGTAAGTGTTGAATATGGACAATCAATGGCTATAGGGAACCATGACATAGTTTATTTCCAATTGGATTATGAAAGTTGATAAATGACAATGGTGGGATATGCTATCTTGTTCGTACCTTCTAGGATTATGGGAGCTTACAATGGTTTATTTATTTTTCGACCCTAATTGGTGTTTGGGTGCTAATTTTTTTGTTATGTTTTTGTGTGTTGATGCTTTACATTATTATACGCTATTATTTCAGTTTATTTATCTATGTATGAACAATAATGTTCGAGTTGATTTAGGTTCGTTTCCTTTCCTTGACTTTATTTTTGTTGTCTTGCACTTTATCATTCTTATATCATGATTTAGCATAATCGGCAAATGATACCTATAGAATACCCATTATTTTGGTAATCATACTACACTTCTGTACTTTTTGGTGCAAATCGGTGTACTAGGTACAACCGTTGATTCATCTTAATGCGGTGTTGATATTCGAATATAGGGTGAGTTCTTGTAGCACCCAATTTCTTGCATCTTACTATATTTAGTATTTTGTTTGAGACTGATGCATTGACTTTTCTAGATAATTGGGTTGTATTTCAATTTTTTGATGCTCTTGAACTGGCTCTACCAGGTCATGGGATGGTATTTACATAGTGCTTATTTCTGATGTTGTTTGTCTATTTTTTCCTTTTGGGGGAATTTCCACAAAGTTAACCCATCGTGTTTAGCTCCGAATTATAATCTAGATTACCTACTGGTGAGATTTAGTTTTTGCCATCATGACTTATAAATTGGGTCGTGAAACTTATCCTGGCAGTAGGTAATCCAAACCGTAGCCCAAAGCTAAAAGCAATGGGCTAATTATTGGAAAATGGTGTAAATGTCAAATATATGAAGTAAAAGTCTACAATAAAGAATCACAAAATAATAATAATATGAAAGATAAAAAAGATAGTATTACTATCCCACGATGTCGTTACAACAACCACTAAACCAAAATAATACAATTTCTAAAAGAGTAAAGTGTACATCTGTCTCGAATATAGAACGACTAAAAACAATAGACGAAATAGAAAAGGTTACCTCCAGATTTGTGTATCACCCTGTCTCTAATTCTAATCAGCATGATCACAGTGTCAACATCCTCCACTAGTACTCGGATCAGCACCAAATATGCATAGAGGTGTAGTATGAGTACCAAAGCCATGGGTACTTAGTAGGAATCATTTTTTGTCTAAGCTAAAACATAATATAAGTATATTAAAAATGTCAGATAATTAAACTAAGTCAAGGTAAGAGGCAAAAATTGAAACAATACTCCAGATACTATAAATTAATAATCAAAATAATAATAATTAAATAAACATAGTATCACTCCAAAACTGGCTCCCATAAGACTATAAAAGTGGAAAGGTTAATAACCATATATGGGCCCCCTTAAGTTTAGAAAGTGCAATTAAAGAAAAGAATTAACTGTAATTATACTAACTAACCGTGTCTCAAAGACATACTTGTGAATACTTCCATACCATCAATGTCGAACTCAAACTTGTTCCATAACCATCATAAATAACCTCTCATTATTGGACCCGAACTGAAACTGATATAATCATTTGCCAGACTTAAATCAAACTTATATAATAAATTGTTGGACTTGAACAGGAACTCATATAATGAATATTAATAGTATCGAACCATTTTAAGATCAATCAATGGACTTGAACAGGAACTAATGTCAAATACCAAGTACCAATATAGCATAAACATCATACATCTAACATATTCAACCCTAAAGATTTATTTAAGATATATAACTCTCCTATAAAGTCTACAAGGAGCTAATGATAGCCTTGGACTAAGGTGGGCCAGAGGGGCCCACTTCTAATCCCCAAAATCCATTTTAAGGAAAATTCTACTGAAGAGTTGCTAAGTTATCTAAATTCACTACTAGATATTAGATAAACCACATTTTAGTCCTATGGTAGCAACTCTACCCTAAGATTGAGAAGCTAGGTCAATTATTCCTAATAACAATTATTTAAACGACTAAAGATCCAAATTATAGTAAATATACTTTAAATACCTAATTCATCAACCCATATCTAGTACATCATCATGAATATAGTACAATTCAGCCAAATCTATGAGAGAGGTAAACCTAGTCTAACTCTAACTAAATGCCGAGGAAAGCCTTGTGAAATCTGCTAAATTGGTTGTTTTCTATTATTAGATGCTTTTGCACGATGCCAAACTATTAAAATTGTAGTTTACTCATCAACATGAGAACAAAGGTACCCATATTGCATTTTTCCCTTCGGGTCCAAAATTACGTAAGAATCCTATGTGGGGCATTCATGCAAACATTAGACTTTCTTGATCATCAACATGTCCCTCCGAGCACAAATCATTCTACAATAAATCCAACAATAATATAGACTTTTGGAAATAATAAATAATTTAACCATGAATATAATAGAAACTTACCAAGAATTTATAGAAGAAATGAGAAAATCCAAGACAACAAACACTCTAAAATCTCCTAAAAAACATTTCCCTAATTTTCCACACTTTTTAGGACTCCAATCTCTTGAACTTGTTGAAAAATTGGGAGAAAATTGGCATAACTGGGCATTTAATGCCACCCTGGTGCCGCTTAAGCGGCCAAGTACTCCTTAAGTAGTACCTGCCCATAACTGCACACATCATTTAAATGGATCACCAACAAGGAGCCTGATACTTAATTGACTAGTTGGCTGCTTAAATGACCTTTTCTTAAGCGAACCAAGTGTGGTTAAGCAGATCCATTAGCTAAGTTGTGCAACAATTGGAGACTTGGAAAATTCTACGTCTTGACTGACTACTTGGGTTTATCCGCAATCTTATGAATGGGAACAAACTATGCTACCCTATCAAATTCGAGGTTTCAAACTCAATGGCACAGACAAAATTTAGATCCCAAATATTTTTGATGAAAACTGAAAAATGCACCCAAGTGCCATTTTTTATAATTTTCTGGTCCTTCTTTCGTAAAATAAAAGTCTAAAGCTAATGGAATGATCAGAATTAGCGTACAAGATTGTTTGGCTAATGTTTTTGCCTATTATCCAATTTTTACCATTGAAGAATTCAAATTTGGGAATTTGCTCCAAGAATCAAACGAACTACCCTGTAACCAAATTGTTAGCGCCAGCAAGTAATAAATGATGTAACTATATAAATGCTCTAACTGAAAAAAAATACTTTGAAATATGGGAAATGATCTAGAGGGTCATTATATGATTTTAGCTAAATTTTAATACTTTAATTTATATTTTGATATTCAAAACTTTGTCTAAGATTGTATGTTTTGTATTATTTGAAAGAGAATATAAGTTTGATGAAATTTAGCTACCCAAACTTGAGTTATATTCATTTAAATGGTGATACTAGGAATTTATTACCTATTATGAGGTTATTGATTGCTTGGTTGTGTAGTGATGATTCTAAAATTACACCTCTAAGGTATAAGGAATCGTCTTCAATATAGTTAATACAACAATAGTTGGGGTTAAATCCTCAAGGAATGAGAGCACGAATTTAAATCTTACGTTTAGAAGTAACTACAAGTTGACTTGTAATGCAGTGTAAATCGAACTAGAAAGTGAAATTGGTGGGGGGGTGTTTGGAATAAAATAGGAATTAACAATTTTATCTTAGTGATAATGCAATTTTGAAGAAAAAAAATGACTAGAGTTGTATTAAATGTGGATTTGAGACTTGGGGTTATACGTTACTAAGTATGGATTCATGCATGGGTAATTGATTATTTGTCTAAATTTAGCTAAAAGTCATTTGTAGGCTAGATTATACTTATTTATTGCGAATTTTCAAATCAAACACCAAAATATCAAAAATGAATTCTTTCAAATACAGACAGCTATTTAAAAAATCTATGGCCTCAATTTGTATCCTTACATATAATATATACTACTAAATGATGTAAATCAACTTAGTGTTCACATCCATTCCTCAACCTCATCCCTTTGTCAAGGCTGATAAAGAATCGAGGGTTGCTAAAGTTTGCAACCTCTAATTCTCTATTAAAACATAGAGTGGGAGTAAATGCCATGTAAATAATCTAATTAGGAAGACAAATACATAACACCTATACAATAATCACTACTTATTAAAGAATTACCCCAAATAATGAAATTAGAAAATCATTGAGAGAAAAAGAGGAGATTTACCCAAATTGTCAGCCCATTTTTCCATTAAATAAAAAATAATACAATAATTAAGATTCAAATTGCATAGAACTAGAGAATAAGTCACTTATTTCATACTTGGGGTATTACTCTAATGTTTCATGCTTCAAAAAGTATAAAGTAGAGGCCTAAATCTGAAATCCCCCTTTTAAGCTTAAAATTCATGTTTTATAGAAATTACGAAATTGCCAACTGGTGACCTACTGTCATAGGTGCGAACTCATGTGAATGACTTGCGTGTGTAGGTGACCTTGATAGATGACATTGGATGATCCAATTGATCTACTTGCATGTGCAGGTCAAGCATGTACCTTCGTAGGTCGCTCCAGACATGCCCAAATGAACTATCAAGCTCTTTTTCTCCCATTTTTGCACTCTAGTTAACTCATATGACTTGCTCAAATTCATTTTCAGCCTTTACTACCCCCAAACTTAAACTACTTCTTTTCATCAAGAATTCAAAAATATTCACAAAGTGGTAGGGCATACATGATTCTATAACCATCCAAAAGAAAGCTATGTTAGATATCTAGGCTGACATAGTTCAGAAAAGATCTCTCAAATATGTCATGGCATCAAGTAAATAAAATTATTTTCAATATACACATTATTATAGAGAAATGATGCAAGATAGTATCAAATGAAACTTTCAAATTAAAAATGCTTCTCAATGTGTGACATAAAATCCTCAAAGATTGTCTCAATTTCCCTTTGCAACTTACTTTGGTCATTTACCCTAATTGGCAGTAAGATATCGCAATCCATCACAAGATATTGATGCCACTCATATGGAAGAATTATATCTATATACACATATAATTTTAATTTTTAAGGGAGCACAAATATATAAAGAATTTACACCCAGTCTCGCACATAAAATTAAGTACAAATAATAGAACCGTAGGCTTGCCCTTCGGGTTGTTCGCCACTAATTAGGCTTACCATATTTCATATGACCAAGGTCTTGAGGGTGTAGATGAAGGTTAAGGTGTGGGAAGTAATGTATGAATCAAGTAACTGAAATACCTCCGTAAACTTAGTCAATTATCACTTTCTATCCCTAATTCTTTAAAATTAACCACCTAATTCACCTTTAATTCTTTCCTTGTTTCACCTAACCTCTATCTTCTTCCTTTTAAGAAAATTTAACACACCACTTTCTTTATTTCACTTCTTTTGTTCTATAAAGAGATGTTGTAACCTTTAGCTATCCATGAACCCTCATTTTTCTGATTGCACTTCAAGTTCTATGGTCTAGGCTATTTGACATTGTTGTTTACCACACTTTTTGTCTCATAAGCACAACAATAGACAACCAAGAATACACCTTTCATAACTCATTCTATCATATCACATTTTTTCCCAAACAAAAAAGAATTTGTATCAACCCTTCACAATTATGCACCCCCAAACATAGGCTTTTTCCTACATTTTTTACTCTATAATCATGTGATTCATTCAAAGTGGTTATGTGCCAAATGAGAGATTCTAAAAAAGTATCTCGGTGTCATTGAATGGTTATCACTAATAAATATGGGTAAAGGCTCAAAAAGGCTAACTCAAGAACAATGCTAAGTTGTGTTTTTATTCAAGTTATAGATCAAAAATGACGTCGGGTGTCAAAACCCAAAATCAAAGGTCATGATGAAACTTATTGTGACTAATCCATGACAAGTAAGCCATTCACCAAAATGGATACTAAAAGAGAAAACCTCACCAAATCCCAAGTCAAGACTATGAGAATGAAGTCAAGCCATAAATACCTAAAGATAAATCTAAGTATCAAAATAATAGATAAACCATCCTAAAACCTGGTATCACAGTGTATGAAAAATCTAGATACATCTCGGCATTTTAAAATACCATTGATAATTCAAAAAAATACATAAATCTATCTCTGAATACAAAACTAGACTCTAAACTAAATAGGATAGGGTAGGAGGTCGACTATGGATATATCATAAATGGTAGCCCACACGGTATCCACTAAAAGGTCAAAATATAATACATATACAAAGTATACATACAAAAGAGAAGCATAGACTAGATGGACATCAAGTCAAACCCGAAGGTAGAAAGTGCATAATTTATGAAATTCAATGAGAACAATAATCATTATGATGATGATATTATAAGTTTGAGGTTGTTGCATAACCTCCATATATATTTAAAAATCATTTCTCCCGAGGTACAACCTGTGGGGGTTGCATGCCCTATATACAATCCAATAATCTATAAAAATACCAATCCAATATCCCTTTCTCCTCTCTAGAACTTAATCATTGACAGAGGGTCTTATAAAATGTAACATTTCTGTCAGGAAATAAGTATTTCAATTGTAGTAATAATGCCTCATGAATGTATATATGATATGGGGATGTAATGATTCCAACCAAATAAGAATGAGAAATTCAAATCCAACCAATACACAAGCACGTAAGCTTAAATCCACTAAAATCCAACCATTCGAGATCCAATATAATCAATATAAATTAAAATAAGATATGCAAGAAATATGTCATTTTTTAGTAAACAAACAAATTTTATTAATGCCAAAAGTGAAACCATTACAACCTAACTAGGCAAAACACCCGTTTCTCACTATTATTCCAGCCTAGACAAGAAACTACTAGTTAACTCATACAATCTAGTGCTATTACAAAGACTAAATCTATGTAAACAAACTAGATCAGATACAAATATGTCACCAGACTTTGACAAATATTGAGATACTCCATCATGGAATATGAATTCCTCTATTATATAGGTGACTTCCAATCTTCATAGGTATTTTATCCATCTTTAATTGGTCATCTTGGAATGCCATGAAATTTTTCTCTCCAAATTACTATCACTAGCATTGGAAACATGTCACCTAGGATGCCACCTCTACCTATATTCTTTTTAGACGATCCAACAGCCATGACAACCTCCTATTGCAAAGTCCCCATTGATCTACTTTCTCTGGCCTATCTAAGCAGTCCACACCATAAATTATTGGTAATTGGACAATCGAACAATAGATTATCCAAGGTTTCAATAGTTGCACTATAGAATACACAAGCAATAGGATAGTCTATACAAATTTTTATAACCTGGCATCTGTGGGCAATCTCTAATATAATGCCAACCATAACTAAAATTTGTATTGAGGATGGATTACCTGGTGAGATGTAAGGTTTTTCTATTATGTCCTGGGGAATTATAGTACTGAAGCAATATTCATATTATTGATATTAAATTGAGTATTTTTGACCATTGCCGTCAATCTATCATAAAAATTGACCTGGACAAGTGTTAAGTGTTATGATATACATTGTTGCGTCTATGATTTTGCTTTTCACCCAAGTTGCACTGACAGGGATATACATATACTGATATACCTATATTTTATATAATAGATGTGCACCCATCTCACCTAAGCAAATATTTCTTGAATGCCAAATCCCATATTAAGTTTAGAATAGCTTCTCTATTTCAATCACATAAATGTATAATATTTAGACCAGATAAAGTTTTAGGTTTTCCTACCTTCGCCCAAGAAACTAATGCTCTTTTATAGTTTTCTCAAGATCCAATGCATAAGACTTCTTTGAAAGCTTAATCAATCAATTTAATAATCTTTTTAGGAAGATTGAATATTTGGGACCATTAAGTTTACATTCCAAACACTAAATATTTAATTAATTGCAGCCATCCAATATATGTTAGCATCTTTGAAGATGAACAATTCATTTCTTTGTGAATCTGTCAATTATAGGCATGCACTGATCAAGGGTGAGTTTTTTATGATATAGAAATGCCCAAGTACTTAAATAGGAGGGACCCATCATAATATCCCAACATCCTCAGAATGTATTTTTAATAGTAAGTTTGACCCCGGAGAAGTACAATGAACTTTTATCATGATTATCTTTTAATCCTGAAATTCCTGGGAACATATCAAAAGCAATCTTGACCAGTTTTACTTAAATCATCTCAGCCTTGAAAAGTATAAACAAATCATCTGCAAAAGAAATATGAGCAATATTAAGATTTTACATCTTGGATGAATGTGAAACTTGGGATCTCTTTTTACCACAACCTATTCTCTTGGCAATTATTCCATTTCTATGACAAATAGATAGGGTGACATAGGATCACCCTATCTAATGTCCCTTTTCCTTTTTCCTTTGATAGGTTCAGTAAGACCACCACTAAGCACTAATGAGTAAGACACTGAGAAACACACTCCATCCTAATTTATGAATCGACAAGGGTATCCAAATCAAACCAGAACATTCCTAAAAGGGACTATTCTATAGAGTCATAAGCTTTCCGTAAATAAACTTTCATAAGACACATCTTGGGGAAATACCTTTTTTGGTATACCATCTTAAAATTTCATGACTTAGCAATGCATTGTCCACTATATTTTTGCCTTCTATGAAAGCAGACTGTAATGGACTTACTAATGAACTTATGACATCCTTTATTCTAGTAGGAAGTACCTTGGTGATGATCTAATAAATTTTAGTGCAATAGGATATGAGTTTATAGTCTTTCACAATAGTAGGATTTGGGACAATTGGGATCAGGGTGAATACATTACTACTAATGAATTTGAGTATGTTACCATTCTTGATTTATTCCATCAAAGATCTATAAGTTGTTTACTGCACTGTAGCCCATTTGGTCATTGAAAATTTCTATAGTGTAACCATCAACTTTGGGTGGTTTCTTTAGGGGCAAACCCTTAAATACTTCAAGTATCTCTTCTGTAGTCACATCCCTGATCAAGAAAAAAAATTTCTCATAGGAGTCGCAGGGTCCTTATTGTATAACTGCAACATCAGGACAAGGCATAGAATCTTTGAATGGGCCTGTGAGAGTTTTAAACACTGAGATGAACTCTTGCTTAAGCTTTTTTGCATTAGTAAGATTTATACCTTCTCCATTACATACTAATTGTATAGAGTTTCTACTAGTTCTAATTTTTTAATTGGGAATGAAAATAGTTTATATTTGAATCCCACAAGCAATCCATGTGGATTGGGATTATAATTTTATTAAGAACCTCTCTTTCAGCTGCAATTAATTCCTGGTCTTGTGGATTTGTACTCAGTTGTGGTTGAACAACATCTAAGTTGATTCTTTCTTGATAGAGTTTCTGGGCATATGAAACAAAGTACTCAACTTCTTCAAGTCCACTTTTTGAGTTTTCAGCCTAAACCATAGTCGAAACATATATGATCCTATAGCATGTTAAGACCACACTAGCTGCAAGTCTTTGGTTTTATGTTGGTATCTTGACTATATTCTATGATAATTGGAGAGTGGTTAGATACCCCAGGGTTGAGAAATCAGCTTCAATGTGTCCATACCACTACAACAACTGGATATTAACGAAGGACCAATCTATTTTGGAGTAGACTTTTTAATTCAAATCCTACTTGTTGCAACAAGTATAGTGGCATCCCTTCGATTTTAGTGATATGAGTTGAAGATCATCCACATAGACCTTGAATGCCTTTCCCTTAGTTTGAGTCACACACGAACCAATCCTATCTTTAGATATAAGGATTGCATTAAAATCTCCACATAAGAGCCATGGCTTATGGATATTCAACCAAATACATACACAAGGCCAATATCATATAAGACCCCCACACAAGCCACACGTTTAAAATAAGTTCTCAAACAACCAATAACCACAAGATAGGACCCGATATAGGCATAAACATAAGTAACACAATTTTTATTATTAATACCCATACCTGTAGCATGCTTTTACATCAGTATTACTACCCAGCCTAATCTGATAAAAGTTAAGTTATAACCTACCTCAAATACTGAAAACTCAGTCTAAACAATACTTAACACAGAGTATATCCTTCCCAAACATTCTCAAAACCAACTAATACATATGAATATAAAATCTATGCATTAAAGGGAAACCAATAGCACCCATATTTCTATTTCTGAGTGGAAGTCAAAACAGACGCTCGAAACAGGTGTCTGAAAAAGAAGGCTAAAATTGAAATTTTAGTTCATGTATACATTACCAATGATTCAAGATAGCCAAGGAAAAAAACCCAAGTGAAAATGGGTTATAACGAGTTTTAAAATTGAATAAAACTATTTGTAGGCCTTTCTGGCCAAAATCCCCAAATTTTGATTTTGAAATCATGTTTTAACGAGCTTTAGAAGACGAGAATTGAAGTAAATAAATCAAAAAAGGGATTTAGAGCTTACCCATGCTTGAAAATGGAAGAAATAACCTAAAAACTCTAAAAACTAGAGCTCAAATTTGAAAAAGTCGTGTAAAATTAAGAATAGGGGGTATTTAAGGCCACCTAAGTGTCGCTTAATCAGACAATAGGCCACTTAAAAGGCTATTGCTTTTATTGCCAACTACCATTTTCGTGGTATCCACTAATCCTGGGCCCTCATATTAAGCGGACTAAGCAACCACCTAGGCGGTATACCTGTTGCCAGCCTAATCGTATAAAAGACCATCTTGTCGTTTAAGCGGCCCTAAGAGGTGCTTAAGCGTGAATACCAACTTAAGACTTGGAAAATTCCATGTCTCAATCGACATCTAGAGATTCAACTGGAATCTTGAGAATTCAAATGAACTATGTTACCCTATCAAATTTAATGCTCTTGCTCAATGGCGATATTAGGTTTTCGAAAAGAGGTTTTCACAGAATTGACCCCCGAGACCAAATTTTACTCTTTCCCAAATTGAGGGTCAAAATAATATATAAAAGCTATTAAATCACACCAACCATGGTACCAACCCAAATTTGACATTTTAGATCTACTAGCGTAGTCTATTTTGCCCTTCGACGCACAGAACAAAAGATGTTGACTGAAGTCCATTATAAAGCCTTTTTTACCTCAAAACCCCACAAACTCCCATAAATCGCATTGAAAGGTTTTTGGACCTATGCCAATCATCCATTCACCCCAGAAATAACACATAGCAACCATAGGGAGGGGTAAAGTTGACAAATCACATAAGAATACATAATTAACAAAAAAAATCAAGGCATCACATCATCCACCACTTGGAATATAGTTCTTTCTCAAACTAAGGGCAAGAAAATACCTAAATGAATAAAAAGTAGTGGATAACTACCATGCACGTCGGACTCAACCTCCTATGTAGCCTCATCTACAAGTTGATGTCTCCACTAGACCATAACCATCAGAATATCTCTAGAATGCAACCACCTAACATCCTTGGCTAGGATAGAAATGAGCTCCTTAATAAAGCACAACGTCTCATATGACTACATTGAATCCCAATAGATGACATGAGACTCTTCCATAATGTCATGCCAAACCATGGAAACATAAAAAACTAGATGATCAACTGATAAATTTAGAGGCAATTCTAACTCATAAGCTACATTCCCAATAGACCAAAGAATCTCAAATTGTCCAATATACTTGGGGCTTATCTTACCCCTCTTTCTAAACCTCATCACAACCTTCATGAGAGAAACACAAAGGAAGACTGGATCACCAACACTAAATATCAAGGAATAAAGTTTACAATCCACAACACTTCTGCCTAGTTTGAGTTGCTCGAAGTCTATCCTGAATGACCCAAACTCTATCTAATGACTTGCAAAGCAAGTTCGTACCTCGAGGCCTAAAATTAGAAATCTCAAACCAAACAACTAGACAACGACAATGCCTACTATACAATACCTTGAAGTTAGACATATCCATTCTGTAATAATATATATTATTATATGAAACCTCTCATCTAACACCAAAACTTGAGTGGCCCATTTCTATTGACCATCGGTTTAGGGACAAAAAGTTATAGTAAGATAAATATGAGTACCCACATTCTCCTAAAATGGCTTCCAAAAGTGAGAAGTCAATACTGAAACTCTATCTGAGATGATAGACACAGGTACACCATAGAGACAAACTATCTAACGAATTAGATATAGGCCAACCTCTTCATATTAAAAGAAATCTAAACGGGAATGAAATGAGTAGATTTGCTAAATCAATCCACAATGACCCAAACATTATTAGATCTGAGGAAATTATGATGCAACCCAGTCATAAAGTCCATAGTAATATATTCCTATTTTCTATTTGAGAATGGGTACCCTCTAATCTAAAACACCAGACCACAAGTTCTTGGACTTCACCTGCTGGAATAATGAGTTACAAATTCTGCTACATCCTTCCACACACCACCCCGCAAATAGTGCTATCTCAAATCATAGTACATCTTGGTCACTACTAGATGAATGTAATTCATAGAAAAATCAGCCTCCTCTACCATCAATCTCACCCTATTAGTTTACTTTCAGCACACAGGCTTGGTCTTCAATCTTCAAACCACCATCTAAATCAAGTGAGGATTCCTTAGCTTCACCACTTAACCCCTTATACTGAATCACTTTATCCTAATACTATTGAACTAATGAGCAAAAATTTGGTCCATCAAAGAAAATCTAGCAATCAGAGTTCCAAGAAACACACCCAGTGTTGAAATATTAAGGCTCAACATACGATTAGCTAAGGACTGAACCTATAAGGCCAAAAGCCTTTCTTAGGTCAATAGATGCACCAAGCTACCCATAATAGATACCTTCTGACTTAAGATATCCACAACTAAATTAGCTTTTCCCAGATGATATAGACTAAAAAATTTATAGTCCTTTAGAAAATCAAGCCAGTGACTCTTCATCATATTAAGAACTCACTAGGGGAAAAATACTAATGGTTAAGATGATCTGAGAAGATCTAACAATTGACTTCGTACAAGTAATGCCTCTATAGCTTTAAAGCAAAACTAATTGCGCAAAACTTCAAATCATTACTAGGGTAAGTCTTCTTATAGGCCTTCAAATAATGAGAGCATATGCAATCAACTTACTCTACTAGATCAATTGAACACCTAATCCAACACCAGAAGTATCATTGATGACAGTAAAACCCACGCCCTTCTTGGGCAAGGTCAAGATGAAAGTGAGGTCCATAAATCTTTGAGCTTTAGAAATCTCACCACACAAGCGTTGGATCACTAAAATAAAATCCTTTCCTATGTCAACTTAGTAAATAGAGCCATAATAGATGAAAAACCCTCAATAAGTGTCTATAGTAGCTCACTAATCCAACGAAGCTCCAAATCTTAATAGGAGAAGTAGGCATGCCCAATCATGTACCACTGCAATCTTAGTTGGATTGACCATGATACATTTCTTGGTCACCACATGACCCATGATCAAGATAGACTCTAATCAAAATTCACACTTAGAAAACATTGCATACAATTACTAATCTCCCAGTCTCTAAAGCAGAATTCATAAATGCTCCACATAGTCATACCCACTCTTAGAGTTAACCAAGATATCATTTATAAATACAATGACAAAATAATCAAGATATTATCAAAACACCTATTTTATCAACTCCGTGAATGCGTCCAGGGCATTGGGCAACCTAGAGGATAAGATGAAGAACTCATAATGATAATATAGAGTCTGAAAAGCTGTCTTCAGAATATCCAAACCTCTAATCCTTAACATATGATACTCAAACCTTAAATTAATATTTGCAAACAACAAAGAACCCTAAAGATAATTGATCAAATCATTGATATGAGGCAGAGAATACTTATTATTGAGCTTCATCTTATTTAGCTGTCAGTAATCAATGTACATACGAATAGACCAATCCTTTTTATTGACAAATAAGACAGTCACACTCCTAGGTGATACACTAGGTAAGGTAAATCCCATATCCCGCAATTGGTCTTTCAATTACTTCAACTATATTAGAGCCACACTATTTGGAGAAAAAAGTTTGGTTTAGTTCTCGACTTAATTTCAATCGCAAAGTCAATATCATGATTTGGAAGTATATTAGGAAAATTTGTGAAAAAAACATCAATAAACTCATAGAGAATATAAACAAAGCCCAAAGGATGAGGTAAAGAAATACTAGTATCATGAATATTATACAAATATGAAAAACATCCCCTGTTAATGTAACGACCTAATTTTCTGAAATCGGAGCATCATATGGTCCTCATGATCCTGAAGGACCACAAGCTAACCCTCTACTAATATTGTACTTGAACACTGCATAATATAGATAATAAATGTGGAAACTATCCATAAGGTTCAAAAGATCTAAAAATACTCAAAATAGAACACTGAATACTGGTACATCTGTTTCAAAAGCTTCTAAACTGTCTAAACTATGGAGTTGTTGGGACATATCCCCAACTAACTTCGTTTACTAAAAATAAACTAAGTCTGATACGATAGTAATAAAAATAAGAATCATCCTCTTCTGAAGAGGACTTATTGCTATGTATACTGCTGTTGACTAGGACTGAGCTACTAAGGGTACTCTGGATCTCGTGTCTCTGAACCTATGGTATCAAAAAAAACAACATAGCACAAATGCGTCAGTATGGGAATGTACCGAGTATGAAGATGAGGTAAGGCTAAGTGCAAGGGCTCATACACGAACAATTACTTAACTGAATAATCGTGAGAGTACTAAATACGAACACATACATGAATGCACGAACCATAACTGAAATCATCATGACTCAAAATACTGAAACTCAAATACTACTTCACTATCATCTGAACTCACTACTAATGCCTGAGTTACTGAACACTGAATTATGTGATACTGATAACTGAGTGCTGGAGTTGAGATCAGTCTTATCTAGTGAGTGATCTAAAAAACTGATGATACTCAAAATACTGAACTCAGATACTACTTTACTATCATCTGAACTCACTACTAATGCCTGAGTTACTGAACACTGAATTATGTGATACTGATAACTGAGTGCTGGAGTTGAGATCAGTCTTATCTAGTGAGTGATCTAAAAAACTGATGATACTAAAACTGATTAACTAAACCTACTCATATCAATGACTGAATTCTGAGAATTCTACTCTCAAATGACTGCATCAAAGATCAAACCTCTGTAACAGATGATTCTGAAATCTACTATTAATAATAAGAAAAGATTATATCTGAGATCAAACCTATGTAGCAAAAGTTTGTTGAATCTGATAATGAGAATAATTACTGAATCTGAGAATGAGATCAAGCCTATTAGATGGGTGATCTCTAGATATGATAATGAGATTACTCAACTGAATTTCAGACTGAGATCAAGCCTATCTAATGGGTGATCTTTGGATATGATAACAAGAATGCTCAACTAAATTTGAGATCAAGCCAATCTAGTGGGTGATCTCAGGATCTGATAACAGTGATACTAAATAACTTTATATGGGACCATGCCTATCTAGCTGGTGGCCCATGAATCAATGGAACTATCTTAGTTCCTCAATGAGATAGATGACTATATTTAACAACCTTAATTTTTGAGTTCTTTTCTAAAGATTGATACTGAAACTGTAACTATCGGAGTGCTCACTTAACTAACATGCCCTAAATTAGAACCGGTGGGGTCCAACCTATAACCCAAACTAGAAGGGTGTCAATACTATGACACGGGTAAACATCTCTCTGGTCAAGCCTCTCTAATAGGTGACCCTCGCATAAAGTCAAGACTAAGGCAGTATAATAGTCAAGCCTATCTAGCGGGTGATAAGTCTTTTCAAAAAGGTAACACCTGTATCATGCACTGTCTTCATAGTTCTAGTGTTCAAGGATTACTCCTAACGACTCTGCCTCTCTAACAGTGAGCCGCCATCCTTGTACTCGCTCGGTGCTAGCTCCTACTCCAAACTGATTCTAAACTTAAACTAAACTTAATCTGATACTTATTATATTTCTCGAATGATTTGACTGAGTTACATTGAATTTACTTGGTTTTGTATCTAACTGAATACTACTGAATCTTATTATCTGACTGCATGATACTAAGTTTCGAATGGAACACTTAAATACTACTAAGTCTGAGCTGAGTACTGAACTGAGGCTAGAATTCAAGCGATACTGAGATTATTGAGATTTCAATGATTTCTTAAGTTCTGTATTTGTCTGAGAGTACAGAGTTCTATAACTCACTGAGTTCTAAGAGTCGTGGCTTAATCGAGATTATCGAGAAAACTGACATGGGCTTTAGACTACAGCTAATTTGTCGGGAATAAATACCCCAGGAGTTGATGACATAAAAGAAAAACATAACCATTCTTGAATAATCAAGACCATGGACATTCAATCACCATCACAATCACTAAAGCATCTCTTCAAGTATTTAGAAATCATAAACATGTAATTGTATAGAGAAACATGCTATTTGCTCATACTCCATTCAATAAGGTCTTACATCAAACGCTCAACATTTATTAAAGTCTTAGCATTTATCAAAGAGAACATAATTGGAGAATCTTATGCTATCATGTCACAATTCATTCATTAGGGCTTACAACAAACACTTGGCATGCATGGGCTTGCACACTATTGGGGATTTCAAGTCAGAATGCTATAATGGCTCTAATTTCTTCTCATAAGCATTTCATCAAACATATGGGGAGCATGCTTTTCTTATTCAACAATTTCTACACTTAATTGACATGAACACATCAGTTAACAAGCAACTTGAAGGGGGTTTATTATGAATATCACATACTAGGGTCAAATCTTGAAACCTCATCAACAAAACATGAATTAAAACTCAATAATAGCATGAACTCCAATTTCAATTCACTTGAATCATGAAAACTCGTAAATATAAGATCTTTGAAATTTCGGAAAGGGTTTTTGAATTTCTTGGATGAAAGGGACACAAGAATCAATATCTGCATACCTTAGTTTCTTAATTCTCAGAAGATTTACAGAAGAATCTTGATGACTTGGGTCTTGAATTAAAAAACCTAGGTCTTGCTCTTGATTTCTTGGCTAGGGTTCTTGACTTTTTGAGAGAAAAAATATTTTGATTTTGGGAAAAAACTGATGAATAAAGAATTATTTTCGTTATTTAGGTTATAGATCCCTTATATAGATTGGTTTGAGGATTTAGGAAGTTACTAGTTGGTCCTTAAAATTTAAAAACGAAATCTGAAAATCCTGATTTCACATGCTGGCGCGACGCGGTGGAATCGCACCAGCTCACTAGAAACTAGACAATTGGGAAACAGGTTGGTGGCGCGTCACAGTGGAAACCGCGTTTCCACCTTGGTTGCAAACTGGAAAAGCACCTCAATGCGGTGGAATCGCGTTGGTGCACTAGAAATTTACAACTCTGAAATTAAGCCTTGGTGCGACGCGCTATAATCACAGAGGCTCACTAGATTTTGACAATTACCATTTTGGCTGGCTCTATGATGTGCTAAAGTACTAGGTGGTTCACTATCTCACTAAAATAGCTGTAACTCTTCGCTCGAGTTTCATATTTAGGTGAATTTGGTGTCAACGAAAAGCTTATTCAATTCTCTACATGAAAAAAGTTGATATTAGGGAAATTCTACACTGTTGAAAATACTTCTAATTTAGGAAAAAACTTCTTAACCTTTTAGGGCCAGATTAACACTTTCCTGAACATGCTCTAGGGCTCAGACTATGAGAGAATTTTGTAGGGTCTTACAGTTAACCAAGTGACGAGCCTGAAGGAAAGATAGAACTATCTTAGGACCCGAATCAAGCGTACCCTTCCAAGCTATCTTTCGCATACTCGATAGAGATGAATTCAAATTCTTAGCATAACCGTATAGAATAGCATGATAAGAAGCTAACAAGTCCATACCTAAGATAACATCTTAATCTACCAAATCAAGTATAATCAGATCTACCTAAGTCTCATGCCTAACAAAGGTTAGAACATAGGATCAGTACACCTATTCCACTACTAAAGAGTCTTCTATAAAGGTAGATACATGAATAGGCACAACAGGAGGCTCACTAGTAGAATCAAAACCCAAGGAAAAATATGTTATCACAAAGAAGAAAGTTAACTATGGATCAAGTAATACATATGAAGATCTAAAGCAAACAGGGATAAGACCTATGATAATGTCATGACTTAAACTAAGGCCTAGTCATGATGGGTAGCTTAAGACCACCATCCACTGGAGACCACCACCTCAGCCTAACCGAAAGAGCATAATAATCATAATAAAGTGGAAACTAATAAAATAGTAATAAGAAGATGAATAGATAACTCCAAAGAAGACTAAGAGTCAAAATAAAAACTAATCCATACTTGTCCATGAAAGTCTCTAAAACTAAAATAGCAACTACTTCGGGATATGCCCCCGGGTATGACCAAAGAAAAGAATCGAACAGTACTAGGTAAATCAATAAAGAACAATAAAATGATAGAGCCTTTAGGAAGATGGAGGCTCACCACTTTTCAACAACTCAATAGATGTGCTCAATCACCTAATACTGCACAGGCGCAATAAAAAAAATCTTTAGACCCTACATCAAGTAATGATGTAGCGTCCTAGGACAATCAGTAGGATAAGCACTGGCATATAACTTAGGGAAAGTGATAAAATGATGCAATGTCCAAAATAAATCAAAACCACATGCACATATTTATATCTAAATATATAGGATGATAGGATAGGTTAAAGGGTCATAAAT
>JAPEIP010000008.1:49430835-49463674 GCA_026120095.1 Capsicum chinense | reverse complement strand
ACCAAAGAAAAGAATCGAACAGTACTAGGTAAATCAATAAAGAACAATAAAATGATAGAGCCTTTAGGAAGATGGAGGCTCACCACTTTTCAACAACTCAATAGATGTGCTCAATCACCTAATACTGCACAGGCGCAATAAAAAAAATCTTTAGACCCTACATCAAGTAATGATGTAGCGTCCTAGGACAATCAGTAGGATAAGCACTGGCATATAACTTAGGGAAAGTGATAAAATGATGCAATGTCCAAAATAAATCAAAACCACATGCACATATTTATATCTAAATATATAGGATGATAGGATAGGTTAAAGGGTCATAAATGTGACACTTTAAATATTTAATAAGAATTGTATAGCTCGATCTATCCTAAAGGCACCCATGGGTTATATGGGTTTAGCTCCCCCTACTGAAACAGCCCAGTACGTGTGAGCCACACAAACCAAGGAAAAACAAAGCAAAATTAAAGACACCAAGGCAATCGTCGTCCCAGAGTATAAATATCAAGTATGCACCAAGCAGATGAACATATAGACCTTGGATGCCAGAAAACATAGTTTCAGGTATTTGTCCCTCTAAGACATAAACCTTTACGGTACGCCACCTAACTCTCTTTAAGCCCAAACTTTAACAATTTTCATATAAGCTAATCCATTAACCCAGGAGTTATTTATTAAGTAATTTACCACTGGTATTGTCATACAAATATTTTTACAAGCTTATTTAGTTATGCCAAACCAATTCACAAAACCAAATTAGACTCCTAAGTTCAATTTAAAAACTAAAACCAAGGCCACAAAGGCCATCCAAAACCATATTCATATCAATTTATCCTTTACTGTAATGTAATGGGTTTAAAACAAGTTAAACCACGTAATTATCCATATATAATATAAAGATTATGAAGTAGGTTGAGTTTAATGCCAATTCTAAGAAAAAATTCATCCAATTTAAGGAAACCCATGTCCCCCTTTTAAATAATTTAAACAATACACTTGTTCAGTCTGGAAAACATCACTTTAAAGCATGAATAATCAATTTGAAACATAGGATAAGTAATTCATTCAGTAACAACAAAAGCCCCTCAACCTAATTTGAAAACCCACAATTAGAATACATGAAAGTTCATTCAATTAATGCTACAATGTAAAATTCTAGTTTAGGGAAAAGAAACATGCCTGAAATTTATAATAAATTAAAGTCAATTTGAAGTTTGGAGGTTGAATAATGAATTCATTGTAAAATAATTAAATGTTATTGGGTTTTAAGTTTTAGAGAGAGAGAGAGAAGATGATTTCATCTTTGAAAATAGGGTTATTTTATGCTATATGTCTTATGAGGGGTAAAAAGACCTAAAGCCCCTCACCTAAAGTGAAAAACCAAAAACTAGACAAAATTAAAATAGTAGTGTGGTATGCCAATATTGTGGAGGTTAGCCTCTATGCCATGCTAATATCATAGAATTTAACCTCTATGATACAGCCTTATTACAGAGGCTCACTTCCTTGAGATTCCAAAATGATCCAGAACCCCTTCCAAAATATCCAAAATTTTCCTAAAAAACCCATTTAACATCCCTAAACATAATTCATGTAAAAAAGTGACATTAGTAATCAGTGTCTTCCCATTGAAGTAGGAATTAGCATCGAGCGAATGTAGGATGGCGACTTTCTCATCAGTAAGGTAAAGTTGTTATTATCAGTCCCTGTATTCCAGAACCACATAGCCTGTTTGGGTTATGAGGAGTCACCCCTTGGTTTAGGCTTTAATACTGCCCAGGGTTCACCCGTCAGTTTGTTCTAAGAGATTTTTACAAATGTTTTTAACCTCAAAAGCATATAATCATTAGGATAAAGATATGGAAAGTTATTTTCACATGGAAATAATTTGGATTATAACCCATGCGCATACTAATGATGGTTCAAAGACTAACCAAAAAATGTGGGGTGTTACATTATATCCCCTTGGGAACATTCGTCCTTGAATGAGACTAGTTAGACTGAGAGTACTGTATAAAGGTAACAGAGATACAAACATGACATTCAAGCCTGTCGACATAACCATATATGCACTCCTAAACAAACACTCATAAAAGCATCTTTCTCATATCCTCCAAACCTCTATCATTAAAAACTTTGATGTGTTAATCCTAAGAAAATCACACATACATAATTTTGAATAACCATGAAATAAATCAAAATATTTACTCTCTCCCGCCTAAACAATGGTTCACCATCACTATTTTGAAATAAGGAAAGGTCACTAAAAGGTTAGAACATGAGGAACTGAAGCATGGAAGGATAACGTTGACACTTAACTGAGGACTGAGGAATAGAGTATCAACATTATGGATTCATCAAAGAGATCTAAACTGAGGGCTTACATGACATAAACTAAATTTTTTACTGATCATTAGGTGTGTAGCATGAGTACTTGGAACTGAGCATACTGCAAAACATGAGTACATAATTTATGAGCTGCATGACCAGAGTTTGGAGTTCATAAATTCATGAAATATGATTCATATTGTTGAGTAAGTTGGAACTTCTTATATTAGGAACTGGAAACATGCATGATTCTATAAAAAGTGCATGAATATGAGCTATGATCGTAAAGGTGACGTATAACACATGAGTAGATGTCGTGATAACTAAAAAACTTTGCACTAACATGAGAATAGGTTTGAATCATCCTCCCTTACCACTTTTCTACACAACTGGCATCACTACTAGAATCTGAGAGCCTAACTTGCTTACTTTTTCTATCATCTCCCCTTTAGCTTCATGCCATCATTTTAAGTCTGTAGACCTTTTTTATAACTCTAAACTAAACTACAACCACTTTACTCTACGGCTTGTGATATATTAATACACATAATAATAAACTCACCCTGAAAGATTACACCTGTAAGTGTAGAACCCGATGCCAGTACTTCTTCCTAATATACAACTCTTAACTTTCTATTGCCCAGAACTTAACTGGTAAGAACGTTACATACTATTTTACTAGATTCACTATCACTTAGAAACTCAAGGATACTATCTAAGAATCCATACTTTAAAAACATAGAAATAGTATAATGCCTTAACTATTTATGGGGACTATTTGAAAAGGCTCTACCTATAGGGATTTGAGCTTTACTATTTCTATTACCTCAAAAAACAATGCAGAGCTAGCATGAATAGTGCAAGATGAGAAGCTGTATATATTTCTTAGAGAACTTTGCTATAGCGTGATCAGAGACATAAATGAAGGGAAACATTTTCTAAATGCCTTGTAGCCTCTCGAAGAAAATTATAGATGTCTCTATATTGTTTTGCAAGACTCTACTAGACACAACTTCATAGACACCTTAGGAAAATTGAACCGGACTCTGATACCAAGTTTGTAACACCTTGAGAGTACACCTTAGATGCCACACGATGCTTGGAACCACAAGTAATCACCAGCTAACCCATAAACTAGCATACTATTAAGCAACTGAGTTATAATACATTAAATAACAAGTTCTACTATGCGGAAACATAATCATACCAATAATCTAAAATAGTATGTAACTGACAAAGTTTTACAATCTAATAAATCTTTAAAAGCAACTGAATTTACATGAGTGACTCTGAATGACATCTATGAAGCCTCTACTATAATGATTATAGATAGTTGGGACATGCATCTAACTACCACTAATCAATACATATGAAAAATAAATGAACTATTTATGAACTTAAACTGTCTGGAGTTCCTAATACAAGAGAACTTATCACCTACTGGTTGGAAACTACAACAGTCTGATCATGATGTGCGGGCTTCAAATGGTACCTACATTATGAAACTATGTAGCCATATAGACGTATATGTGGATCACTACTTCTTGAATGTATTGAGTATACAGGTGTGAATGCAATAAGCAAAGGTGATTTCATATGTAATCTTAAAACATGAAAAGTATAAGTAGATTCACCAATAGGCTAGAATAAACTCAAACATGAATTATCTTAAAAGCCTGATCAATAAACATAATCTGGTAAGTTAGTGAATCATTACACTTAGTTTCTTAAAATATTTACTTTTGTAGAATAAGTAGAACTAAAGATGGGATATGATAAAGCATGGATACATGAATACATAAGACCAAACATACATGTACTGAGCTGATCTGATTAACTTAAAAACTGATATCTTGGTTACAGAATGATTGAACTCTAAGTAAAGGTGGTAACTAGTACGTATATATTGAGTAGCTAATTTATGAATACAGAATACTAATATTTGGAAACTGAATAGCGGATGACTGAATACAAATAATGTAATACTGAATTGTAGTTTGTCTGAATAACTAGACCAAAACTATGGGATACTGTGCGTATGAGATAAGAACAAATGGAACAATATGAGATAACTAAGCATGAATGAGTGAAAACTATAAAATTTAAGAATACAAGACCAAGCATAAGTGTATTTCTAAAATAATTTATAAACTAAACTACTAAAATCTAATAACTGAGTAATGGGAGTTTATATGCTATGGTAAAGCGAACCTTAACTGTGAATATACTGAATACTATACTGAGACCATGAGAGGTATTATCTAACTGACATGCCCCAATCTGTGCTACTTGGGTTTTAACTTGTAACCCCAGTTGAAATATTATTACTACCATGCCATGGGTACTAACACTGGTTGTCTGGATCCACTAAACTAATATCCCTAAGGACCAGGGTGTCAATCCTAATCTGATAGGTGACCCCTGAGAGGAAGTCAAGCCGAAACTAATGGGTGACTCCTTATATCCTATGCTAGAAATATAGTTATGGAATATAGAGACTACTACTAATACTTCTGCCTAACTGACGGGGAAGGCACTATCCCTCCACTCGTTTGATGCTAAATCCTACTCCCAACTAGAAGACACTAAAATACCAACTAGTGTATGCACTGATAACTGATAAAATAAGCTTAGTTTATGGTATTCTAAAAATAATAGTGCATATGGATTATGAGGTAATTATTAATGTATAAACTAATACTTGAACTCAACTAAGTTTAATTGGACTTACAACTGACCATATTACTGGCTAAATGATATTACTTATGGTATGAATAAAATCATTTTTTAGATATTGAAAACTATGTAAATAGATAAATTTTGGATATTCATAACCCCCAGGACTTGATAGAACTAATAATAGGGCCACATGAAAACTTTGAAACCGTAGGAGGGAATCACTGTTCAACATTCAACACTTAGGCATTTACTCAAACACATGGTGACCATAAACTTATGCATGGGAATGAGCAAGCTTGTGAAAATATCATGGTTACATGAATCAATACACAACTTGGGGATTTGGTATGAAGATCATAACATTCAAAATATGTATTGGCTCATTCCACTCAAAAAACACATATACTCATAACTTGAAATCAAACGCATGGAGATCATGAACTTGAACATGGGATTTCTTAAATATGGGAAAACAATAGGATAAAATGGCAAAATTCATAACTTGGGGTTCATCTTGAAATTGATTAAACATGATATGGGAGTTTTATCAAACACTTGGAAAGAAATAATTTAAAACATGGGAATATTGCTAAAAATCATGAATTTAGGATCTATCATGGAATTCACTTGAATAAAGCTTGAGAAACTAAATTTCATAGCATGAGGCATTCAAAATCTTTCATGGAATCACACATGGGCTGAATTGAATTAAAACCACCATGAAAACATGATATTAAATCTTTCTTGAACCTACAAAATTCCATAATAAGAATAAAAGTTTATTCTTTAGTTGAAAAGATAATTTTTGGGCTCCATATGTGAAAGGGGATTCATGGATGAACTCCCACATACGTCAATTACTTTGATTTTGAACTTGAAAGCTTTACTTGGAAGCCTTGAAAATGTTCTTGAATATTTTTCTTGAACTCCTAGGATTAGGAACCTTAATTTCTTGATTGTCTGGAAAAACATTTGATGAAGTTCTTGGTTTTCTTTAGGGAGATAGGTTTCTCTTGGAGAGAAAAAGATGAATAAGAATGTATCTAATACTTTTTTGGGCTGAAATTAAGTGTTATGAACAGATCTGGGTGAGGCTAAGTGACCAAAGTGACCCTAGAACCCTGTAGAAATTGAAGAAGCATGTGAAATAGCTCCATATCATGTCAGATATTGCATTGGAGATAGCAATGAATCATGTCACTCATCACGCTGGAGAGACCAGTGTGACATGCCTCAATTGCATCAGCTTTGTAATACCCCGTATGTTTCCAAGCAAGGAAATGAATCAGTTCTCCTACGTAAGAAACCTCATATCCCGTGTTTCATATTTGAGTACATGATTTACAATGAGTATCCTAGCGATAAGATAGCTTATGATATGCTAAGAATGCTTATATGAGTCACTCAGAGTAAGGCAAGCTAATAGCTTTTGGATCCATCAAATTTTAGTGTGTGATTCCATAAGAGAGAATTTTGAATGAGGATAACTTGATTTATAAGAGACATTTTGGCAGATTTAGACAGGCCAAATTGTAGAGAATCGAATTAGCTTTCAAACAATTATAATTTTATAAAAATCCGACACTCAAGCAAGAAGTTATGATCCTGCAAAGTGGAAGTGCGATGCATAAACAATTGCACATGGCTACTGAAACAAGTGTGCGACAGGTTATGCGGCACACACCCTCAAGTGTGCGATAGTATGTGCAACGTACACCTTAGCCTATGCGATAGGATGTGTGGTGCATGACTTAGCATGTGTGATGAGGTGTGCGACACATACTTATGATTTCAGCCATGAAAGACACTTTGTTTTTGAGTTATTTTGAGGATAATTAAGTCTTTTAACACTACTTACATGTCCCAACACTTAACCTTATGAAATTTATAGCTTCTAATCATATTACAAACCTATTAACATCTTAAGTTAATTATCCAAGAGCACAAGAAGGAGAAAAACTACTAGGTTGCATAATCAAGCTTGATGGTCAAATCATTCAATAATTTCATCGCAATTAAGGTATGCGTAGTATTCATCCATAGATCCCTTTTAGTCGTGGAGTTAAAGAATCAATATTTGATAACAAAATCATAAATTTTTTATGGTGATATGGTTGTATTCATGTTGTTGTTTGTGGTTTATGTGATAGAGTTGGAATTTGATGAATTTCTAGGAAGATTGTGATCATATAGTTGGAACCCATAAATTTGGGTGGTTTAAAGTGGTGTAAGTTTGTGAATACACCATACCTTAAAGAGTGCATGTAAGGTGTTTGATAAAATACCTAAGAGACTAGAAAAATCATGCATTATAGCTAAATTGTTACTAAGTGAAGGATTCATGATAGGTCTCTATGATTCAATGTCATCCATGTTGATAATGTGTTTTGTGAACACTGTTGGATTACTCATGAACTAGTCTTATGGAATTATGCAATGCTTAATTGCAAAACCCACTCATGTACAAAATATAGAATACTCATGTACATCATAAAATTCCCAAAGTTATGATATTATTTATTGTGGTTGTAATATGTAATGAGCATGATATTGAAAGCTATGCAAGTATATACATGTATGAAATTTCTTTCCATGAAATAGATTGTTGAGAACCATGCTTAGTATGAAATCCCTTATTTATGATATTGTGGATTATGGACTCTACTCTTATGATCAAGTCAATCATGTGTGTCGGTTTCCTTTCATCGAGTCCTGGGGGTACTTGTACCTAAAAAATATAGCTCTGTGCCTAGAGCCATGTTGTGTCTTCATGATACTCTTAGTCAAGCCATGATCTATATAAATTAGTCAGTCATGTGACTCAGGAAAACTCAGTAATCTCAGTAGTTCAGTATTCTCAGTAATCTTAATGCTCAGCAATGTCAATAATCACAGTAAATCTAAGTAACTTTAGTATTCTTAATCAGTCCTCAGAACTCATTATATTCCATCTGTTATCGAAATCCAGTAAACTCAGTTTTAGCTCCACTAAATAATACCACTAGTATCAGCTCAGTTAATCAGTATTAGTTCAGCAAATTAGTCCAGTTAAGTTATTTAGTTCAGTCCAATTATTCACTGTAGTGTCTTTAAAATAGAAGTAGGATTCAGCACCGAGCGAACCTAGGGATGGGGGCTCACCCGCTAGAATAGGACTGAGATCCCTAAAAGTAATCCTTAAGTTCCAGAACTATATTTCCAGCGTAGGTATGAGATGTCACCCATTAGATAGGACTGATATATTCAGGGGTCACCCATTAGCACATTTATATGTATATGACTGATCCCAGGAGTCACCTGCTATATTAGGACTGATTCCACAACAGATGTCTATATTGGTGGTGTGGTACTGACACTCTTCCAATCAGGGCAAAGATTGGACCCTAGTCAGCTTACCTTGGGGCATGTCGGTTAGATGAACATATCCCATAGTTTCAATTACAGAATCAGGGCTTTTAGACACAGTCAACTCAGCTTAGTAGTACAGATTAAGTACTGTTAGATATAGTTAATGGTTATCATTGTAAATAAACTTCAAGATCACCCATTAGCTAGGACTGATCTCAACTATAATGAATCAATATTAGAATCAATAGATTTAAAGATCACTCGCTAGATAGGACTGATCTCAAACTAAGTCAAATCACCCTTATTATCAGTATACTCATGATCACTCACTAGATAGGATTGATCTTAGATTTAGTTACTCTAAGTAGAACGGAACTCAGATAGTTCCATCAGAACTTAGACTATCAGATACAGTCGCTCATTATCGATTATATGGATTAGTCCAATCATTATAGTTATATCAGCCGTATCAGTTTTCATAGCTCACATTACCAGTGTTCAGTTTCAAGACTATTAGACATAGTCATTCAAACCAGTTCTTCATAATTTAAACTTTCAGAAATAGTCAATAATCTATTCAGTACCTCAGTAATAGTAAAGTTATGTCGTCAGCATTTAGACTCAGTAGTCAGCATCATCACGAGTTCGGTCATAGTTATTTATGCATGTATGTATTCTCATGTTCATATTAGTTAGCATTGTTTATGAATATAACCCTTGGCATTTAGCCTCCCTCACTCTTATACTCAATATATTCAGACGTACTGATGTATTTGCGCTATGGTGCTTTCTTTTATATTACACTATAGGTTCAGAGGCACGAGCTACAGATCAGCAGTAGCATTCTAGTGTTCAGATTTTGTAGTGAGTCCTTCTCATTTGAGGATGATATTATTATTGCTATATTTATTATTCAGTTGCTAGATGGAGTTAGTTAGAGAATATTTCTTCAACTCCTTATTCAGTTCAGTTAGAGGATTTTAGACTAGATATCAGATTAATTATTCAGATATCATTATTTTTAGTATTTATGACTTATTTTGGTATTCTTATACCTTTTTCAGACATTTTCTTATCAGGCGTTTATTCAGTTTGAACCTTATGGCCTTTCATGTTCATGTTTCCACATTTTATGTATATTATGAAGTATACAGGTACAGATATCAGTCATGGGTTAGCTTGTGGTCCTTTGGGGTCATGAGCACTGTGTAGCATTTCGATTCAGAAAATTAGGGTGTTACAAACTTGGTATCAGAGTCTAAGGTTCAATAGAGTCCAAGGAGGTTTGAAAGCCATATCTAGTAGAGTCTTGTACATGCATGTGTTATGCACCACACCTATGTGCAGGAGGCTATGAGATGTTTTAGGAACAATTTCCCTTATTTCAGTATTTATGTCGTGTCAGTGAACAGTCAATTTGTATAGCTTATTTTATCATCCTTGCATCTATTCATTGTATCCAAAATCTCAGAGAATGTAACCATTTCAAGGTAGAAACTCCTAGTAGTTGCAAGTTCAGTCCATCTCATGCATTAGTTTCAATCTCCCAAAGTATAGTTATAATCTAGTTCGTAGATGCCCTATGCATCACCCAGTATCTCCGTAAGGTATGCGACATAGCATCTTAAGGGGAGATACCCCACTTTCTCTTAACGCTCTCATTCCTTAGATCCTTCAATTTCTCCTTGCATAACGATTTAGTCTAGAATAGAGGGTACTCATAAGTTGACCTTCAAGTTAGACCTCAGCTGTAAGTCAAGTATTCAGAGGTTTAAGTTCAGTTCATGATGTTTAGTCCCTATGTCACGTAGAAGAATCATTCATGTTCTCATGTTTTAGTCCAATCTTATTTCCTTTACCATTACATATTCAGTCACATGTTCGTGAGTCAATTCAGTCATGTATTCACGCATCAGATATGCATTGTCAGCTTATCATTACTTTCAATCATGTATTCATGTATCATGCCAGTCATATAATAATGCATCAGATATGCATGGATTCAAATTATCAATTATAAATTAGATATGTATTCTAAGTTTAAGAAACTCAGTTTATCAAATTACTCAGTCCTACACTCATAAATTAGCTACCCATGCATCAAATATGCATGTATAGTATGATATGCTCAGTTTTTAGTCATGTCATCCATGAAATCATGATCAGTCATTCATGCTATATATTTTTGTAAGTTGTCTTTTATCTCATCTCAACCAGTATCATTCGAGGAGGAATGTTCCCAAGTAGGAGATATTATAATACCCTGTATGTTTCCAAGCTAGAAAATGAATCAGTTCTCCTACATATGAAACCTCATATCCTGTGATTCATATCTGAGTACATGATTTACAATGAGTATCCTAGAAATAAGAGAGCTTATGATGTGTTAACCATGCTCATGTGAGTCGCTCAGAGTAAAGCAAGCTTATAAATTTTGGATCCATAAAGTTTTAGTGTTTAATTCTGCAAGAGTGACTTTTGAATGATGATAACTTAATTTATATGTGATATTTTGGCAGATTTATACCCACCAAATTGTAGAGAATCGAATTAGCTTTCTAATGATTCTAATTTCATAAAAATATGACACTCAAATAAGAAGTTATGGCCATGCAATGTAGGAGTGCAACACATAAACAATCGCACATGGCTACTGGAACAAGTGTGCGATAGGTTGTGCGGAGAACACCCTCAAGTGTGCAATATCATGTATGACGCACACCTTATCTTATACGATAGTATGTGCGGCGAACACCTTAGCATGTGTGATGAGGTGTGCGATGCACACTTATGATTTCAGCGATGAAAAACACTTAGTTTTAGAGTTATTTTGAGGATAATTAAGTCTTTTAGCACTCCTTACACGTCCCAATACTTAACCTTATGAATTTTATAGCTTCTAATCATATTACAACCTTATTAATATCTTAAGTTCATTGTCCAAGAGAACAATAAGGAGAAAAACTACTAGGTTTGCATAATCAAGCTTGAAGGTCCAATCTTTCAATAATTTCATCGCCATTAAGGTATGCGTAGTAATCGTCCACGGATCCTGTTCATTCCTGGAGTTCAAGAATCAATATTTGATAGAAAAATCATGAATGTTTTGTGGTGTTATGGTTGTATTAATGTTGTTATTTGTGGTTTGTCTTATAGAGTGGGAATTTGATGCACTTCCAGGAAGATTGTGATCATATAGTTGGAACCAATGAATTTGGGTGGATTAAAGTGGTGTAAGTTTATGAATACACCTATGCCTTAAAGAGTACATGTAAGGTGTTTGTTAAAAAACCTAAGAGACTAGAAATCATGCATTATAGCTAAATTATGACTAACTGAAGGACTCATGATAGGTCTCTATGATTCAATGTCATCCATGTTGATAATGTGTTTTTTGCACACTGTTGGATTACTCATGAACTAGTCTTATGGAATTATGCTATGATTACTTACAAAACCCACTCATTTACAAAATATAGAATACCCATGTACATCATAAAATTTCCAAAGTTATGATATTATGGATTGTGGTTGTAATATGTAATGAGCATGTTATTGAAAGCTATGCAAGTATATACATGTTGTATGAAATTTCTTTCCATTAAATAGATTGTTGAGAACCATGCTTAGTATGAATTCCCTTATTTATGATATTTTGGATTATGGACTCCACTCTTTCGATCAAGTCAGCCATCTGTGTCAGTTTCCTTCCATCGATTCCTGGGGGTATTTGAACCCGAAAAATATAGTTGTGTGCCTAGAGCCATGTCATGTTTTCATGATACTCTTAGTCAATCCATGATCTATAGAAATCAGTCAGTCATGTGACTCAGGAAAACTAAGTAATCTCAGTTGTTAAGTATTCTCAGTAATATCAGTGCTCAGTAACCTCAGTAATCATATTATATCTCAGTAACTTTAGTACTCTTAATCGGTCCTCAGAACTCATTATATTCTATCCATCATCGGAATCCAGAAAACTCAATTTTAGCTTCGCTAAACAATACCACTAGTATCAATTTAGTTAATCTGTATCCGTTCAACAAATCAGCTTAGTTAAGTTATTTAATTCATCCCAGTTATTCAATTCAGTGTCTTTTAGATGAGAGTAGGATTCAGCACCGAGCAAACCTAGGGATGGGGGCTCACCCGCTAGAATAAGATTGAGATCCCTAAAATTAATCCCTAAGTTGCAGAACTACGTTGCCAGCAAAGGTATGAGATGTCCCCTCGTTAGATAGGACTAACATACTCAGGGGTCACCCATTAGAACATTTATATGTATACGACTGATCCCAAGAGTCACACGCTAGATTAGGATTGACTCTACAACATATGTCTTTACTGGTGGTACGATGCTGACACCCTTCCAGTTAGGGCAGAGATTGGGCCGCAGTCAGCTTAGCTTGGGTTATGTAGGTTAGATAAACAAATCCCATAGTTTCCATTAAAGAATCAGGGCTTTCAGACATAATCAACTTAGCTTTATAGTACAGATTCAGTACTGGTAGATACAGTTAATGCTTATCATTATCAATAGACTTCAAGATCACCCATTAGCTAGGACTTATCTCAACTATGATTAATCAGTATTAGAATTATTAGATTTAAAGATCACCCGCTAGATCGGACTGATCTCAGACTAAGTCAAATCATCCTTATTATTAGTATACTCATGATCACCCGCTATATAGGACTGATCTCAAATTTAGTTACTCCAAGTAGAATGGAACTCAGATAGTTCCATTAGAACTTAGACTATTAGATACAGTCGCTCAGTATTGGTTATATTGATTAGTCCGATCATTATAGTTATATCAGCTATATCAGTTATCATAGCTCACATTATAATTAGTATTCAATTTCAAGACTGTTAGACACAGTTATTCAAACCATTTCCTCATAATTTGAACTTTTAAAAATAGTATATAATCTATTCAGTACCTCAGTAACAGTAAAGTCATGTTGTCAGTATTCAGACTCAGTAGTCAGCATTATCACGAGTTCAGTTATAGTTGTTTATACATGTATGTATTCTCACATTCATATTAGTTAGCATTGGTCATGCATATAATCCTTTGTATTTAGCCTACCTCACTCGTATACTCAATACACTCAGACGTACTGATGCATTTGTGCTATGGTGCATTCTCTTATGTTACACCATAGGTTCAGAGGCACGAGCTCCAGATCAGCAGTAGCATTCTAGTGTTCAGAGTTTGCATTGAGTCCTTCTCATTTGAGGATGATATGATTATTGCTACATTTACTATTTAGTTTCTAGATGGAGTTAGTTGGAGACATCTTTCTTCAACTCCTTATTCATTTCAGTTAGAGGCTTTTAGGCTAAATGTCAGATTAGATATTCAGATCTCATTATTTTTAGTATTTATGACTTGTTTTGGCATTGTTATACCTTTTTAAGACATTTTGTTATCAGATGTTTATTCAGTTCGAACCTTATGGCCTTTCATGTTCATGTTTCTGTATTTTATGTATATTATGTAGTATACAGGTACAGATATCAGTCATGGGTTAGCTTGTGGTTCTTCGAGGTCATGATCACCGTGTAGCATTCTGGTTCAAAAAATTGTGGTGTTACAGGCTTACTACCTCACACAGAAAATGCTATAACTTTTCACTTGGGTATCAGATTAAGGAAAAATCAATATTGCTGGAAAGCTGACTCAATTATCTAAAATTTGGTGCATCATAAAATGAAAAATTTTGCATGTATTAAAAAGTTATACACGTTCAAATTCAATCTTTGTAGAATCAAATACTAACCTTTGGACTAATCAAAGGCTCTTATGTCAACTTTATTCTAAGTGATTCTTATAAACATTTCTCACCATGAAAGCACATAAAACATAAGGATAACAATCATGAAAGTTATTTTCACATGGGAATGATTTGGATTGTAGCTTATGCACATAGGAATAATGGTTCAAAGACTAATCCAAAAATATAGGGTGTTACACAACCCTTTTATGATACTATGAGGTACGTGGGAATCCTTTAAGTACATTGTAAGTATGCATTATGGGTGTGAGGGTACTTGGAAATCTGCTACTCTTATGGTATCTTTATTTTGTACCACTACATGTATCACGGCCCATTTAGGAAAATACACTGGACCCATATACCCCATAGGTAGTAAGGATGGTTAAGCTTCACATACCCTAGTTAATGGTTTTAAATGCATTCTAAACTCAATTGTATTTCTCGGCCTGATTATATATATATGTATGGTTTTAGATTTATATGGTTGGTTTACTTGGTTTTACTGGTTGGCATTATTTTATCCTTATCCTTAATTTATGCTAGCATTCACTTGATAACCCATCTTTGCGAGGCTGTATCCCCATGTTGATGAAGTACATCCTACACCTGGAGTTCACACTCAATCTTAGGGTCCTATCCTTGATTGTTGTAAAGTTCCTCTAGGTGATACTAGTCCTACTCAAGGTGAGGTGACTAATGCATAATTTTGTTAATTAATTCATACTATTTCTCAGTTGAATGCTGCTCAAGCTAAGCCAGATGCATCTGGTGTTCTATTTACTGAGGCTACAAGGGTTGGCCAGTTATGAAAATAAATCCTCCTACTTTTACTGATGTGAATATAGAGGATAATCCTTAAGTTTTTTTTTGATAAAATATAGAAGATCTTTATAGTGATGCAAGCTACTAAAATGGAAGGGGTAAATTTTTTAGCTTATCAGTTCAAAGATATTGCATTCCAATGGTATAAGGAGTAGGATAAGGAAAAAAGTGATGTGCAGATGTTGTCATTGTGGGAGGACTTTTATATTCCCTTCTTGGATTAGTTCTTTCCTCAGGAGATGAGGGAAGCAGTGATGGAGGACTTTGTGAATCTTAAGCAGGGAAAATATTTTTTAAGGAGTACACCTTGAAATCTCAACAACTGTTAAGGTATGCTTTGGATTTGGTGGCTAATATAAGGTTGAAGATAAGAAAGTTCACTTCTAGCCTATCTAGGGATTTAGTCCATTAAAGTAAGACAACTTTGCTTATTAAGGATATGGATATTTTGTGGTTGGTTATCCACATGTAGAAGTTGGAGAATAAGAAGACAAAACATACAGAGTTTGGGGAAAAATAGAGTAAGAGGAATAAAGTCTCTAACCAGGATGGTGCACAACATTAGGGTGGCCAGGATGGTAGCAAATAGATGATAAAAAGTGGGGGAGTTTTGATCCACTCCCTACTACTAGAGCTTCTTAATTGAAGCAGTCGGGTGACAGACATCAGTAAGATTGTGATAATTTATAGGAATAGGGTGCCCAATCTCAGGCGATTGGTGCACAGTTGTCGTCTTTGTGACCTCCTTATTAGTTTTATGGTTATATTTATTAGGGCTTTTATGATAAGGGGAGGGACAAATATTTTAAATATGGTCAGCCAAGCCATATGATCAGAAACTATCCGATTGATAGGGGTACTTCTGCAACGGTCAAAGCATCGGTTACTTCATCTTCTGCTCTTGCACCTAGTGGTGTCGCTTCTATGTTTTCTCCTGCTTTTGGTATCAGCACTGGACTAAATAGGTTGTTTGGTCTTACATCTTGGCAGGAATATGAAGCATCATCTAATGTCATGACTAGTACGTTACAACTCTTTTCTTATGATGTGTATTATCTACTTAATCTGGGGTCCACTCTTTCTTATGTAACCCTATATATGGCTGTGTCTTTTGGTTTTGATGCTTAGGTTATTTTTTATCCTTTTTCTATTTTTACCCTGGTAGGTGACTCAGTTATTGATAAAAAAAGTCAATAGGGGTGGGTGGTATATGTTTGTAGAAAAAAACCCTAGTAGATCTATTTGAGCTTGACATAGTGGATTTTGACGTTATTCTAGGAATAGATTTGTTATACTTTTGTTATGCATCCTTACATTATTGGACCTATAAGGTTGTCTTTAGGTCCCTGGTGAACTGGTTATAGAGTGGGAGGGTGGTTCCCTAGATCCTATGGGGAGGTTTAATTTTTATCTTAAAGCTTAAAGATTAATCTCAAAAGGGTGTCTTTATCACATAGTCTAGGTTAATGATTTTATCTCGAAGGGTCCTCTTTTCACTTAATTCTGGTGGTAAATAAGTTTACTTAGGTTTTTCTAACTATATTTCTAGTGATAATTAGGATAGGGAAATTAAGTTTGGCATTGGTTTTGTTCCAGTCACTTATCAAATAACTATTCATCCTCATAGAATGGCTTTGGTTGAGTTGAGAGAACTAAAAAATCAACTTAGGGATTTTTTAGATAAGGGGTTTATTCATCCTAGTGTATCGCAGTGGAGTGCACTGGAGTTGTTCGTGCGCAAAAAGTATTGTTCTTTTCAGATGTGCATTGATTATCAATAGTTGAATAAGGTAATTTTTAAGAACAACTATCCTCTTACAAAAATAAATGACTTGTTTGATAAGTTTCAAGGTCCCAAGATCTTTTCAAAGATAGACCTTTGGTCTAGGTATTATTGTCTTAAGATTAGGGAGGAAAATATCCCTAAGATGGCTTTTTGTACTCAACATAGGCACTTTTAATTCCTTTTTATGTCATTTGGCTTGACTAATTCCTTGGCGACATTTATGAATTTGATGAATAGGGTTTTCAGGAAGTTCTTAGATCTTTTTGTCATTGTGTTCATTGATGACATCTTGGTGTATTCTAAAAGTGAGGTTGATCATGCCAATAAACTCCTTATGGTGTTGCAGACCTTGAAGGAACAATAATTGTATGATAAGTTCTCTAAGTATGTGTTTTGGTTGGAAGCTGTAAATTTTCTTCGTTACATTATTTCTAGTAAAAGGATCATAATGGATCCTCAAAAGTTTGTGCTGGTAAAAATGGCGGCCTAAACCCATTATACCAATTGATATTTATAGCTTCTTGAGTTTGGTTGGGTATTATAGGTGGTTTGTGGAAATCTTTTCTTTGATAGCTACTCTTTTGACTAAGTTAACTCAGAAGAAAGTACATTTTTATTTGTCCAAAGCATATGAATGGAGTTTTGAGAAGCTTAAGTATAAGATAACTTCATCTCTAGTTTGGATATTACCTGATGATAATGAGGGATTTTTTGTTTATTGTAATACATCTAGGGTGGGACTTGGTTGTGTTTTGATGTAGCATGGGAAGGTAATTGCCTATGCTTCCAAGAATTTGAATGTGCATGAGAGGAATAATCCTAATCATGATTTAGAGATATTGGCGGTGGATTTTTCTTGGAAAAATGGTAGCATTATTTGTATGGAGTGTAGTTAGACATTTTTTCTAATCATAAGAGTCTGCAGTATGTGTTCACTAAGAAAGAGCTAAATCTCAAGTAGAGGAGATGTTCAGAGCTTCTAAAGGACTATGATATGAGTCTTTACTACTACCTAGGTAAAGCTAACATAGTTGTTGATACTTTTAGCAGGTTATCTATAGGGAGTTTAGCTCCTGTGGATAAGGAGAAGCAAGAATTTATAAAGGATATTCACCGCTTGGCTAATCATAGAGTTCATCTTTTAGACTTTGAGAATGGTGGTGTATTGGTATAGGAAGTGATTAGATCATATATCGCTGCATAGATTAAGAAGAAGAAAGTCATAAATACTATCTTGATGAAAATCAAGAGTGATGTAGGTGGAAAAATGGTAATGGTATTAAAGATCGGGGGTGACGGTACTTTACGGTACCAAGGAAGGATGTGTGTTTTGCGACAAAGGATCTTGGTTGAGGTCTATGAATCGCACTATGTTGTTCATCCCAATTCTAAAAAGATGTATAATGATCTTAAAGAGATATATTGGAGCAGTGGTATTAAAAGGAACGTGGCTAATTTTGTAGCCATGTGCATGGTATGTCAATAAGTTCCAATTTAGCACATAAGGCATAGAGAGTTATATCAACAAATTTTTTTATTCGAGTTGAAATGGGAGGTGATTAATAAATATTTAATTACTGATCTTCCTCGGTAGCGGAACCTCTTTTATTCAATTTAGGTTATCGTGGATAGGATAATAAGGTCTACTTACTTCTTGCTAGTGAGGACTACCCTTTCAGTGGAGAATTTTGAGAAGTTATTTATTTAGAAGATTATGAAGCTACAGGGGGTACCTATTTTGATTATCTTTGATCGTGGTATGCAATTTTCATCTAATTTATAGCGGTCATTTCATAAAGGGTTGGGTACTAAAGTGAGTCTGAGTACTACTTTTCATCCTCAGATAGATGGGTAAACGAAAAGGACTATTCAGACATAAGAGAATATGACTCGGGCATGTGTGATTAATTATGGTAGCAATTGGGTTGAGGATCTATATTTGGTAGATTTTTCTTACAACAATAACTATCATTAGATTATTAGTATGGCCCCTTTTGAGGCATTGTATGGTAGAAGGTGAAGATCTCCTATTTGATGGTTTGACTTTGTTGATGTAGAAAAGAAAAAGGTGATTTAAGAGAGGCTTAATGCTGACCAAAGTCGCCAAAATTCCTATATGGATATAAGACGTAGATATTTAGAGTTTGAGGTTTGGGATAAGGTGTTCCTAAATGTATAAGTTGTTCCTAAAGGTATCTCCTATGAAAGGTGTAATACGGTTTTGTAAAAGGGAAGCTCAGACCCCAATTTATTGGTCATTATGTGATATTGCGGAGGGTTTGTAATGTTTCTTATGAATTAGAGTTGCCTTCTATCTTGAGCTCCGTTCATCTGGTATTTCACGTCTCCATATTGAGGAAGTGTCATGGTAATCATTCTTCGGTGGTTTCCCTTGAGGGCTTGGGTATCTCAGATTCTCTATCCTATGAAGAGGTCCCGATTGAGGTATTAAATAGGTAGGTTTGTCAGTTGTGGACCGAGTATGCGGCCTCAATAAGGTTTTATGGTAGAACCACAATGTGGAAGAGGCTACATAGGAAGTTAAGAAGGATATAAAGTCCAAGTGTCCATATCTATTTTCTTCTTCTGGGATTCATGCGGAATGTATGTTTTCTTTAACACCTCTTAATTTTCTGAGTTTGTTAAAGGAAAGATCAATATCTTTACAGCTATGTTTCCAAACTTGGTTAAGGGTTGGATTGATATTTGGTAATGCAAATGAATTATTCTTGTGGTTACCCTATATTGTGTATCATTCGGGCATGAATGTTCCTAATAGGGGAGACTGAAACACCCTGGGTTCCTGGCCCTTGGAAAATTTCTTGGATTTTTGGTCTCTGGACAGGATATTACAAGGGCAAATGACTTATACACTGGGATAAAAGTTGTATGGGTTAGTCGTATGCTAACCAGTGTTTCTTGGTGGGTTGGATTTAGTTTCTGGTATGGTTACAACTTGGGTGTTATGGGTCATATCATTGGATATGGGCTATTTAGTTAATTCTCTTAGTCTTAGACTTGGCAACTTAAGTTGGATCTGAGTACGAGTGGTTCACTATGAACATTAAGCCAGGGCACGAGTCATACTATGGATACGTATTGTGGTTAGTATTGAATCCTATTGGGATTCTATTCTTTCAGGATTACGAATCATGGGTATTAGTCATATACTTGGATACGACATGATTTTAGGTGTTTCATACCTTAGACAGTATTGGGTCCAAGGGAGATGGCCTTAGGTACGAGTGGTGGGTATAACTCATATTGGAGTAGATGACTGGTATGGATTGTCGTACCCACCTGATGGGATTTTTGGGAGTTTAAGCGAGGGTAATCCTAATATTTCTCTTCTTAACCTAATAAGGACCCATCACTTTAATCCTATTGGTAGGTTATTTTCCCTATTATTCTATCCATTAACACTTAGAAACTTTTCTTTAACACAATACAATTATCTCTAAAGCTTTGGGGTAAAGAAACGCTAGGGTTTCATATCAATGATTACTTTGGGGATTGTGTTGCTGATTTCTCTCTATCATCTTTTTTTTAAGTCATATTCTCTTCCCTCATTGTTAGTTCCATCTAAAAGCATGGTTTTTATACAATGTTTTCATGGTTTGATTATTTGTGGTTTTGGATTTTCGAATTAAATTTGGGGGTTTTGGTTATAAATGCTTAGTTATGGTTTTCCCATGCTTTTATTATACTTTTATATACTTTAGTGGTGGTTTTTGATAATTGGTTGTATGGGAATGGTTCTTTGCTAATTGGCTTTAGTTTTTGAAATACCCCAATATTTTTGACAAAATGCCTATGGGAATGGTTTCACCAAATTGTTGGATTTAAATGGAACTATGACATGGTTTAAACTTTGTAATGGAACCCTAAGTGGAAAAATAGTTTGGAATGGTTTAAATGGAATGGTTTGGTGGTCATTGTTATGGTTAATTGAACTCCTTGTGCGGTATAATGGAATCCCCCAAGTAAATATGTTAATGAACAACTTGTGGGGAATATGGGGCTCAACCAAGCAAACATAATAATGGAACACTTGTGGGGTACATGAGACTCCCTAAGTTAACTCGGTAAGTGGGTACACGAGAATCACTTTACCTTAAAACTTTTGGAGAAGGATAATACTTTCAAGTTATAGTCGGTATGAAAATACCACTATTAATAGCCTTGGTAAATTATAAATGGAATAATGGATTAGTTGGTTGGAAATCATTTTAATTGGGCAATAATGGCAGGGTGATAGCTAATCTTAAAAGTGGGAGTTAAATGAATGAACACTGGAAACTCATGTTTACCAACACGAGTGGTAGGGATTGGCATCCCTTTTATGATATGATGTGGTACACAGGAATCCTCTATGTACATTGTAAATATGTATGATGGAGGGTGAGGGTACTTTGGAATCCCTTACTCTTATGCTATCTCTGGTTTGTATGGCTACACGTATCGGGGCCTTTTCAGGGGGTTACGCTGGACCCATATAGCCCGTGGGTGGTAATGGAAGGTTAAGCTTCACATACTCAGGTTAATGGTTCTAAATGAATTCTAAATCTTATTCCCTTTCTATGCATTGTTATATATATGTATGGTTTGCATGCATATGGTTGGTTTACTTGGTTTTATTGGCTGGCATTATTTTATTCTTATCTTGAGTTCATGGTAGCATTCACGCGCTAACCTGTCTTCGAGCATTTGTATCCCCACTAATGCAAGAAACGGCCATTCTACTCCTCCTACTTTGTTATCCAACATTCGGGATCAGCTAATGGATTGAAGTGGTGAGCTTCCATCTTTCTGGAGGGCTCCATTTCATGGATGATATTTTATAGTTTGGTTTATTTATAGATATTGGTTTTGTCTATGGTTGGGGGCATGTCCCAACTAGATTTTTGGTATTCTTTTGGTTATAGGCTTTTGTGGAACTACTATGGATTGATATGGGCGGGATCAGTATTCGTGTCATCGTTAGAATTTATATTAGTATTGGGGCTGATATTGTAGGGCTAAATTTCTTATTATTCCATCTGCTTTTATTTTGGGATTAAATATATTTGTTATGGAACTCATATAGTTATGCTTTAGTTTGTTTTTGTATTTGTTAGGTTCGGACGGTTGAACTGGGTTGGGTTGGTCTTTGTAATAGACCTGTCCCCGCATCTATAATTTGGATAGTTACGTTTTCTTGTTATAACTCGAAATTCAGCCAACTCAGGGAAGGCGACTGGAGGTTGGGTTGTGTAACAAGGGTGGTCTCAAGTCCCGGTTGGACTTGGGATGCTAATTATGCAAGGCCCTGCATCGTCTCACGATTCCCCAAATTGCGTGGTTATGGTTTTGAAACTTATGTGCGCTCAACTCATTTGTTAACATTCCAATAAGAATGATTTTTGTCTCATAATTTGATTATCCTTAGAATCTCGCATTGCATAAATAGTAAATGGAACATGAATTGTTTATGGTTTGTTTTCATATGAACTTGGAAAGGCCTTGGTGGACATATTTTGATTATAAATGATTTTAGTAAATTGGAAATAATGGAGCTTAATTTTGTTAATAGTTTAAGTGGAATAAGGTAATAGACTTGCAAGCTCTAATTTTGGTATGACGATAATAATGGTTAATACCTAATTATAAAGTCTCCTTGGTAAATGGTTATGAATGTGTAATTTGTTTTAATATGGGCTTATAGGGGATTGTGTAGCAAATCCATAGGGACAATTACTGGAAATTCATTTTTGTCGATTTGGGGTTTGGTCATGGTGACCGTGTGCATTATTTTAGACTTTATATTTTGGGAGATGTACAAGTCATCTCAAGTTATTCTTTGGTTCATGTGTCTAACATTCACTTGAGCCCTTCAAGAGAGGGAGCTAAACCCATTAAGCCCATGGGTGGACATTTAGTACGACAGAGCTACGCAGTCCAGGTTAAGGTTTTAAATGCATGTTAAATCTTGTTCCCTACACCGACATAGCATATATGTATATATGTATTTGCATATAGTTATTTAATTTGGTTTTGAATAACGGTATTATCTTTTCTTTATCCCTAAGTACATTCTATAATTCACTCTACTAATAGTATTTTTGATGTAATATCCCCACGCGATACATGAACTGGCCATATTACTATTTCTCTGACTTAATGACTTGATTTGAAGATACTTTTGAGTCAAATTAAAGTGGAGAGCTTCCATACCTTGGAAGACTCCATTTCATTCTATGGACTTCATTCATTTATTATTCATTATTTAATTTTTATTTTGGCTATGGTTGGGGTTATGTCCCGACTAGAGGTTCTTTGATTTTAGTTAGAGGCTTCGTCAAACTACTATAGGTATAAGTGATGTCGGTATTGGTGTTAGCCTTGGTATTGGTATTGGCATTGGCATTGGTATTAGGGTTAGCACAATTTTTTGGTATTTTATTGAGGTTGTTGGATTATGATTATAGGCTTTATTTAATCTCTTTGAATAATTCTCATTTTATCTTGTTATATGTTTGAAATACATTCGACATAGGGTGCAGGTAAGTTATGATTTAGTATTGGGGTGGTCTCTGATCCTAGTTAGATTTGAGATGTTCAAAATGTCTAGGCCTTTGATTGGGTTGTGTCATTATCATAGCCATGCCTTTGTTCGAGTTGTGACAAAATTTGTCCTAGAGTACGATTTAGATTCGTTGAGTGTATACAAAGTCTTGTTAAGTAGAGTCCTTTTTATGGGTGCGCAGCACACCATACTTTTAAGGAGAAGGCTACAAGGCAGTTAGGAATATTTCCCTTTCTTTTGTACTATTTTGAGATGTAGAGTCTATTATTATGAAACTTCTCTAACTCCTGGCTTCCTTAAATTTTTTATCATTAATATCCGAAGATCCGACATCTATAGAAACACTACTGGGAACTCTATCCTACCTGAGGAAAATGTGGAGGGCCTCACATTATATATGGAGTGCAGAATACATCTAGGGTCCCTTCCCCTAAAAATGTAGATACACATGGAGTTCCACCAACCCCTACTATACCTCCTCAAGCTTCTCGGGATGGTGATACTTATGATCAACCTCCTCAGGTAGATATCTCTAATGCAGAATTCCATTAGTCTATTATTATGCTTAGTTAGTTGGTGGCATCGTAGTCTCAATAGTCTGGCTGTGTTTTCTCTAATGATCATTTATCTGAGGTTCCTTGGGTTTTCTAGTTCATGAGATTAAATACCCCATCCTTTACAAGCTCTAAGGTTGAGGAGGATCTGTAGGTATTCTCTGATAAGTTAGAAAATATATATAGGGTGATGCATGCTACTAATTTTGTGGGTGTAGAGTCTATTGTATATCAAGTAAAGGATGTATCTTATCAATGATTTGAGAAGTGGGATGCTATGAGGGGTGATAATGCTAAGCAGGCTATATATGATCACTTTTTAGGGGCCTTTCTTGATTATTTCTTTTGTTTAGATTTAAGCAAAGCTAATGATATAGATTTTATGAACTGGAAGCAAGGGAATATTACTGTGAAAGAGTATGCTATGAAATTTCAACAGTTATCCCATTAAGGTCTGGAGTTGGTATCCAACATGAGGTCTAAGATGATGAAGTTTTCTTCTGTTTTGTCCTGTGACTTGGTTTTAGAGTGTAAGGCTACAATGTTTAACAATGATATGGACATCTCTAGGATTTTTATTTATATGTTATATATTGAGGATCAAAAAAATAAGTAGGCGGAGATAAGAGAGGGGTAGAGGAAGAAGTTCAGGTATTAAGGTGGGGGACAACAAAATAGTGGAAAAGAAGGTACACAGTGGACTAACATGAAGAATTGGGGAATTCATATTCGTTAGCTAGTGCTCCTTATCATAAGCCTCCAAATGATCATAATTTATGGGATAGCAATGGTCCTAAGGCATATGGTGCCAAGTCTTAGGCTAGTAGAGCTCAGTCAGCCCCATCTTATCCTCCTTACAAATTTTGTGCGAAGCTTAACTATAGACTTTGTGAATAGGGGAGAAATTAGTGTTATAATTGTTTTTAGTTGGGTCATATGCAGTGAGTTTTTTCTTCAGCCAGAGTTTCCACTAGGGAAAATAGACTTTTGGTCACCACATCTTCATATCCTACTCCAATGGGCACTACTTCTAGTATTGGAATTGTCTCTACGCATTTGCTACTCGCCCGAAGTTTAAGTCATCCTAGATGTTTTATTGGTATTTACTACTCTTTTCCCGTGATGTTTATTATTTTCTTGATCTAGGTTCTACCATATCTTATGTGACCTCTTATGTGGCTATGCATTTTGGGTTTGGTCCCGAAAGTATTTCCAACCCTTTTTCTATGTCTACTCTGGTGGGTGACTCTAAAGCGGCTAGAAAAATCTATAGTGGTTGTATTTTGTCCATTTTGTAGGGAAACAATGGTGGATCTAATAGTGTTAGATATGGTGGTTTTGATGTTATTCTAGGATAGATGGGATTATTTGTTCTATTCTTCTAAAAATTATTGGACAAAAAAGGTTAGTTTCCACTCTCCTAACTTGATTGTATTAGAATTGGATAGGAGTTCCTTAGTACCCAAAGGGAGGTCTATATCTTATCTTAGAGCTCAAAAAATAATTTTAAAAGGGTGTATGTATCATATAGTTTAGGTTAAGGATTTTATTTATGAAAGTCCTTCTTTTCAAACTGTCCTTGTGGTTAATGAATTTCCTTAAGCATTTTTTGATGAACTTCCTAGAATTCCTCCCGATAGGGAAATTGATTTTGGGATTGATCTTTTATCAAATGCCTGTCATATTTCCATGCTTCTTTATATAATGGCTCTAGTTGAACTAAAGAGGATTTAAAATATCATCTTGATAAAGGGTTCAATTTCTGTTTGGAGTTCTCTTATGATTTTCGTGTGAAAGAAGGATGTGTCTCTTTGAATAAGTATAGACTATCGCCAGCTGAATAAGATGACAGTGAAGAACAAGTACCTTCTTCCTAGGATTTATGACCTTTTTTATTTGCTTAAGGGTGCTAGATGTTTTTCTAAAATTAATCTCTATTTGGATTATCATTGGTTTAAAATTTGGGAGTTTGATATTTCCAATACTGCTTTCAAAAACATAATACAGTTATTATGAGCTCTTGCTTATTTCATATGGGATAACTAATAATACGACTGAATTTATGGATCTTATGAATCATGTTTTTAGGAAGTTTCTGGATTTTTTTGTTATTGTCTTCATAGATGACATCTTGGTGTACTCTAAGAGTGAGCAGGACCGTGTCGGTCACTTCCAAATTATGTTGCAGTCTCTTAAAGACTAGAAATTATAGGGAAAATTTTCTAAGTGTGAGTTTTGGCTAAATATTGTGACTTTTCTTCGGCATGTTGTATCTAGTGAAGGGATCAAGGTGGATCCATAGAAAGTTGAGGTAGTCAAGAAATTCCCTAGACCCACGACTCCAACCAACATTAGGAGATTGTTAGGTTTGGCTATGTATTATTTGAGATTTTTGGATAGTTTCTCTTCTATTGTTGATCTGCTAACAATGTTGTCCCAGAAAAAAGATAAGTTTCTGTTGTTCGATGCTTGTGAGGATAGTTTTAAGAAGTTAAAGGGTAAGTCGACTTTTGCACCATTTCTGACCTTACCCAAGGGTACTTATGGTCTTGTTGTGTTGTGTGATGCATCTCATATGGGATTGGGTTGTGTTTTGATGTAGCATGGTAAGTTTATGGCTATGCTTCTAAGCAGCTTATGGTTCATGAGATAAATTATTTGACTCACGATCTAGAATTGGTGGTTGTGGTTATTCATTGAAAATTTGGTGCCATTATCTATAAAGGATGAATATGGATTTTAATTTAGACCATACGAGTTTGCGATATATATTTACGTAGATTGAATTTAATCTCAGCCAGAGGTGGTGGCTCGAATTACTCATGGATTACAACATTAGTTTATACTACCATCCTGTGAAAACTTGTATTGTTGTTGATGCTCTTAGCAGGTTGTATATAGGGAGCTTAGCTCAAGTAGATAAGGTGAAAAGAGGGTTGGTGAAAGGTATTCATTGCATAGCTAACATGGGAGTTCGTCTTTTTGACTATGCGGATGGGAGAATCATTGTTCAAGAAGTTGTTAAATCATCTATTGGTGCTTGGGTCAAGAAGAAGCAAACTTTGGATCCCATAACTATGTAGAATAAAGATGATGTGGGTCAACAAAAGGTTAGGGCTTCTGAAATAGGGGGAAATGGAATTTTGAGGTATCAAGGTAGAATATGTGTTCCTAATGTAGATAGACTGCAGAAAATAATTTTGACTGATACTCATAAGTCAATTGTATAGTTCATCTGGGTTCAACAATATTAAGGGGGATATGGAAAATTTTATTGCCAAATGTATGGTTTGTCAGCAAGTTGGGGTTGAGCATATAAGGCCTTAAGGCATGTCTCAAGAGGTAGAGTTTCCCATATGCAAGTGGAAGATGAACATTATGCATTTCACTACGGGTAATCCATGGTCTCGCAATCAGTATGATTCTATTTGGGTCATTATGTATAGGATGGCTAATAACTCACATTTCTTGCCTGTGAGGACTAACTACTCAGGGGAGGATTATGTTATGTTGTTCATTCTGGAGATCATGAAGTTGCATGGTATGCCAGTGTCCATTATTTCATACCGAGGTATACAATTTTCTTCTCATTTTTTGCTTTTATTTCAAAAAGGTTCTGGTACTCAGGTGAACCTTAGCAACACTTTCCACACTCAAATGTATGGGCAAGCTGTAAAACCCCATAAGATTTTAAACACGTTTCAGCTACTAGATTCATGTTTAAAAAGGGTCCAACCAATTAATTCACACTTATGGGCAAGCTGTAAAACCCCATAAGATTTTAAACACGTTTCAGCTACTAGATTCATGTTTAAAAAGGGTCCAACCAATTAATTCACACTAAGTACAAAAGACTTAGCCATGTTACGATCCCAAGATTTTGATGATTTTATTATTGGCCTTCTTGAGTTTGAAATGTCAATGTTTGATTTAAAATGTATTTAGGGATGTTAAAATTGTTATCCAGGAGAGTTTTCGAATTTTTAGAATAGGTTTAGGGTGTTTTTGGACCTCGGAGGTAGAATGCCTTTGCCATTTAGACGTGTCACTGAGGTAGGACCTCTGTGATACCCAATGTGTCACAGAGGTTAGCTTCTACAATAAACACCATGTCACAAAGGCTGTGTTTTTTCTGCAGCCTCATTAAACATTCAAGGGGGTATTTTAGTCCTTTCAACTCTCCCAAACTCTTAATTCATGAAATAAAAACCCAAGAGGGGCATCATTTTCCCCATCCCCAATCAATTAACACTTAAAACTCATCCACATTCCTAAGAATGTAAATTCAAAGCATCTTCCTAAAGATTCAACCATTTAAGGTCCAAATTCTAAACTTCTTCTACATAAAATCAAGTAATTAAGTTATTTAGGTTATTCATCAATGGGTTACTTCCACCCATTGAGTCCTAAAAATCCATTTTTGTTTAAGTATGAATTCTTTGTCCCCTTTTCATTAAATTTAAATGTTAAGTATGAATTTGCTTCATGTTCTCTTACTTGTTTTGAATTTAAGCCATGCCATATATTGCCCCATGTGAATTATGTTATTATATGTTTAGAATTTAAACCACTCATATTATATTCAGTTGACATCATGTTAATTTACCAATGAATATAATCATGTGAACATATTGTTCTCCTAAGTTTATCATACTCCTATATTCATATTCATGGTTTTTGTCAGTTTAGTGAGATGTACTATGTTTTGGATCTTTGATTCATAAATTCCCTCACAGTGGTTTAAATGATGTTATTGTAGTTAAAGTATCATTAAGTACTAGAGGGTTATGAACACCCAGTAACTATATGTATTTACATGTTTTCATTTTCAGTACCAAGTCAGTCAGATCATGATATTATTATCATATTCAGATTACCATGATTATGTTGAGCACATATCAATACAGTACCATATCATACTAAATGAATAAAAATACCAATGTTATTTAGTTTGGAGTAACACTTACCCTCGCTAGTTAGGCATGACTAGAAGCCCCTAAGTTCCATACCTACAGCTCCTCTAAAGATTATGATGGGTCCCCTATCAATAGACGCATGACACCCCCATCATGTGTTAGTACCCCTGGCAAAGTACCTATACCCTTCCAACTAGAGTGTCAGGTTGGACCTCGATAGAACAAATTGGGACATGTCGGTCGTAGTTAGCTTCTATAGTCTCAGTATTGTATTTAGACCATATCAGATCAAGTTTGGATAACCAGGTGTATAGTTTATCAGTATTCAGTTGTTCAGTTTTGCAGATTATTTCTGTACATGTTTTACTTGGTCTTGTATTCATTTTTAACATCTTCATACATTAGTGTTTAGTGTTCATATATGCTTCAGTTTTCCATACCTCACATACCACTACATTCAAAGTACTGACGGCAAACTCTATTTTGTGCTATATTGATTTCACAGTATAGGTTCGGATGCCTAGTTCCCTGGTCTTCTTTAGAAATCTTTGTACCTCTTAGTAGAAGCAGGGATGAATCATCATTAATCGGGGACAAGCATTTATAGTTATTTCTTTTATTTTCATCTGTCAGAGTTAGTTGGGGGGTTATCCCATTAACTCGTTATGGCTTTTAGACTTTAACATATACAATCTTATTTTCAGTTTTATCCTTAGTTTTTCCTTGTTGGATAATGTTTCAGTATTTAATTTTCATATTATTTTTATCAGTTTATCTTCCGTGTAAGATGCCTTGTTATTACATTACTCAGTGCTCATAGCAGGTACCAGATCATGGGTTAGCTTGGGGTCAATTGTGGCCTTAAGCTTTGTGTAATATCTAGGGGTAGCCTTAGGTACTGAAAAAACCTGGTATAAGAGCTGAAGGTTTTAAAGTGTTTCTAGGGTGTCTGAATGCTTCATTGAGTATAGTCTTGTGAATGGGTGTGAAGCGTACCACAATTATGGGCAAGAGTTTATGATAGATTTTAGAAAAGTTTCCTTTGTTTCAGTAGTCATGTCATTCAAAAGAGAATGAGCTCTATTGAATTTCCTTTTTCTAACTTGTCCTTCATTCTTTTATAAAAAATGTCTGCCAGAAGAAAAAACTGAAGAAGAAATAGGGATCAGCATGCACCACCGTCTATTTAGGAAGATCCCTTGAACGAACATGTTTCTCACACCCAATTCAAGGCACTTTCACAACTTTGGCCCATTCTATTGTTGATCAGAAAAACCAGAAAGTTGTTTCCCATGCCAATCTTGTGATGAATACAACTACATCTAGGATTGGAAACTTTACTCGGATGAATCCGCTGGTGTTCTCTAGGTTGTGCACTAGAAGGAGACCAACATTATAGGTGTCACTTTGAGTGAGAGTGTTGGTTTATCTGCTTATCAGTTTCAAGGAGTAGAGGTCTAACATCTTCATGTTTAAAGTCTTCTATCTTGATGTTTATGCATTGTTAGACCCTGGAGCTTTACTTTTCTTTATTGCTCTTTATATAGTTGTAGACTTTGTTGTCAGTCTCAACATATTAGCAAAGCCTTTCCTACTATCTACTCCATTAGGTAGTTCGATTGTGGCCAGACAATTATGCAGAAATTGCCCAGTCACAATGTCTTAGAAAATTACGTTAGTTGATACTGTGGATTTAGAAATGACTAATTTTGATAGAATTTTGGCATGGATTGGCTCCACTCGTGCTATGCTTTAGTTGATTGTTGAAATAGGATTGTCTAATTCCAGTTTTTGAATGATCCCATTATTTAATGGATGGGTAGTACTTCAGTGCCTAAGGGTTAGTTTATATCCTATATAAAGGAAGAAATATGATATCCAACGGATGTATTTACCATTTTGTTAGAGTAAAGGACCCAAATACTAAAACTTCTCATCATTAGTCAATTCTTTTATTGAATGAGTTTCAAGAGGTGTTCCAAGAGGATCTTCCTAGAGTTCCTCCCGAAAGGAAAATTAACTTTGGAATAGATCTTATCCAAGATACCCAACCTATCTACTTTCCACCTTACATAATGGCTCTAGTTGAGCTGAATAAATTGAAGGAATAACTGAAATATCTTTTAGATAAATATTTCATCAGGCCAACCATTTCTTCATGGGGTGCTCCAGTTATCTTTGTGGGAAGGAAAGATAGTTCCCATAAATGTGCATTCACTACCGTCAATTGTAAAAAATCACAATCAAGAATTAGTATACTCTCCTAAGTATTAATGACTTGTTCGACCTACTTTAGCGTGCAAGATATTTCTCTAATATAGAAACTCATATCTATCTATGATTATCTTAGAGTCAGACAATATGAAATCCCGAAGACAACATTTAGAACATGGTATGGTCACTTTGAATTCCTAGTTATGCCTTTTGTATAAATGAATGCTGCTATAATTTTTATGGACATGATAAATATGGTGTTCAAGCAGTACTTGGATATGTTCATCATTGTAATGCCCCGCAAAATCCTCTTCCAGTTTGAGCCTTAGAGCATATTTGGTAAAGCAAAATTTGAGTTGAAATATTTTAGAAATATCCTCTCAAGTATGAAATACTTTGAATCTTGTGAAAATCTATTTGAGCATGAATTAAGATCATAGAGGTCCCCTAAATAATGAAATAGTTGAAAAGTTTCCTATCGTTCAAGTTTTAGTGACTGTCAAAATTTGGGTAAACTTAAATCGACCATAAATCATTGTATATGAAGAACTGGGTGTCTTTTTATATATCAAATGAAATATATTTAAATTATATTTCCAACGATACCAATTTCGCCTAAATCTGATATCGAAGCAAAGAGTTATACCCATTTTACTCCAGCATGCCAAGCTGGAAAATGGTGATGACATTTCTGACGGGCGATCACGTTTCTGACGACCTTTTCGATGACGCCGTCACATTCTGACGACATTTCTGATGACGTAATCAACCCTGGGTAGAAAATCAAGATTTTGGACCCCTTTTGTGACGACCATTCATGACGGCCTATCACGAACTTCACGGCCTGTAACGGATGGCATCAAGTATATTTTTTCAGCAATTCAAGGGTCTTTTTGCAAGGATATTTTAGTCATTTTCCACCATTTTTGAGCCTCTATAAATATGAGTAACCCTCATTCAAACCCTAATTCCATCATTTTCTTTTCCAATTCTCTCAAGAACATCTACGGTTTCATTCAACAACCCTAATCTTCAAAAATTCATCCATAAATTCTTTAAGGTTTCTTCAAGAATCAAGTTTCTTATAGTGTGGGCTTCAAGAATTGATTTATTTCAAGTGTGGATAAAGTTTCAAGCACTAAATTTCATTCAGTTTCAAAGGTTAAGGTATGTAGATGTTGATTCTTGGGTCCCTTTCATGCAAGAAGTTCAAGAACCCTTTTTAAAACTAAAAGATTTTTATGTTTATGAGTTGTAAATGATTTGTATGATTTGAAATGGATGTTTTATGTGTTGTTGAGTTTTGATTTACATTTGCATACAAAATTTATGATCATTTACCCTAGTATGTGGAATTTATGTGATGGTTGTGGTAGACCCTCTTGAATTTGTTTTTCCATGTGATGTGTTCATGGCTTTTGGGTTTAAAAAATAATTGAATAAGTGAAGAACATTCTCCATAGATTTGATAAAGAGATTAGGTGAAGCACAAGGGCCACTATAGTATGTTGAATAGGAAACCCCAAATTGTGAGCTAGTCCATATATGCCTAGTGTTTGATAAAATGCCTTAGTGAGTTAAATGTGCCAAGATAGCATAAAATCCCCAAGTAGGTGTAAAATCGGTCGTGTCTAGTGGTTGTTGAAAGACCCTAGTGAACAAGTCAAGATATGATGATTGTAAATTCCCCAATTTTGTGCTCTTTGATAAATGCTAAGCTTTTAGTACATTTCAAGTGGTTAGCAAGTAAATAGTGACGTGTTAGTATGAAGTTTCCCCCAAATCAAGTGATATCAAAATACATGACAAAACCGATATAGGTATGAAGTACTTGATGTAAGAT
>JAPEIP010000008.1:49385234-49430735 GCA_026120095.1 Capsicum chinense | reverse complement strand
TCGTGTCTAGTGGTTGTTGAAAGACCCTAGTGAACAAGTCAAGATATGATGATTGTAAATTCCCCAATTTTGTGCTCTTTGATAAATGCTAAGCTTTTAGTACATTTCAAGTGGTTAGCAAGTAAATAGTGACGTGTTAGTATGAAGTTTCCCCCAAATCAAGTGATATCAAAATACATGACAAAACCGATATAGGTATGAAGTACTTGATGTAAGATCTCATTGAATGGGGTATAATCTAATAGCATGGCTTCCCTAGGCTAGTATGTGATGGTGAACTGATGTTGATGATCCTTAAGGTTTGGAGTGACCCTTTTGCGGTTTTGATGAAAAATAGAGGTCTATGTTTCCTAAATTCTTAATGCGATGTCCTAAGGATCTTGAGAGGGAAAGTATGTTATGATGCCTAACTACTTGAAGTGATGCTTTAATGATTGTGATGATACATTAATGATTGTAATGATGAATGAATGTTTGTAATGATGAATGAATGATTGTACTGATAAATGGATGACTGTGATGATGCATGAATGATTTGTGATGAAGAATTATTATTTCTTACTTTTATGTTATCGAGTCCTAGCGGTATTTATACCTAAAAATAAAGCTATTGTCTAAAGGATGTGTCAGTTTCTCGATAATTCCAATCAACCTATGATTCTCAGAAATCAGTGAACTATAGAACTCTGTATCCTCAGGCAAGTGAGAAGCTTAATAAAGCTCAGTAATCTCAGTTATCTCTGGAATCTTTGTATCGCTAGTAATCTAGCCTCAGACCTATAATCAACTAAATTTTAATAGTTTCTAAGTGATTCAATCCTAATCTCATAAGCGATTCGAGTAATCCATTCAAGATCTTTATCGTCAGTAAGATACCATGATTCGATATATTTTTCGTTCGATATGAAACCAAGTGATGTCAGCATAACTCAGTCAGACCTTTTAAGTAAGATGATCAGTGTCAGATTCAGTTCAGCCAGTATTCAGTTGAGAATTCAATTTTGAGCCTTTTAGTTAGGAGTAGAAACTAGAACCGAGCGAGCTCAAGGATAGGAACTCACCTAGTAATAGAGGGCGTGATTCTTAGAAACAATCCTTGTGCTCCAGAACTACGTAACCTGCGTAGGTTGAGACATAGCACCAGTTAGTTGAGGGTGGATAAGAGACATCATACCTGCTAGATGAGGATAGATGAGATGGCTTGACCTGTTAGATAAGGGCTCCACCATTCTAGATGAGGGTCACATACAGTTGTCTTTACCAATGGCGCGGTAATGACACCCTTCCAAATGAGGCACAGGTTTCACCCCACATATGATACGTTTCAATCTCAGTTTTAGAATCAGTCTTCAAAAATCAAGACTGTCAAATATAATCATCTATCATTGTGCGAAACTCAGATAGTTATATTAATTTTTGGGCCATCCCATCAGATAAACTTGGTCTCACATAGAGTTATTTGATATTATATTCTGAGATATACTGTCAGATAGGCTTGATCACAGTATCAGATTTCTATTGAGTATTCTTGTTGTTAGATTCAGGTATAATCATATTTCTTATATTGATAAAGCTTCTGAAATCATCTGTCATAAAGGTTTATCTCTAAACCTGTTAGTTGAAAGCAGTAATTCCAAGAATTCAATCATTAATGTAAGCATATCCTGATCCTCAGTTATCAGTATCAGATGAGTCAGTGATTTGGTATCTCAGTGTCAGTAGTTAGTTTCATCTATAGTAAAGTGGTAGCTGAGTTTTAGTATCTAGAGTTTGTGCATTCATGTATGTGTTCTTATACGGTATTTTCCTATTATTCTGTTTAGATATTGTGCATGCATGAACCCTTGCATTAGCCTACCCTGTCTACATACTCGGTACATTTTTGTACTGACACATTTGCGCTATGGTGTTTTATTTGGCACCATAGGTTCAGAGGCACAAGATCCAGTTTATCCTCAGCAGTTTGGTCCCAGTCAGTAGCAGTAGCAGTTAGTCCTCTTCTTTTAAGGATGAGTCTCAGTTTACTACAATTATTTTAGACTTTGTTTATTTTTTATTGACGGAGTTAGTTGGGGACATGTCCCATCAACTCCACAGTTCAAATAGTTAGAGGCTTTTCAGATGGGATGTATTAGTATTCAGTTTTCAGTTTTGAGTATGTATACATATGTTGAACCTTATGGCAAGTTGCCTTATTTTATTTCAGATATTATGCAGTGTATAGGTACATATATCAGAAAAGGGTTAGCTTGTGGTGCTTCAGCTCCATAAGCACCGTGTGACATCTCGAGATGGGATCTGGGGGCGTTACAATCATATTCTACTCAGATGACATCTAGTAAAAGTGATCATGTAAAACATTTGAGTGTTGTATTAAAGACCCTTAAGGATTATTAGCTATTCACTAAGTTCATCAAGTGTGAATTATAGTTGAGATCAGTATCTTTCCTTGGTCACTTTATTTCCGATTATGGCACTCGAGTTGATCTTCAAATATTCAGAAAGTAAGAAACTTGCCTAGAGCTATCTCTCTATCAGACAATAGGAGTTTATTGGGTTTTCCTAGTTATTACAGATGGTTTTTGAATGTTTTTATTCTATTTCTTCTCCTATGTCTTGATTTACCCAAAAGACAGTCAAATTTCAATTGGAAGATTCCTACAAGAAGAGTTTTTAGGAGCTGAAGACTAAACACACTTACTATCCAGTCTTGAATTTGCCAAATAGCACAAATAGGTTTATATTTTACTATGATTCTTCTATAATTGGTATTGTATGTATGTTAATGAAGAAAGGTAAGGTCATAGCCTATGCTTCTAGACAACTTAAACTCCATGTGAAGAATTACCTAACCCATGACCTTGAGTTGGCATTAGTTGTCTTTGCCTAAAATATTTGGAGGAATTACCTTAATGGGGTTAATGTTGATGTGTTTATGGATCATAAGATTTTACAATATGTGTTGACGCAGAAAGACCTAAATCTTCATCTGAGAAGGTGGTTGGAGTTATTAAAGAACTATTTTATTAGTGTGTTGTATCACCAGGGTAAGGCTAATATAGTGGCTTATTCCCTTAGTATATTGTCTATGGGAAGTAACGTGAATGTTTAGGATGATAAGAATGAGTTATTCTATGAGGTTCATCAATTTGCCAGGTTAGGTGTTCGATTGGGTTATTCGGACAAAGGTAGTATATAGGTTCATATTTTTTTGGAATCTTCATTGGTTAGCAAAGTGAAAGAAAAGAAAAACTTGGACACTATTTTTGTCAAATTGAAGAAGGCAGTTAGGGATCAGAAGGTTGAAGTTTTCCCCCAAGGGGGTGATAGTATGCTTCGTTATCAAGAAAGGTTATTTGTTTCTTGTGTTGATGGTCTGAGATAGCGTATATTAGCTTAATCAAATAGTACATGATATTCTATTAACCCATGAGCGACTAAGATATATCATGATTTATAGGAAATCTATTAGTGGAGTGGTATGAAGAAAGATATTATAAAGTTTGTGGCTAAGTTTTTAAATTTTTAGCAGGTTATGATTGAGCTCCAAAGGCCTAGTGGAACATTTCAGGAGTTCAGTATCCCAGTTGAAAGTGGGAGTTGGTGAACATAGAGTTTGTAACAGGGTTATCTCGTACACATCTTTAACATAATTTTATTTTGGTCATTTTAGATAAAATAACAAATTCAAACTATTTCATGCTAGTTCATACTTCGTATTCAGCAGAGGATTATACTAGACTATACCTTAGGGAGTTGGTAAAGTTGCATGTGTTTCCATTTACCATTATTTCAGATAGAGGTACTAAGTTTTCCTCTCACTTTTGGAAGGCTTTCAGTTGAAACCATGTTAATTTACCAATTCACGAATTAAACCATGTGAACATATTGTTCTCCTAAGTTTATTACACTTTCATATTCAAATTCATGGATTTTGTTAATATAGTGAAATTCACTATGTTTTGTCTCTTTGAATCATGAATTTCCTAATAGTGTTTCAATTGATGTTATTTTATTTAAAGTAACATTAAGTGATGAAGGGTTATGAACATCCAATACCTATATGTATTTACATGTTTTTGTATTCAAGTAACAAGTCAGTTAGATCATGATTTTATTATCATATTTAGATTACCATATTTATGCTAAGCACTTATTAGTATAGTACCATATCATGCTAAATTAATAATAATTGCAACATCATTTAGTTGGGAGTAACACTTAGCACCAAGCGAATGTAGGGATGGTGGCTCCCACGTCACTTAGGCATGAGTCGCTAGTAGAAGTCCCTAAGTTCAAGACCTATAATGTCACCATAGATTATGAGGGATCCCTAATCAGTAAAGGCATGACACGCTCACCCTTCGAGGCATCAACCTTGTGGATCCACATCGTCTGTCATGTGTTGGCTCCTCTGGAAAGGTACTAAAACCCTTCCAACTTGGTTATAGGTTAGAGCCCAATAGCTCAGATTAGGGCATATGAGTTGTATTTAGCTCCTACCATCTCAGTGCAATATTCAAACCTTATAAGGTCATGTTTGCATAAACAAGTGTACGGTTTATCGATATTTATTTTTTTAATTTTTTAGATTATTTCAGTATATGAATTATTTGGTCGTGTATTCTTTTTTTTGTATGTTCATGCATCCAAGTTTTGTGTTCATGTGTATTTTAGTTTTCCCTACGTCAAGTACTAATACATTAAATGTACTGAACGAATATAATCCTTTTCCCAATATTGATTTCACTATATAGGTTTGGATGCCATGTTACCCGATCGCCCTTAGTAGCTTAGTACTTCTCAGCAATAGTAGTGGTGAGCCCTCATCCATAAAGTACAAGTATTTATAGTTATTTTTTATATTTCTTTCATTTTAATCTATCAGAGTTAGTTGGGAGCTTGTCTAATCACCTCCTTATGTTTTAGAGTCTTTCAGATAGAAAATGTTGTTTTCATATTTCTCTTTAGTTCAGACATGTTGGATAATGATTTAGTATTCTATTTTAATAGTATTTCTATTAGCTTAGCTTCCGTATATGATACCTAGTTATTATTTCACGCAGTTCTCACAGAAGGTACCAGATCATAGGTTACCTTGGGGTCACTTTTTTCCTTAAGCATCATGTTAGGACTAGGGGTTAGCCTTGGGTCATGACGAAAGTGAAGCAAACTATTTAGTCTTTGGAGGATATTCCAAGGGCCCATGTAGTAGATTTTTAGGAAAGTTGGGTGGATCATTTACCTCTTATTGAGTTTTCTTATAATAATAATTATTATTCGAGCATCCAAATGGCTCCTTTTAAGATTTTTTACGGTAGGTTATGTAGGTCTCCTGTTGGATGTTTTGACGTTGGTGATACTAGTTTTTGGGTCCTAACTTCGTTCACCAAGCCACGGAAAATGTGGAAGTGATTAAAGAAGGACTTATCACTGCTTAAAGTCGTGAAAAGTCCTATACAGATGTGAGGCATAAAGAGTTATTGTTTGAAGTAAATAGTAAGGTGTTCTTGAACGTGTCTCTATGAAAGGAGTAATGAGATTTGAAAATAAGGGAAAGCTTAGACCTCGTTATGTTGTTCCATCTGAGATTTTAATGAGAATTAGGCATGTAGCATATGATTTAGACTTTCCTATGAGTTTGGGTTATATTCTTCATGTCTTATATATGTCCAAGCTGAAAAACTATTTGGGTTCTCCTTCCTTGATAGTATTTGCTGAGAATGTTCGTATTACATATTCATTGTCTTATAAGGAGGACTTAATAGAGATATTATATAGGCAAGTTTGTTGATTTAGGAAAAAGGACGTAGCTTCAGTTAAGGTCCTTTGGAGAAATCAAAAGGTAAAAAAGGCTACATGGGAAGCTAAGGAAGATATGAAGTCTAAGTATCCGTTCTAGTTCCCCGTGTTGGATGAAAGTACTTAACCTTTGAGTTTTATTTTCCTCTTGTCACTTTTCGAATTTATCATTAATTCTTTTGTATTCTTGCTATTCTCATGCTAAAAGTGTCCTAAGTCATCATTTAATGATGAATGATCCTATGGGGGGGATCATGTAAGACCCCTTAAAATTTTGATCCTTTAATTTTTGACCCTCCCGCTTATATAATGTTAATTTTGGCTTTTATTGTGTTTAGTGATGTTAAAAGGGTGTTTGTGGAGAGTTTTAGATTTTTTTTGAAAGGATTCGAGGTAGTTTTGGGACCTAGAGGCAGTGAGGGACTGCAATAAGGTCGTGTCATGGAGGTTAACCTCCGCGATATCGATATGGCATGGAAGCTAAACTCAATGATATTGGCATGCCACACTGATTGTTTAATTTCATCCAGTTTTATTTTTTTTCACTTTGGGTAAGAGGATTATGGTATTTTCACCCTTTTCATAAATTATAAAATAAAAGTGACCTTTTTCCCTTCGGTTAAAAAGATCAAACACTCCTATTCTCTTATCCAAGACCTAAACAAGGAAATCGTAAAGGTTTACAAGCAATCACTACTCCGGGCTCAAAACTGTAAATTGACTTGAATTTCTTATGTATTTTGGTCAAGTTTCTCATCCCTAAACTTTAATTTTACATTGTGGAATGATTAAGTGGATTTTCATGTGATTCAAATTGTCTGGTTTAAAATTGGGTTGAGGGGTTTTTGTTGTTACTAAATGAATTACGTGTCCCATGTTTTAAATTGATTATGAATGCTTAAAATTAATGTTTGTGGGACTTAATTGATGCATTATTTAAATGGCTAGAATGGAGGACATGAGTTTCCACAAATTGGATGAATTTTACTTGGAATTAGCATTAACCAAAACCACTTTATAATCTTGTTTTGAATACTGACAAATTGAATGGTTTAACTTGTTTTGAAGCCATTGTACTGCATCAGTGAAAAAATAGATTTGGATGTCCTTCGTGACCATGATTTAAATATTAATGGAACTTGGAAGTGTAATTTGGTTGTGTGAATTTATTTTGGCTTAGATATATTAGTTTACAAGCATATAGGTATGACGATACCAATTGGTAAATGTCCAAATGAATGACTCATGTGTTAATGGTTAGATTATGTGCGAAGTGATCCTACTTTAGGAACAAAGGGTTTTGTATAGCTCACTGAGTAGGTGTATGTTTCTTGGGGGAAGGGGGACGAACACTAGAAACCACGTTTGTTGGCGTTAGGGGTCTATAGAATGTATGATTGATACACAGTTGATATATATATATATTTTGGATGATTATTTCTCATAGTGGCATTGATTTTACCTTAACTTTTCCTCAATTTATGTGGCTAACATGCACTGCGGTTTTTTCTGCAGAAGGAGCTAAACCCGTATAGCCTATGGGTGCCTTTAGGATCGATCGAGCTACACAGTATAAGATAATTGTTTTAAAACTCTTATGTCCATGACCCTTACCCTATCCTTGTATCTTATTTATGTATATATGAATGTGTGCATGTGGTTTTGACTGATTTTGGACATGACATTATTTTATAAATTTTGTTTAGTTAAATGCCAGTACTTATCCTAATGACCATCCTAGGTTGCTACATCGTTTCATGATGTAGGGTCTAATACTTTTATGTTGGTCCTGTGTAGCGTTAGGTGATTGAGTATGTTTGTTGAGTTGATGTGAAGTGGTGATCCTCCGTCCTTCAAAAGGCCTTATCATTTCATTATTCTTTCTTTATTGATTCAGTACTTTTGGATTCCTTTTGGTCATAGTCAAGGGCATGTCCCTACTTAGTTGATATTCTGGTTTTAGAGGCTATTGTGGAAAAATGTGGGTTGGCTATTGTATTTACTCTTAGTATCATTTTTATATTTGTCTTTCTATTACTATCTATATTTGGCTTCTGCTTTATTATTATTATTAAGCTCATGAATTTATGCTAATCGGGTGGTCTTCGATCCATTGTGGGCTTGAGATACTATCACGTCTAGCCATGGTTTGGGTCATGACAAGCAACCTTATGCTTCACCCATACTTTTCAAGCAAAGATTAAAAGACCTTATTACTAAAATGTGACCCAGAATCACTAGTAATTGCCCATAGAGTCCCAAACCTTGCAAAGTTATACTTCTTAAAGAACAAGGCGATACTTTTTCTTTCATTGTTTGGTAGAGAAATGGACTCACCCACTTTGATACATAATTTACGGCTACCAAGATATAATTATTTCCATATGAACTCATGAAGTTACTGCACCATTCTTCTGTCGGGTAAGCATGCACACATTAATATAAATAAAGAGAATGCGGAAACATAATCTGCTATGGAAACATGCTCAATTCTGAATTTAGCATAAGTATGAAAATTAAAAATCAACTACATCTTATAACATCTGACTCAGTCTGCGAAATCTCTACTACAGGAAAATCTGAAAGACGAGCCTTCTAAAATAGAGAAGGCTCACCAACTAATCACTGCAACTCTGTATGATGAATCTACTACCTTTCTGGAACTCTAGACTGAGCCTCAAAACCTGAAGGGAAGAGGGGGGGTCAATACAGATGTACTGGTATGCAAATAAATCCAAAATAAATCTTATATGTAAATAAAATAGTTTGGGAAACTACTTTGTCAAAACATTATACATCAAGTGGCTTTCGAAACACATGGGCGCATTTTTGAAAAACATGTAACCTCTATGTCAATGCAGGTAATGATCTTTATATTATTTCTGAGTTAGGTGGCATTCCCCTATAATTCTGATATTCCACGAGCGGTATGGAATCCACCGTTGACTCGGCGGGGAATACCCAACCCAAGTGTGCCACAAGGGTTGGAGTTCCTAAATCTGATACGCCACAAGGCTCTAGGCCAGTGTAATAAATAAACTCGGATTGGCAAATCATGGTTTTGGGCGATTAGTTGTTTAATACTCATGCCTTCTTCGGGGAACCACCTAAACTCTCTTTATGCCCAATTTTATCCTGTTCTAAATCATGCATGTTTCTAGTTTCAACATTTGAAAAGTATGATTTCAAACATGCACTAAATATATTCTGAATTATCATGGCATAATCTAAGTTGGTTTCGTCACACCAAGACTTGCAAGTCCTATTTCTGAGCCATAATGCATCGTACATAATTCTTTGAATAAAACACATTTCAGACTACCTAAACATGGAAACGAGAACACAAGTCAAAACTATTGTGAGATTGTTCAAACATATGGTGTTCATGTACTTTCGAAAAAATCATGCACTTTTTCATTATATGAATATTTTCAATATTCATCACTATGCACAACCCTCTCTTTCGAATTCAAAACCATAAATCAATTTGTAGCATTAATCAAGATATTTCATATCATGCTTTTCAAGATACATTCAAAACAATCTATATCATAAGGCAATTGGGAAAATCATACCAAGAGAGGGATTCATGTGCGTCATGCCCTCAATTCATTCATAAATCATAAAACATATGCATACGTATATATAATTTCAAATCAATTTGGGGAAGGTCAAAACACCAAAACAATACCGTCAAGATTTCTAAAATATGAATGCATTCATAAATCTGAAAACCCCTTTCTTAAAATCATTATTTCTATGCCCATGAGATTTTTAGAAAAACCCTGTGTACCTCAAAATAGGAAAACAATGGGTGTTTCTTAAAGCCTATAATCCAGAGATTTCGAATTTTCAATCGATTTTGAAAACCCATGGTTGAATCTTGAGTATCTAGAAGTTCTTGTTTGAAGCTCTAGAGAGGATTCTTGATGATTTTGATGAAAATAGGGTTAAGTTGCTCAAACATACCCTAAATCCTTTGTTTGGATGGTTTTAAAGGGTAGGGATAAGTTAAAATTACCCTTAATGACTGCTAAAACGAACTGAAAATTTAAACTTCAAAACCCAATTTTGGGTCCCACCGCGACGCGCCACAATCGTGGTGGTCCACTGGAATTTGACGAGTGTAAATTGAGTGCCTTCGGGATGCGCCACCATCGCGGAGCCCCATTGGAATATGACGATTGTTAATTTGACCCTCTCCACGATGATCTAGACACCAAAATGATGATATTTACAACTAGAACTTTAAATTATTCATAAATTCTTCACCGAGGGTCAATTTTGGACTAATCTTATATCGTTAGAAAGATAATTCAATTATCTACGTAATGAAAAGTTGAAATCTAGGAAATTACACATGAAAATTAATTTAGATCATTCTAAAATCTAATGCTTTGACTTTCCATGGATGAAATTTAGCTAAGAAGACGTCGGGGTGTTACAATATCCCCCCTTGGGATCATTCGTCCCCGAATGATGATGCGGAAAACACAGAAGCATGATTCCAAGCATATTAAAGCATAGAAATATTAAGGTAAGGATTGTACCTTCAACTCTGTCATCTACTGGGTCAAAAAGGTGTGGGTATCTTGCTCTCATATCATCCTCTGATTCCCAAGTGGCTTATTCAAATTTTTTATTTCTCCACAACACCTTAATTGAAACTATTTCTTTACTTCTCAACTTCTGGACCTGGCGATCTAGGATTGCAATAGATTCCTCTACATATGATAAGGAGGTTTTCACCTTGATCTCTTTTACAGGAAATACCAAAGAATGGTCTCCAATTCATTTCTTCAACATGGATAAATGAAATACCAGATGGACAGAACCCAACTTGGCTGGCAATTCTAACTCATACGCAACACCACCTATTCTCCTAAAAATCTGATATGGTCCTATATAGCGAGAACTCAATTTACCTTTCTTCCTAAATTGCATGAATCCCTTCATAGGAGAAACTTTTAGAAATACCCAATCACCGACCTCAAACTCTAAATCTCTTCTCCTAACATCGACATAAGATTTATGAAGACTCTGAGCCATCTTAAGTCATTCTATGATGACCTTAACATCCTGTATTGCCTGATGAACAAGATCGGGCACAAATAATTGCATCTCACCTACTTCATACCATCCTATAGGAGACCTACATCTTCTCCCATACAGTTCCTGAAATGCTGTCATCTTAATACTAGAATAGAAACTATTATTAATACGTTCGGTCTACCCATCGGTCTGAGGTTGAAAAGTAGTGCTTAGGTTCACTTGGGTACCTAATCCTTTCTGGAAAGATCTCAAAAATTGAGAAGAGAACTGTGTACCTCGATCGAATATGATGGACACAGGTGCACCGTGCAAACGAACTATTTCTGCAATGAACAGCTTGGCATAATCCTCTCCCGAATAGTTAGTCTTGATAGGCAGAAAATGGCTTGATGTGGTCAGTCTATCTACAATCACCCAAATAGAATCATACTAGTTTCAGGACTTCGGGATCCCTATAATGAAGTCCATATTAATCATCTCCCACTTCCTCAAGGGAAAAGCTATCTCTTACGAAGAACCAACTGGCCTCATGTGTTATACTTTAACTTGTTAACAATTCAATCACTTGGAAACAAAGTTAGACACAATACACTTCATATTATTCCACCAATACAAAGATTTCAGATCCTTGTACATCTTAGTAGATCCTGGGTGAACAACATTCCTCGAAGTGTGAACTTCGTCATGGATTTTATTTTGTAAATCATCCATATCTGGTACACATAATCTACCCTGGTATTTCAAAATACCATCACCACCGATCTCAAATGACATCACCTTTTGCTGACCCACATCATTCTTAATTTGCATCAAGATGGGATCTTCAACCTGATTCTTTCTAACTTCTGCACAAAGGAAAGATGTAGCTATCTCGTGAACAACCATTCCCCCATCTTTGGAATCCAAGAGTCGCACTCCTAGATTTGCAAGCTGGTAAATATCTTCTACCATCTCTCTCTTCCCTTCCTTAACATGAGAAGGACTGCCCATAGATAATCTGTTGAGGGCGTCGGCTACCATATTTGCCTTACCTGGATGATAGTGAAGAATCATGTCATAGTCTTTCAAAAGCTCTATCCAACGCCTTTTCTGAGATTTAGTTCTTTCTGTGAGAAAATATACTGCAAACTCTTATGGTTAGTGAAAATATCAACATGCACCCCATAATGATAATGCCTCAAAATTCTAAGTGTAAACACCACAAATGCCAATTCCAAATCATGAGTGGGGTAGTTCCGCTCATGCACCTTTAACTGACTAGACGCATAAGCCACCACCTTTCCACGTTGCATAAGTACACACCTAAGTACCACACGGGACACATCACAGTACACAAAAAAGCCCTCTATACTTTTTGGAAGAGTCAAAACAGGAGCCATAGTCAACTTGTCTTTCAACTTCTCAAAAATATTCTCACAAGAGTCGGACCATAAAAACTTCACCTTTTTCTGAGTCAACTTAGTAAGTGGAGTATCTATAGAAGAGAAACTCTCTGAAAACCTCCGGTAATGCCCTACCAAACCCAAGAAACTCCGAATGTCGGTTGGAGTTGTGGGTCTGGGCCATTTCTTTACTGCCTCAATCTTTTAGGGATCAATCTTAATCCCTTCACTAGACACAATGTACCCCAAGAAAGCAATAACATTCAGCCAGAATTTATACTTGGAGAATTTCGTATACAACTTATGATCTTTAAGGGCCTGAAGAACAGTGCGTAGGTGATTGGCATGTTCCTCCTCACTTTTAGAGTAAACCAAGACCTCATCAATAAAAACTATGACAAACAGGTCTAGAAACTGAAGGAAGACCCTATTCATTAGGTCCATGAAAGTTGCAAGGGTGTTAGTCAACCCGAAGGACATGACTAAGAATTCATAATGACCATATCTAGTTCGGAAGGCTGTTTTAGGAATGTCTGACTCCCTAACTTTCAACTGATGATATCTTGAATGAAGGTCTATTTTTGAAAAACACTTAGCACCCTGAAGCTGATCAAAAAGGTCATCGATTCTAGGAAGAGGATATTTATTTTTCACCGTGACCTTATTCAACTGGCAGTAATCTATGCACATATGCAGGGAACCATCTTTCTTTCACACAAAGAGTACAGGTGAACCCCAAGGAGAAATACTAGGTCTAATAAAACCCTTATTTAGGAGATCTGCTAGCTATTCTTTTAACTCTGTTAACTCTGTAAGAGCCATTCTATATGGCAGAATAGAAATAGGATGGGTATCTATCAACACATCAATGCCAAAATCTATCTACCTATCAGGTTAAATTCCTAGGAGATCATCTGGAAAAACTTATGGGAATTTATTTACTACTGGGACAGACTAAAAGGGGAGACTTTCGGAGTTAGAATCTTTAATCTGAATAAGATGGTACAAGCAACCCTTGGAAATAAGCTTACGGGTTCTAAGATAAGATATGAAGTAACCTCTAGGTGCTAAGGAATGCCCCTCCCACTCTATTGATGGCTCATTCAGAAAAGAAAAGGTAAGCTTTTGGGTCCTACAGTCTAGTGTGGCATAACACTAATGAAGCTAATCCATCCCTAAGATAGAATCAAAAGAAACCATATTAAGTTATATGAGGTCTGCTATAGTATCCCTACTAAGAATAGACACAACAAAAGTTTGGTACACCCTTCTAGCCACAATCGAATCTCCCATCAGAGTGCAAATAGAGAAAGATTCAACAATCACATCAGGTTTAAACCCAAAACCAATAGCCACATACGGGGTCACATAAGATATGGTAGACCTTGGATCAAGAAATACATATACCTCATGGGAAAATATTTGTAATATTTCAGTGACTACATCTGGTGAGGCTTCCACTTCCTAGAAATTAGTTAGAGCATACAGCTAGTTGCGACCTCTCCCGGCAGCTAAATTAGTGTTGTTTTGAGGTGGTGGTAGTGCAGAAGGGTTTGCCTTAGACTTAGATCCACCAACATTCCTACCAGCAGAGGGACATTCTCTCTGGAAGTGGCCCATCTGACCACATGAATAACACACCGATAAGCCCAACTGACACCTTCCCGGATGATGCCTACCATAAGTCTCACATCATGGATAAGAACGGTACACTGAGCCATACTCTCTTGCGACTGAGTATCCTAAGCTCTGGGTCCCTGGATGGCTTGAAAACTCTAAGATCATCTATCAACTGGAGGTCTAGGCGCTAGGGAAATGCAAACTGCGCCTTGCCTCAAAACTTTTTTTTTTGCCATTATTTACCCCAATTATCACCCTGCTGCTGACTGGGGTTCTGATCGGCTGATCTGGCTCTCTTCGCCTGCCTGTCCTTCTCTCTGGACTCAGCTATCTTCTTCTTCTTCTCCTCAACCTGCTACATGTAGAATGTCATCCTAGCAAAGTCTAGTTCCCTATTTAGCATCGCCCCTTGACATTCAAGAACCAGATCATCTGAAAGGCCAAAAGAAAACTTCTTTATTCAGGCCCTCATACTGCTTATCATCTCGGGAGCATAACAGGCCAGCTGATTAAACTTTAAAGTCTACTCCTGAACACTCATCTTACCCTGCTTAAGGTTCATGAAATCCTCCACTTTATTTTCCCTCAACTCTAGAGGAAAAAAATGGTCAAGAAAAGCTTTCACAAACTCATCCCACACTGTGGGCTCAGCACTGTCACCCTTCTCCTCTTCCCACTCATTATACCATTGGTTCGCTATATCCTTTAGATGGTATGCCACTAGCTCAACACCTTCCACCTGATCCACACACATCACTCTTAAAATCTTCTCTATTTTGTTTATGAACTCTTATGGATACTTTTCTACCTTAGTGCCGGTAAACTTAGGCGGGTTCATTCTCATGAACTAACCCACCCTAGTAACTTCAGATGTAATAGCTGCAGACCTAACTTCTTTTAATCATTGGGCCTGATTATCCACCAACTATGTCAGCATATGAATAGATTGTCTAAATTCTACATTCAAAATATCCCTCTGAGTAGTCGAGGGACGGTCAACATTAGTCCGAGGAGCCCTAGGTGGACTGGTTGAGACTGGAGGGACTTTCGGAGTATGGACAGGTTCTATAGTGTAAGTTATATTACGTGTCCTCATCCCATAAGTGGGATGGACTTCGTCCTCTTGAGCATTAACGTTGATGCGACGGGGAGGCATAACTGGTTTTTTTAAAAAACAAGAGATCATTGATTAGGGGACAGATTAGACTCTGAAGCACAAACTAAATCACAAAGAATAGAAATATTCCTAAACTCCTAGTAGCCTCTTTCTTATAAGTGTGGTGCGCTACATACTCATAAATAACACTCTACCCAACGTGATTTCGCAGATACCATGGGACCATGAACCATGCTCTGATACCAAGTTTGTCATGACCCAAACTAGGGCCTGGCCGTGATGGACAATTCGAACCCTGAGGGGCCGAAACGTCCCTCTCTATATGGTAAGCATGCACACATTCATATAAATAAAGAAGATGCAGAAACATAATCTACTATAGAAACATGGTCAATTTGGAATTCAGCATAAGTATGAAAATTTAAAATCAACTACATCTAATAACATCTGACTCAGTCTACGAAATTTCTACTACAGGAAAATCTAACAACTATCTGAAGACTGGGACAAGGCCCCCAGTAGACCAAAATAATAATAAGGGACATAATCTGAAAGACTTGCCTTCTGTAATAGAGAAGGCTTACCAACTAATCACTGCAACTCTATCTGACAAATCTACTACCTTTCTGGACCTCTAGACTGAGCCTCAGAACCTGGAAGGAGGAGGGTGGGTCAATACAGATGTACTGGTATGCAAACAAATCCAAAATAAAGCTTATATGTAAATAAAATAGTTTGGGAAAAAACTTTGTCAAAATATTATATATTAAGTGGCTTTTGAAACACATGGACACGTTTCTGAAAAACATGTAACATGTCTGTCAATGAAGTTCTGATCTGTATATTACTTATGAGTTAGGTGGCACTCCCCTACAATTCGGATATTCCATGGGTGGTATGGAATCTGTCATTGACTCGACAGGGAATCCCCCAACCCAAGTGTGCCGCAAGGGTTGGAGTTCCTGAATCTAATATGCCATAAGGCTCTAGGTCAGCGTAATAAATAAACTCGGATCGGCAAATCATGATTTTGGGAGATAAGTTGTTTAATACTCATTCCTTCTTCGTGGAACCACATAAACTCTCTTTATGACTAATTTTATCCTATTTTAAATCATGCATATTTCTAGTTTCAACATCTGAAAAGTCTGATTTCAAACATGCATTAAATCTATTCTGAATTATCATGGCATAATCTTAATTGGTATCATCACACCAAGATTTGCAAGTCCTATTTATGAACAATAATGGATCATGCATAATTCTTTCATTAAAACACAGTTCAGACCACCCAAACATACAAACAATATAAAAGATTTCATGTTCGGAGAACACAAGTCAAAACTATGTTGATATTGTTCAAACGTATGGTGGTCATATGCTTTTGGCAAAATCATGCACTATTTCATTATATGTAAATTTTCAACATTTATCAACATGCACAACCCTCTCTTTCGAATTCAAAATCATAAATCAATTTGTAGCATTAACCAAGATATTTCATATTATGTTTTTCAAGATACATTCAAAATAATCTATATCATAAGAAAATTGGGAAAATCAAACCAAGAGAGGGATTCATGTGCGTCATGCTCTCAGTTCAGTTATAAATCATAAAACATATGCATACGTATATATAATTTCAAATCAATTTAGGGAAGATCAAAAGACCAAAACAATACCATCAAGATTTCTAAAATATGAATGTATTCATAAATCTGAAAATCCCTTTCTTAAAATCATTATTTCTATGCCCATGAGATTTTTAGAAAAACCCCGCGTACCTCGAATCTTCAATCAATTTGAAAACTCACGGTTGAATCTTGAGTTTCTTGAAGTTCTTGTTTGAAGCTCTAGAGAGGATTCTTGAATATTTTGATGAAAGTTAGGGTTAAGTTGCTCAAACATAACCTAAATCCTTTGTTTGGACGGTTTAAAGGCTAGGGAAAAGTCAAAATTACCCTTATTGACTCCTAAACGGAACTGGAAATTTGAACTTAAAAACCCAATTTCGGGTACCACCGCGACGCGCCACAATCGTGGTGGTCCACTGGAATTCGATGAGTGGGAAATTGAGTGCCTCCGCTTTAAGCCACCATCGCGGAGCCCCACTGGAATTTGACGATTGTCACTTTGACCCTCTTCACGATGCGCTAGACACCAAAATGACGATGTTTAGGACTGGAACTTTAAATTATTTATAACTTCTTCACCAAGGGTCCGTTTTGGACAAATCATATATCATTGGAAAGATAATTCAGTCTTCTACGTAATGAAAGGTTTAAATCTAGAAAATTCCATATGAAAATTAATTTAGATTATTCTAAAAGATAATGCTTACACATTCCATGGACAGAATTTAGCTAAGAAGACACCGGGGTGTTATAACTTTAAACAATTCAACTTCGAGGTTAGGGTTGAGAGGCATATTATGACTCCTTGAAATGCCCCCTTCTATTTGACAATGAGGACGTATTTTGAGCAACTCATTAGCATCTATATGGAGAGTAGGCCAATGATATCTACTTTGAATAACTTTTGTATCCATTCTAATACCACCCTGGTCTTCACCAAATTTAGAAGAGTGGCAAGCCTTAAGAATAGACCGCATTTTTGAATCCATGACACACGAATGAATCATTCCATTGCATAATCTCTAAAAAAGTATAATTCATCAAAAAAAGCATCTCTTCACATCAAACACGAAACTCTTCTTTTGGTAACAATAGAGATCATTCCAAATAAAACACTCACAATGTAATTAGCATAGTCTGTATACCAAGGCTCTATACGCAATATCTTATGATTGAATTCAAGGTTATAGAGGTTGTCGCCTACTTAATCTTTAAAACCCTTTCAGTCATTCACCTCATAAATAAAATCTTCTAGGAACAGTATCCACCCTATTAATAGAGGTTTTTCCTCTTTCTTTTCCATAAGATATCCAAGAGTTGTATGGTACCTATGTATAAAAACTTTTATACACAATAAATAAACCTTTATTTTTTAAAACCATATACCACCACAACCAACTCTTGTTCTATGACTTTATTTTTATATTGGGCATCATTCTATTATTTGATTACAAAGTACATTAGGTGGAATCAATTTTCTTCTCTTTGGCCCAACTTCACACCTAAGGCAACACTACTCACATCAGATATTACTTCAAAATCCATAGACCAATTCATTGCCGTGATGATCGGATAAATAGAAGAAGCTACTTGTGACAATTAAAAGCTCTTAAAAAAGCACCATCAAATTAAAACATCACCTTCTTTTCAAGTAGTTTGCACAAAGGGTAGCAATCTTTGAGAAAATATCTTGACCTAACCCGAAGCCCTGGCCACGATGGGCATCCCAAACCATGAAGGCTTGAGAGACCCTTGTCTCTACCCAACCCACTAGTAATATTTTTCTCTCTAGTCCCAGGCATACACGGCTTTATAATGCGTCACTACGGAGTAAGTCTTTCTTACTTATATACCCAGCATCCCTCTGGTGTTTTGCCAATTTGGGACTCCTTCCTAAGTTGGGGTGTTACATACACTCTCCCTTATGAACTCAGTGTCCTTGCTGAGGTTCGCCCTACCAAATGGGATTCGCCTACACTCAGGACTGAGGTTTGCCCTTCCTTACTTAGATTCGCCTACACTCAATTTGAACTCTGGACCACATTGATAGGGCAGATACAACAGTAGCTTTGATACCATTTTATCATAACCTGACCCAAGGTCTTAGCCGTCATGCGTATCCTGAACGATTAAGGCCCGAGAGACCCTTATCTGTGCCCAACCCACTAGATATATTTTTTGCTCTAGGCCCAGGACCGCACGACTTTATAATGCGTCACTAGGGAGTAAGGCTTTCTTACTTATATACCCAATATCCCTCCTATGTTTTTCTGATATGGGAATTCTTCGAAAGATGTGGTGTTATAGAAAACCTTTATGAAAGGCCTATATTACTCAGTGTGGCCAAGAAAATTTCTAAAACCTCTGATGGAAATTGTTTGAGAAAATTTAGCAATTACATCTTCCTTTTCTGAATTGACTATGACCCTTATCCAAAATATTGTGGCCATCCATTATGTCTTTTTTTGACAAGGAAATGGCATTTTCTCAATTCAAAACAGGATTTGTCTCCACACACTACTCAAAGATCTTACACAAATGTTCGAAGAAAGATTTGAATGAGTTATTAACTATGGATAAGTAATTCATGAACACTTCCATGGTAATCTCAACCATGTCGAAGAACATAGACAACATACACTATGGAAAGGTAGATAGCATGTGGCATAGAAAAAAGGGAATGCATTTTAAGGCAAAGTTACGGTATGGACATGTAAATTGGTTATTTCATGATCTTTTGGGGAAATAAAAGTTTGATTATAACCTAAATATCCATCAAGAAAATAATACAATCCACGCCCGACTAAACGATCCAATATTTAGTCCATTAAAGGAATATGAAAGTGATCTTTCTCGATCGAAGAATTCAAATTTTGATAATCATTCATGCCCTCCAACTCATGACCGGATGAACGGTCACAAGATCACTGTTTTCATTCATGACTAGCATCCTACTACTTCTCTTTGGAACACATTGGACCGAACTAACCCATGTACTATTTGAAATTTTGTATACAACACCCACATTAACCCATTTGATAATCTCTTTCCAGATAACCTCTTTCATTTTTAGGTTAATTCTTTTTTGGTGTTCAACACAAGGAACATGATCAACCTTTAATTTAATTGTATGAGAGAAAATTTTGAGAGAAATCCTTATGCTTTCCACTATGGTCCACCCCATAGCACGAACAAACTTTTTCTCAATAGATTTCAAGTTCTGTACTTGCCAAGGTAATAGATCATCTGCAACAATTATTTGCAAACTATTATTCTCACCCAATAATATAAACTAAAAATATAAAGACAACAATTTAAGTTCAAGTTAAGGCTATTCAATAATAAAAGTTTTGGTGGGTGGTCTTTCATGATTTTTCAAATAAAGACCAAACTTTCAAGGATTTTCAATATAAGATCCAAGACCTATCAATGAAGCAATGATCTTATAATATTCTTCAATCACCTCCCTCCCTAAGACCCAAAATAAACCTACCAATGGGAGATTAACAAAATTCACCTCCATTGTTTTTGTCACTTCACTGTCAATCACATCGATCACTAAACTAACTTGCAAATCCATAGGTTGATTAAAGGACTAATACACATTTAAAGATACCTTTTCATTGTTCACCTATAACTTTATTTCACCACTTTCCACTTAAATTAAGGCCTATCAGATAGCAATCAATGGGCTACCAATAATGCTAAGGACCTCATGATTAATGTCAGAATAAAAATGACAAAGTTAACGAGAAAAATAAAACAGTCAACCTTCATAAGTACATCATACAACAATCCCATATGCTTCTTGATAGAATGTTAAGTTATTAAAAACCACATTATAGTTGCCTTGTGGGTATGAAAATATAAATTTAAAATTATGAAAAATGACATCAATTTAGTACATACACCAAGATCACACAATGCATTTCTAAATCTGTACACCTTAATAGTGCAGGGAATGGTGAATGAACCCGAGTTTTCCTTCTTCACCACCATTGTTCTAGGAATTATGGCACTATAATTGTATGGCACCTCAATAGTTTAAAAATACATTAATCTTTTCTTTTTTACTATGCCCTTTTATGAATTTATATATTCGGGCATTTCTTCTAAAGCTTCAAATAATGTAATATTCACCAATAGGTTACTTAATTATGCGAGGAATTTCTTAAACTTGATATCATATTTCTTATACTTGAGTCTTTAACGAAGTGGGGTAGGAATTTCTATTTGTGTCTTTGAGATAACTAGAGTTTCTTCCTATCTTGGAGTATTACAATCAATCGCTTGTAGTTCTTCCTCGGTTTCAACCTTTTATTCAACCACCTTTTGCTTTTCAAGAATTAGCTTATTAAAATTTTAAAAATCATCATTTGACTTTTCGATTCACTTTCTCTTTCCATTGTATTGCTTATCACTTTCTCTTTCATTAGAGTTTTCATAAAGATTATCAACATTTTTACAAAGAGTCCGACCACTTCTAGTGATAATTTCCATTATGTGAGCATTATTTTTAGGATTAGCAACCATGTCACTAGGTAATCCATCTTTTGGACTAGCATTTATATAGGTCTAGATTTGGCCCAATTAAGTTTCATGTTGCTTAATATATTCCAGATGGGAGGTAACCATTTGATTGGGTTGTGAAAAATCACTTGTCATCTCTCTCAACATCATATCACTTCCTTCAACATCCATTAAGATATGAGCAAGGACATCTTCATACATGAAATTCTCTAGATCAATGGAGCTTGGCTCTTTACCTATGGCCTTATCATGTTGAGGAACCTACCATTCATGGTCTGTATTAAGCCAATCTCTATCTCAATCATGGTCTTCCCATTCTCTGTCCTTCTATTCATAATCCTTTTCCTTCAAACTTTGATTCCCACCTTACCTTAGATAGGTAGGACAGGACCCCCTATTTGTTTGACAAGAAATAAATTTTCTCATAAAGAGATTCTACTTCATCGTCATCATAGGCCTTAAAACTCTTAGAAGAAACAAAATTGACTTCCTTTGGAGGAGCCCCTATTACATGCTTGGTAAAAGGATCTTATTGAGTCATCATTTTAGCCATATTATCATCTCATTCTTAATTATTTTCCTTTGTTATTGACTTATTAATAATGAGGAGAGAAGCCCCCTGGTTACCTCAATATCTCTTGTATGCCAATATCAAATTTGCTTGGTCACTTGATCTTGAAAATCCTCCATACACCATAAAATTAGCTTATAACATACCCTCTGACCACATTATTGGCTACCATCTTATTCAATTGGTCCAATTCCTTATAGAATATTTGAATAAGTATTTTCCCCCGGGCCTCATGATTTGGTTATTACATTAGCTTCTTTGTAAATCATTTCCAACCCATATCTAATGGTTCGCCATTAAGGTTTCAAAAGTTAATGGTTTCATCCCTTTGTTACAATATCCATGAAAAAGGAAAGAACCGATCAAAGAATAGTTCCATTAATTCAACGCATAATGTGATAGATCCTGAGGACAACTCCCGCAACCATAAGCATAGCTAGTTGTTTATTGTTAAGAATGGAAAAAGACACAAGCTTATTGATTCTTGAGATATATGGGTGATATCAAAGGGAAGTAACACATCAATTAAATTTCATAAGTGTAGATTTGCATCCTCATGGGGTTTACTCCCAAAAATACTTTTTTATACAAAATAAAGCATCATGATAGTAATATGAAAGGAGCTATTTCTGTCCACTGGTGGTATTTAAATGGGACTACCCTCAGGAGTATCTCCGAGGCGATTATCATCCTCGAGATGCCCTTTAAAAGTACCAGTATTGCTACCATGTTGGCTCATGCTGGCGTGTAAACTATAATCATCACCTAAGAACTAATAAAAACTATAAATAATGTAAAATAAACACTACGGCTAACTCAATATGACTAGTAGCAATACAAGAATGAAAATAATCTTTTACACCCAGTAACAATGCTAAAAAATTTTACTCTCAAATTACACCTTGAAGGTATGTTTCACTCCTTGGCAACAATGCCAAAATTTTATGACGGTCAAATTACTACTCTAAAGTATAAACAATCGTCATCTATTCTGTTAACCCAACAAGATTAGGGTCGACTCTTCAAGGAATGAGAACATGTATTTCAATTTAAGTGTTAGAAGAAACTAAAAATTGGCTCATAATTTAGTGTAAATCAAACAAGAAAGTAAAATTGGGCGTTTATTTTATCATTTTAGAGTTAACAATTTTATCATAGTGATAATGAAATTTTATCATGGTGATAATGCAATTTCGAAGTTAAAAATAATTACAGTTTAACTATATGTGCAATAATACTTGGGGATATACTTTACTGAATGTGGGTTCATGCATCAATAATTTAATATTTGTCCAAGTTTAGTTAAAAGTCATAGGTAGGCTAGATAACAGGAATTTAATGTCAATTTGTGAATCAAACACTAAAATTGCACAAATGGGTTCTTTCCAACACCTCATAAGCATAGCTATTTGTTTAATCTATGGCCTCATTTAGTATCCTTACATCTAAGAGTTACTATTAGCTAATGTAAATCAAGTTAATATTTACACCTATTCCTTACCCCCTTTCCTTTATACAGGATGATAAGGGTTCATGGGTAACTAGACTTTGCAACCTCTAGGTCTCAATTAAAATATGAAATGGGAGTAAAACCCACGCAAATTACCTAATTATGTGGATTAATAAACAACACCCATATAATAATAATAACTTATTCAAGAATAACCCCAAGCAAGGAAATTAGCTACTAATAGAGAGAGAGAAAAGAGAATTACCCTAATTCTCAGCCTATTGTTCCATTGAAGCACAAAGTAACACAATAATTAAGATCAAAATTTAATAAAACCTATGAATAAGTAACTAATTTTACATTTAGAAACTCAGTCTAATGTTTCTAACTTGAAAACGTACAAGAATAGAGGTCTAATGCTAAAACCCAATTTTACGCCAAAAATTCTTGTTTTGTAGAAATTATGAAACTACCGCTACACTGGTGACCTAGTACCATAGGTTCCAGCAAATGTGGTTGACCTGTGCATGTAGGTCACCTGCATAGATGACATTGGTTGTTCTAATTGAGCCACTTTCTTTTGCAGGTCAATCACTTATGTTCTCAAGTGGCTCCTAACTTTCCCAAAGGAAATTTTAAGCTCATTTTCTTCCATTTTTGAACTCTAATAGACTCATATGACTTGATAAACTTTAGTTTCAACCTTTGCCTATATAAATGAGAATTATAACACAAGAATTACATCAAATCAATGCAAATAAATGATAATTCAAGCTTAAGAAGTGCTAATAGGTCGACAAATTTGCAATTTATCATGTACACACTTGAGGGTTCGAAAAAAAACAACATGAAATCCTATTATGGATTGAAAAATTACAAATAATTCCTAAAATCACGCCTAATCATAACTAGCAATAAAATCTTAGCTGTTTTTTCACTTACAAATTCATATAATCTTTCTCAAAAAGGAATAACCCCAAGTGCTTTAGTCCGCAAATTACAATTCTTATATTACTTGTTTTGACAACCCAACATTGAAATATTTCATTCACAATAAAAATTATTTTGACAAACTCTTACATTTTTTACTTTATTATTTGCTTTGAACATTGCATGTTTGCTTATATCTTCTTGTGACACTTGAGAATGAAGTTATTACTCTTATTTCCTATGGATTCAACCTTGACTCCTTAGTTAGGTAACATATTGTTAATGATTGTGTGCATTCATATTTAAGTGTTATATAAAATGATAACATTATTGGGGAATGAAACATTGGGTTAATTCTTTTTAGGGTTATAAGTTTGTCTTGTTAGACGTAGGATAATTTAAATTTATTTGTTATTTTTTTCTTAATTTGGTGATAATCTATGTCTTCACAGCATGATAGGTCATCATGGTGGATGGGGCTAATTTCGATGGATATCTGGAGGCTGAATATCACATAGGGGATATAAGAAAGGCAAGTGCAATCCATATCAAAATTGCTAAGGGTAATGGATTGTTTCATTTCACTAGTGTGATACTACACCTACTTTAAATGAAGATTTTATTTAGTGGTCAAGAGTACAATAATTCTAACCATCATTTGAAGAATTTTATAGATGTGTGTCTGCTATTTGACATTGTTCATATCTCCCAATAGTCTATCTAATTTAGACTTATTCCATTCTCATGAATTAGTGATATGGTATTAGGGTTGTGAGGATTTCCTGTGGGTTTAATGAGTTGATAGAAGTGTTTCTAATAGGTTCCTTCCACTATCCCATCTATACCAATTAAGGGATAAAACCATAAGCTTTTGGGAATTGAGTGTTTATCCATTGCATGAAGCTTGACAAAGGTTCAATCGAAACTAGTTGCAATGCCAAAATTATAAGGTTTCAGGAAAGATTCTTCTTTAAATATTGTATAGAGAACTAGATAAATTTAACAAGATAGTAAACGATAACGTGGTCGGAGGATCCATAACTAAACAAACTTATGGAGTTGCTTTAGATTTATTGAAACAATTAATTAAACAGAATCAAGCATGGCACACATGAGATATTAAGGTGTCTGTGAGGGCTTCCTAAGAAAATTATTTGGCCCAAGAAATAAAACATAACTATAAGGAGATATAAGAGAATATGACTAAAGTAATGACACAATTAGAACTCCTCATAAAGCATGTAATAGGTTCGACTCTAAAAGCTTGCAATGTTATTGCTTCTAAAGGAACTAAAGTGTACAAATATGATGATACAGAGGTACTTGATGAAGAAATTTGGTTCATGTCAAAACTATTGTCATGTTTCCCTATCAATCTATCAAAGGAAAGACAGGAAATAAGGTTTGTAGGTAAGGAACCGTTATTACAAATGCCATAATTTAAAGGACTATCATTGAGATACTTATTGGATGGATCAAGAAAGAGATAGATATAATAATTAAAGAGACAAAGATCTTAATAATGATAGATATATTCCTCTACATGATCATTCCAAGGTTAAAGAATTAACCTCCATAGACCCAAAGAACTATAAGAGCAAAGATGTGCTTGCTCAGATTATTATAAGGGTCAAATTAAATTATAATATGAAATGAGAAAAAAAGGTGACTTTCCACAACTAACTCAAATGGTCACATTACCTCACCTCGATCAAGCAAATTAAAACACAATTGGGCAAAATTTCTTCTCATTTTAATGCAAGGCAAAAAGTTGGACTTTTAGTGATATAGTATTGAACCCGAAGAATTATGCTCATGTCATGGCATTTGTTATTAAACGTGGTCGGAATCCTTGTAAATATGTTGTAAATCATAATAAAGACCCTAATAAGAGGGAAGTTAATGTCTAAGATAATAGAAAGTGAAAGCATCTCAATAAGTCAAGTGAAGATGTAACTATTCCATATGGTCCAAGTGTAGAAAATCCAAGATTATTTGAAGAGAGGGTTGAAGGCAAAGAGATTCCATAAATAGTTGAAAATAATGTTTAGAAATGGGAGTAATACCAAGCTATCTCAAATCTACAAATCAAAATCCCTATTTCATTCCCGCAATAACTTAAGAAGAAGGAAAATGATACGAAGTTTAAGATGTTCCTCCCAAATTTATCAAACCATAAATAAACATACAATTGTTAGAAGCCTTATAAGAGATGATTGGATATGCTAAATTCCTGAAGGACTTATTTATAAAGAAGTGAGTCATGGATTTTGAAACGACTGATGTGATGAATAATTATAGTGCAATAATGACTAGAATAATGGTTATGAAGAAAGAGGATCAGGGGATTCACCATCCCACATACCATTGGGTTGTAAAATCTTGAAAAAGCATTATGTGACCTTGGGATGAGTTTTACTTTGCTGTCATTGGTCGTGTTTTGAAAGTTGGACTTCGGTGCTCTAAAGATCACTACTATGAAGATTCTAATGACAGACCGTTCTATAGAGAAGTCCATTGTGGAATTGTATTATGTTCTAGGGAAGGTGGATTATTTTATTTATTTGGCTGACTTTATGATCTTGGATTTCAAAATTTACCATTAGGTCCAAATTATTCTTGGTTTTCCATTCTTGACTACCGAATGGACATTAGATGATGTTGATTGTTGTGTAATAAATTTTTTTGTAAACAACAAAGAGGTGTCATTTAACTTGTTCAAATCCATGAATCAACCTATGTATTTGTAAGTTTTCTCTTTAATCGATGTGATTGATGATAAAGTAGTTAATGCGATGGAAGTATTTTTCGTGAGTGTCCCTTTGGTGGGTTTCTTATGGAAATTTAGGGGATCAAAAATGAAGGAATATAATGAATTAATTTCATCTTGATGGATGATGACTCTTATACTAAAAATCCTTACCTACTAGACCTTTACTTGAAAAATTAAGAAAATTCTCCTGCAAAACCCTCTACTATTGAACAACCTCAACTTGAGCTTAAGTTGTTGCCTCCATATCATAGTTATATCATTTTGGGTAAGAGTAACACTTTACCCATCATTTTTGTAGAATATCTAATACCTTGAAAGTGGAGGCCATGAAATCAATTGTGATAAAGTTTATTCGAGATATAGGGGGGCCATAGGGAACATCATTGGGATTTTATCTTTTATTTCCACCCACAAAATAAAATTAGAGATCGATAATGTTCCTAGAATAGAGCACCAAAGCAGGATAAACTCTTTAATGCAAAAGGTGGTCAAGAAGGAAATAAAGTTGTTAGATATTGGTGTCATACACCCTATTTTTGATATCACATGGATTACTATGGTTCAATGTACTCATAAGAAAGTTGATATCATGGTTGTCCCAAATACGAACAATGAATTTATACCTATCTATCATTTAATAGGTTAGAGAGTTTGCTTGGATTATTAAAAATTGAATTCTCAGATGGAAAAGGGATATTTCCCTTTGCTAATGCTTTCTCGATTGGTGGCGCATCGGTGTTAATATATTCTAGATTGATATTCTAGTTGTAATAAAATTTGTTTTGTGCCTGAGGATTCAATAAAAAGAAACTTTCACATGCCTTTATGTTACCTTTACTTTGACTCGCATTACCTTTGGGCTATTCAATGCACTTGCCACATTTCAATGGTGCATGTTTTAAAAATTTTTAGATATGGTGGAGGATACCATGGAATTCTGTATGGAATACTTATCCATTGTAAGTGAATCATTTGAATCATTCCTCCACAACTTGAGTAAATTCCTCAAACATTGTGTTGAAACAAATCTTGTGTTAAATTGGGAGAAGTGTTATTTTATGTGTAAAAAGGGTATTTTTAATGCCCCAAATCTTGTACCCAGAATGTTACACGGTACTCATAACTCCAAAGGACAAAAAGCTAACCCATGACTGATATCTATAACTGAGCACTGAATAATATACTATAAATATGTGGAATATAAGCTGTAAGGCTATAAGGTTCAAAACTGAACGAATACTGAATATAGAACAATGTCTGAAATGGGGTATAAAAATACCCCAAAAAAAACTGTCTGAAAAGATGTTGTAGTCTGAAAGCCTCTAAATTGTCTAAAAACTGTAGAGTTGATGGGACATGTCCCCAACTAAATTCGAACTACTAAAATAATAAAGTAATAAAATAATCATGTTCTCTTCAAATAATGAGGGCTCACTACTAGTCTAGATGCTGAACGTCTGATCTACTAAGGATGCTCGGGAGCTCGTGCTTCTAAACCTATTGTATAAAACACCATAGAGTAAATATGGCAGTACATTGAATATACTGTAATGCAAGTGAGGTAGGCTAAATACAAAAGTTCATATGAATGAACAATAATAACTGACTGTATAATATGAACACGAGAATACATGCATGAATACGTAACTATAACTTTGATTATGAGAATGTTGACTCATGAATTCTGATAACATAGATTTACTGATATCTAAGTACTAATACTGGGATACAGAATGACTGAGTCTATTAAGTACTGAGGAACTGATGTCATATTATATATAAAGAAATGATTGTTTCTAACAGTTCTGGTTATGATGAAATGATCAGATTAACTCTATCTGATTGTCCTGAAACTAAATAATGATAACATGAGTTTTATATCATTTAATATACTATTAACTGAGTTTGTGATAACATGATTACTGAGTCTAAATACTAATAACATAAGTGACTGTATCTGACAGTCCTGATACTGATGGAACAGGCTGAGCTCCAACTGTACTGAGTTGACTGTATATGACAGTCCTAGATTTTTATAGAATTGAACAAAGTTCTGTTACTCTGACTGGATATGTAACTGAGACTGTGGGAAGTAGTTATCTAAATGGCATGCCCCTAACACACCGTTATGGCTGAGTTAGGGTCTAATCTGTAACCCCAATAGGAAGGGTGTCAATATCGTACCACTGGTAAGGACAAGCTTTGAGTGACCCTTATCTAACAGTGTCCCTAAAGGAGAAAGGTAGGGCCCTCATCTGACAATGCTTATCCATCTCATCACCCCTTATTTGACAGTTTTAATGTCTCAACCTATGCTGGCTACATAGTTTTGGAACACAAGGATGACTTCAAAGAATCACACCCTCATCTGACAGTGTGTGTTCCCATCTTTGGGTTCACTTAGTGCTAATTCCTACTCCCATATGAATAGACTCTTATCATGGATTACTAAACTGAACTATTAGTAATGGTAATGTTTAGCAGAGCTAAGCTGAGTTCACTAAGTTCTGTTGACTGATAGAAAGCTACTGAGATCGGAGGACTGAAAAAGAGTACTGAAGTTACTGAGATTTTTGGGAATACTGAGGTTATCAAGATTATTAAGTACTGAAATCACTAAAATTACTGGAATACTGAGATTTCAAAGATTACTAAGATTACTGAATGAGATTGGACTGATACTGAGTTTACTGAGTTTTCCTGCATGACTGGCTGAATTCTATTGTTCATGGCGTGATTGAGAGTATCGTGAAAACATGACACTGGCTCTAGGAACACAGCTAAATTGTCAGGTACAATTACCCCTAGGACTCGATAGCATGAAACTAAAAAGACTTGATACTTCTTGAACACATGACCAATATCAATAATTTATAATACAATAAGTTAGGGATTTCATGAAGCATATGGTTATCATAATGTTGTACGTGGATGGAATTGCATATGAATCCCCAATAGAAAAACTTTAGCTTATTCTTGAGACAAACTTGAGAGAAACCCTATATTTTTGATAAAATATGACTGAATCACGTGTTATTGTGTTTATATAGGGTTGAGAAAGTTACCCTTTTAACCCTTGTATGCGAATTTTATTTTTGAGAAAATTTCCTGATATGGCAGGCTGGCACGATGCAGCGCTATCGTGCCATGTCACTGGAAATTACAACTGGGAATAGGGCTGAGGGAACAACATGGTGAAATTACGTTGCAATACTAGATGAGACCTAAAAGTTCACTGCGACGTGGTGGTATTACACTGAGACACTAGAAAAAGGACGATTCTAAATTTGAGCCCTAGCGCGATATGCCATAATCACGGAGGCTTACTGGATTTTGACGATTTCTATTTTGACCTGCTTTGCAACGCACTGATGGCTCAGGTGATACACAGTCTCACTAAAAAGGCTCTAACTCTTTACTCGAGTGTTGGATTTGGGCAAATTTGGTATCGATGGAAGGCTTATTGAATTTCCCACATAACAAAGAGTGAAAATATTGAAAATAACACATGTATAAAAATGGATTCATCTTTGAAACATTTTTTTAACATTTTTGGGATAATTTTAAGCTAGGTAGAAATATGTGTTATTACAATATCTCCTCCTTGGGAACATTTATCCTCAAATAAGACTGATTTAGATGGGAGAAATGATAAGATGAAGTACATGCTGAACATAAACAGCTGAAACATGACTACCTGACTGACATTACTGAGATTCATATTGAGCATGCATATCTGATGCATGATTTTAGGATTGAGTTGATACATTAATGCATGACTGAGAGTACTGCTAAGCTGATTATGCATATCTAATGCATGAATACATGACTGAACCGACTCATGAATATGCAACTTAACATGTAAGGGTAACGATACCAAGTTTTAAATAACAACTGAGCATGGATCTGAATACTACATTTGTAACTGAAACCTGAACCTAAAACCGAATAAGCTTAACAAAAGTTATTACCTTGGGTTGAGTCTAAGCTTAATTACTAAATATGCATGACTGGAAACATGAGAACGTAACTGGGTATGGAACGTGATACCTGAGCTAAATATCATGATCTAAACTTAGTACCTTGAACACATGGCATACAATTGAGATTGGAGCTTGAGGGTCAACCTATGGGTATCCACTACTCCAAAATAGATTCGTTACATAAAGAGAAATTGAAGGGTTTAGGGAATGATAGCTCAGGGGTTATAGAGAATCTCTCCCTTAGGACATAATGTCCCTAGAAGAATACTGACTTGAGTAAGATAGTAAGGAAAACTGGGATGATGCACAGGGCACCTATGAATTGAATCATGACTGAATATCTGGGATTTAAAACTCATACATAACAAATAAACTAAGTTAATCTAGCAACTATCTAGTCAGTTCATCTTAGAATGGTTACATTCATGAGGCTTAAGATGGTATGTCTAGATGGAAGGGATGGAAACCTAAACCATGCAAACTTATCCATCTGACTAATAAGCTGACTTTCTAGTTTTACAGACTAGCTCGTGATAAAAACTTATGGTCAACTGGAGTCTTTATTTAACACTCTTTCTATAGAGTTCTAGTGGCTTTAGGTAAAAAATAAAATCTTGGCCTTGTCTAAACAAGACATCTGAATAAGAAAATCATCACATGGCTAAAGTTTGGTAAGATGGGTTAAGGCCTGCGAACACCATTTAAGATGAAATGACTAAGTCTTTCACACTATAACTGAGGCTACTGAAAAGATTCACATAGGTGTTGAACACGAGTGTATAAATACACTAACTTATCAAATTAACTAGATAGATGATAGCTGACTACTGCGTTTATAAGACTGAACTATACTTAGTCTTAAACAATTGGATTGCAACCGTAGAGCGTTATACATAGGAGATAAGGACTGATTAGTTCACATGAGATACTGAGCATGAACTAAGGGTAATTGTATTATTTGAGAATGTAACACCAATAGTACAACATGCTTCAAGAATAATCTTGTAAATTGAGGTACTGGAAGGTTGACAACTGAGTAGCTAATAACTGTACGCTATGGTTGAGTAAACCTAAAATTAAACTGAGTTACCGACCTGATTACTAAACTAGGACTGGGACTGAAATTATAGATAAGACGGTAATTGAGACTGTGACATAACTAAGACTGTAGTTGCAATTGAATATTAGTTATGGATAACTTAGGTTTAAATTGGTACTGAGGTACTGAATTCTGAGACTGAATACTAATTACTAAGTACTGAATACTGAAACTATAACTGAGATGGCAACTGAATTTTGAGAGTTACACGATGGGGGCTTACATAAGTCAAAGATCTGAATTCACACTCACACTGTGAACTTTCCCAACTTCTAAATACAACCTCTTGCTAGCCATTTACTTGCACACTAATGTGGCATTCAATCCTATCTTCATAACTACAACCCTTGTGTTAAACAACCATGCAGCAATTTTCTCTTATCATGTAACATTTACTCTCTCCCATCCAAGCAATTGCTTATCACTACACTATCTTCACAAAGAGAGCTTACTGAAGTTTTAACTGATCAGTAGAGGCATAGCATGAGCTAGGGAAGCTGATTATATTGTAAAGCATGATATTTGTACATGAGCTGCATGACCTGAGTTTAGAGTTTTCTGCATTCGTGGGACATGATATGTAGTACTTAGGGGAATAGAACTGAACTCCTTATACTGGGAACTAGAATAGTACATAATTCTATGGAAAGTGGGTGAATATAAGTTATGTTCATTGAACTGAGATGTGAAGCATACATAGGCATCATGCCGGCAGAAGTACCAAACTTTACACTAAGATAAGGATAGGTCGGTAATCATCTTCCCTTACTATTTTTCTATATGTACTAGCACTACTACTAGAATCTGAGAGCCTGAATTGGTCACTTGATCTATCATCTCCCCTTAGCTTTAAGCCATCTTCATAAGTATGTGAACACTTTACTAAATTCTAAACTGAACTTCAATCATCATCACATACCTACACTCTGTTCGAATCATGCTTGCCTTACTAAATAAATCATTTTCTTCTATTTCTTCATATACTACTAATATTACATCTTTGAATTCACATTCATACCTTTATACTAAATTTTGGATCAATAATCCTAAATTCTTTCTTACACTATTCAAGCCTACTGGTCTACCTTGGTACAACTATCCCCATGAATACATTATTTGCTCAATTTGGATAACGTTATCCCAAATATACTACTACTAAACTCCTGGGTTCATATTCTAACTCTATGTCAGATACTATCATAGGATTCTGAGAAGGGATCTGATGGAATATCTAATTTTGGGTTTATGAATGGGTTCTCATGATCATGAATGAGATATGTACAACTTTGGAACATAAACAAATTGATGGGATATATTTGATCCTGTGGGAAATTCCATAACTGTCTATGGGGACTGACTGAGAAAGCCCTACCCCTAGGACCTTGAGCTTTACTATTTTTATTACCTTGATAGTAAGGTGATGTTGACATAAGTAAAGCATGGGTAGAATCTACATGACTTTCTTAGAGAACCTTTCTATAGCATAAGCAGAGACATGAAAGAAGGGAAATCATTCCTAAAACATCTCATAGCCTCCTACACATAAGTGTGGTACACAATATACCTATGTACAAAACTCTACTAGATGTGGCTTTTTAGACTTCCTAGGACACTATTGAACCTTAGGCTCTTAAACCATGTTTGTAACACCCTAAATCTAGTTTCTGAAACATTACACGGTGCTCATGATCCCAAAGGACCACAAGCTAACCCATGACTGATATCTATAACTGAGCACTGAATAATATGCTATAAATATGCAGAATATAAGCTGTAAGGACATAAGGCTCAAAACTAAACTAATACTAAATATAAAATAATGTCTGAAACGGGGTATAAATTATCCAAAATCTAAAATAAACTGTCTGAAAACATGTTGTAGTATGAAAGCCTCTAAACTATCTAAAAACTATGGAGTTAATAGGAAATGTCATCAATTAACTCTGAACTAATGAAATAATAAAATAATCATACTATCCTCAAATGATGAGGACTCACTACTAGTCTGGATGTTGAACATTTGATCCACTAAGGATGCTTGGGAGCTTATTTTTATAAACCTAAGGTATAAAATACCATAGCATAAATGCATCAGTATGTTGAATGTACTGGTATGCAAGTGAGGTAGGCTAAATACAGGGGTTCATATGCATGAACAATAATAATTGACTGTACAATATGAACGTGAGAATATATGCATAAATAAGTAACTTTAACTGAGATCGTGATAATGCTGACTAATGAATTATGATAACATGGATTTACTAATATCTGAGTACTAAAATTGGGATATTAAATGACTGAGTCTATTAAGTATTGAGGAACTGATGTCATATTACCGATAAAGGAATGACTATTTCTAACATTGCTAATTATGAAGACCTGGTTTGATCAACTGCATCTGATAATCATGAAACTAAATATTGATAACATGAGTTTCGTATAATTAATATACTATTATCCGAGTTTATGATAATATGATTACTGAGTCTGAATATTGATAACATGAGTGACTATATCTGACAGTCCTAATATTGATGAAACTAGCTGAGTTCCGCACTGTACTGAGTTGACTGTATCAGACAGTCCTGGATTTCTATAGAACTAAACTGAGTTCTATTACTGAGACTGGATCTTTAACTGAGATTGTGGAAAATAGTTCTCTAAATGATATGCCCCTAATACACCATTATGGATGAGTTGGGGTCCGATCTGTAACCCCAATTAAAAGGGTGTTAATACCGTACCATTGGTAAGGACAAGGTATGAGTGACCTTTATCTGACAGTGTCCCTAAAAGAGAACAGAGGGGCCCTCATCGGACAGTTCTTATCCACCTCATCAACCCTCATATTACAGTTTTGATGTCTCAATCTATGTTAGCTACATAGTTTTGGAATGTAAGAATGACTTCTAAGAATCAGACCCGTATCTGATAGTGTGTTTTCCCATCCTTGGGTTCACTCGGTGCTAATTCCTGCTCCCATCTTAATAGACAGTGATCATGGATTACTGAACTAAATTGATACTAATGGTATTATTTAGCGGAGCTAAACTGAGTTCACTGAGTTTTATTGACTGACAGAATGCTACTGAGATATGAGGATTGACGAAAAGTACTAAAGTTACTAAGATTTCAGGAAATGCTGAGGTTACTAAGATTATTGAGTACTGAGATCACTGATATTATTGGACTACTGAGATTACTGAGATTTTTGAGATTACTAAGATTACTGATTGAGACTGGGCTGATACTGAGTTTACTGATTTTTCTTAAGTCATATGACTGACTGAATTCTACTAATCATGGCTTAATTGGGAGTATCATGAAAACATGACACTAGCTCTAGGAACACAGCTAAATTATTGGGTACAAGTACCCCCAGGACTCGATATCATGAAACTAATAAGACTTGACATTTCTTGAACACATGACCAATATCAATAATTTATAATACTATAAGTTAGGGATTTCATGAAGGACATGGTTATCATAATGTTGTACGTGGATGGAATTGCATATAGACATGTCATACTTCCATCAACCTAATCTCATGGACATTCCCTCAACTATTCATAATGCACACAATATCATGGAAGTCATTCTTAGAGATAAGGTAAAGCATGCATTTATCATTTGGGTCACAATTAAGCTATAGTGCATAGTTTCTATACTCTTTAAGTATTTTATCAAACACCTAGGATGCATGAATTAGGGCATAGGTATGACCATCAAATTAACACAATGAAACTTTATATTTCAACTCAATTTCATATGTTTTCGACCACATACTAGCATAGGTTCATAAACAACACATAAAGATTTTAACTTGGGAATCATACAATCATAATCACATGAACATAATCAACCGACAATAAAATATTCACAACACAAGATTTGAAACTTGATTCTTGGGCTTCATGGATAAAAAGAATCCAATAATGAACACCATGCATACCTTAGTTCTTGTCCTACGAATTTTGACTGAGAGATTTTTGAATTTGAGTCTTGAATATGAATCCCCAATTGAAAACCCTAGCTTGTACTTGAGAGAAACTGGAAAGAAATCCTATATTTTGGATAAAATATGGCTAAAAATCACGTGTTATTCAGTATATATAGGGTTGAGAAATTGACCATTTTAACCCTTGGATTCGTATTTTATTTTTAAGAAAATTTTTCGATTTGGCAGGCTAGCGCGATGTCGTGCTATAATACTGTATCATTGGAAATTGCAAACTGGGAACTGGGCTAACGGTGCGCCGCGGTAAAATTGTGTTGCAATACGGGATGGGACCTGGAAGTTCACCGCAATGCGGTGGCATAGTGCTGAGACACTGGAAAAAGGGAGATTCTGAATTTGAGCCCTCGCCCGATGCACCATAATTGAGGAAGCTCACTGGATTTTGACAATTTCCATTTTAACCTGCTTCACGATGCGCTGATGGATCAGGTGATAAACTGTCTCACTAAAAAGTCTCAAACTCTTCTCCCAACTGTCATATTTGGGCTAATTTGGTATCAATGGAAGGCTTATTCCATTTTCCACATGACAAAAAGTGAAAATATTGAAAATACCATATGTATAAAAGTGGATTCATCTTTGAAACAAGTCTTTAACATTTCTGGGATGATTTTAAGCTAGGTAGAAGTTCAGGGTATTACAATATTATACTTGGGCTTAAGATATCGGGTCAAGGCATTTAAGTTGGCCAAGAAAATACAAAGCTCATTGCCTAATTATGATTCTATAAATGTTTCATAAAAGATTCTCCCAGATTGTACATCCTACATTTAATCTTCTTAAAAGAAAGCAAAGTTTGAATTTGATGGTGATTTTGCAAGCACATTTAATAGACTCAATAAGAAACTTATGTTTTCTCCTATCATTGTTTCCCTAAATTAGTCGCTCCTCTTTGAATTAGTAACGTCCCGAGTCTATACCTCGGATGCTTCAAGGTGCTCATAATCCTGAGGTACTACAAGCTAACCCATGACTACTACCTACTACAATAACTGAATAATAATTCTATATTATGAAGAAATTAGGCCAAAACTTACCATAAGGTTCAAAACTATAAATAAATACTGATACATCTATTTGATACTCTAGTATGAAAAACTTATACTGTCTGAACAAGGAGTTAATGGTACAAGTTTGTAACTAACTCTGACTACTAAAATAAACTGAGAATTGAAATACTGGAATAATAAATCAGTACTTGAACAATGATGACTCACCTCTAGTCTTCTGCTAATATATCAGGCTGCTAAGTATGATCGGGAGCCCATGCGTCTGAACCTATGATAGAAAACATCATAGCACAAAAGAAAGGTATGTGTCGGTACTTTTAATGTACCGGTATGCTAAGTGAGATAGGCTGAGATGCATGGGTTTATATGCATGAACAATAATGACTGAATAACATCAGTATAACTGAATGAAAGTACATGCATGAATATGTAAACTGTAACTGAGGTCATGATAACCTAGGATACTAAGTTCTTAATTACTAATTTACTGATATTTGAGTTTACAAATATTGTAATACTATTAACTGAGGAACTATATCTGTCCTGATTCTATGGAACTATTCTAAGTTCTATACTGAACTGAATGACCATCTAATAGTCTTGATTTCTGTCGAACTGAACTGAGTGCTATTCTAAAGACTAAAACTAAGATTGTGGGAGATAATTATCTAACCGACATGCCCCTTTCTGGATAGATTGAGGTACAACCTGTAACCCCATTTTGAAGGGTGTCAGTACCGTGCCATAGGGAAAGACAATTGTGAGTTAACCCTCTCTAACAGGAAGCTCTTTCGTCAACCATTGGTGGTAGGAAAACTTATATGAGATGTATCAACCCTATTCTGGCAGGAAGATATCTCAACCAACACTGGATATGTAGTTCTTTAATACATGGATTGATACAAAGAATCAAACCCTCTACTGGCAGGAATGCCCCCTTCCCTGGGTTCGATCAGTGCTGAATCCTGCTCTTAAATGAATAGGCACTGAACTGATTCCTAGTTCATACTAGGCTTGACTGAGCTATTACTAATTATACTATCTAACTGAACTATCATAAGTTTACTGAGTTCATTTGACTAGCAGAATACTACTGAATTCTACTAACTAACTGAATATACTGAGGTCTAAACTAGATACTGAGTTTACTAAATTTTTCCTAAATTTTGTAACTGACTGAGAGTACTACTGATCATGACATGACTGAGACTATTCTATAACTGACACTGGCTCTAGGTAAGTAGCTAAATTATCGGGTAATAACTACCCCCAAGACTCGATAGCACAAAAAGTATATCACTATATGACTTTAGTAGCATCATTGTACTAGCTTGCTAATAATACATTCATTTCGACATCCTAGGTCAAACACTTGTTATACATGAGCTTGTGCATGATTAATATCGCACAATAACATATTATGTATGGACTAGTCTAATAACATAAATATTTTAAGAGACACTAAGGTAGCATGGGTATTTCACATATCAATAAACATTTAGTAATATCATGGATTCTACACTCAACTTGCAGTTCAAGAGTTTAACATGTAGTTCACAAAATTCAATTCACAATTAAACTAGTTTGTATTAACTTGGGACAAATCATGAAATTAGATCACTACTACAATCATAATCATTAATACATTCAAGATCCAACATGAAATTAATTAACTTGTATTTAGAAAGAGTTTCTTAAAATGCAAGGGTAGAAGGAAACCCTTGGATGAACACTTCACATACCTTAGTTGCTAAATTGTTTAAGAATGACGGTGAAATCTTAAGCCTTGAGTTTGAAATTAGATATCCTAGGGTTTTTGTTCTTGAGTAAATTCTGAATAGGGAATGAATTTTGCCTCTAAAGGGGCTTAATTTTGTGGTTTGAGGGTTGACATAAGGTGGGAAAAGACCGAATTACCCCTAAGGATGTGGCTTTTTAATGACTGAAAACTGATTTAGCGACGTATTGACCGACACATCGCTTCATTGGCATCGATGTGATAGCCAACGTACCACATTAAGTCTACATCGGTTCACTAGGATTAGCACCGGGAGCTGGGGAAAAATACTCATCAACGTGATGTGTGATATGGCACATTGAGATCACATCAATCCACTAGTTTGAGCTTTCGAATATGTTCCAAACGAATTCCAAAAAATCAAAAACTTTTTCTAGAACACCTACTGACATTGCTGATCATGAATTAACCTAAAAATTAATATTTATAGGTCATAAAAAGGACCTCCAACTTACGAAGGCTAAAATAACTCTAAGTATGAACAGTTAGCTAAAATTATCTAAGTCTCGGACCCCTTAACAAGCTTTAATGGTCTAAGTTAAGCTTAGGATATTGTGGGGTCTTACAATATCTCCCCCTTGGGAAAATTCATCCTCGAATGAGACTGACTAAGCTGAGAATACTGATAAACTAGATTTAAATACGAGACATGCACAACTGTAACATGATTTCATGACTGACATTATTGATATGTTAAAATTTCTTACTGAACATGCATATCTGATGCATGAGTACATGGATTAGATTGCTGATAAGCTGAGTCTCTTATACTGAACATGCATATTTAATGCATGAATATCTGACTGAATGAACTCATGAATGTATTACTGGACATACAATGGTAACTGATACCAAGTTTATAAATAAAATCTAAGTATGAAACTGAGTAAGTTCAAGAGAAAAATGTTACCTTGGGCTGAGTCTGAATTTGCAGATAAGAGGTGAGGATACTTGGTCCGTATATCTTCTTTTGCTTCCCAAGTAGCTCCCTCAATTGACTGGTTCTGCCAAAGAACTTTGACTAGAGGGACTTCTTTGTTCCTCAGTCTACGAATCTGTAAATCAAGGATTTTGACAAGAATCTCCTCATAAGAGAGGCTATTTTGAACGTCTATACTCCCTACAGGGACTACAATTGTTGGGTCACCTATGCATTTCCTAAGCAACGAGACATGGAACACTGGATGGAATAAAGCTAAATCTGAAGGCAACTCAATCTCGTAAGCTAACTTTCTAAAATGGCTGAGAATTCGGTAAAGACCAACAGATCGAGGACTGAGTTTCCCCTTCTTACAAAACCTCTTCACTCCTTTCACAGGAGAGATCTTCAAATACATATAATCACCAATCTCAAACTCGAGATCCATTCTTTGCATATCTGCATATGATTTCTATCAGCTTTAAGTTGTCTTAAGCCTTTCCATGATCAACTGAACTTTTTCTAAGGTATCAAATACCAAGTCAGGCCCTACCACTGCAGCCTTACCTACTTTAAACAAACCAATGGGAGACAACATCTCCTCCTATAGAGCGTCTCAAACGTAGCTATCTAAATGCTAGAATAATAGTTGTTCTTATATGCGAACTCAATCAAAGGCAAGTGGTCATCCAAACTACCTTTAAATTCTATCGCACACATTCTCAGTATATCCTCTAAACTCAGAATGGTCCTTTCTTCTTGACCATCTGTCTGAGGGTAAAAAGTTTTACTAAGGTGGACTTAGGTACCAAGACCCTTTTGGAATACCTTTTATAAATTAGAGGTGAACTGCATACCTCTATCTCAGATTATAGATAACTGAACACTATGTAATCTTTGAAACTCTCTGACATAGAGCTTGGCATAGTCCTCGAATAAATAAGAGGTATGGATTGGTAGGAAATGAGCTGATTTGGTCATCCTATCTTCAATGACCCAAACACAATCGTGATGACAATGAGTACGAGGCAAACCCATCACAAAATCCATGTTCACCTCTTTCCATATCTAAGTGGGAATACTAAACTCCTGCATAGATGCACTAGGTTTTTTATGCTCAATCTTAACCTGCCGACATATATAGCACTTAGCCACAAACTCTGCAATGTCTCTATTCATCCCACTCCACTAATAGATCTCCCACAAATTACGGTACAATTTAGTGGCCCTTAGATAAATAGAGTAATGCATACCATGCACTTTTCCTAGAATGTGTTGTCTTAGGTCATCTACACTTGGCACGCTTAGCCAACCCTAACAACGCAGAACACCATCTCCTCCTTGGGAGAAAACCTCTATCTTATGATCTCTGACTGATTCTTTCAACTTAACTAGGCTGGGATCCCTAGACTACTTTTCCTTCATCTTGGAAACTAGAGACGATTCTAAACTAATCAGCACCCATACATTACCTTCTGTTGAATCGACTAAGCGGATACCCAGTCGAGCAAGATGATGAAGTTCCTAAGCTAAATTTCTCTTACCATCATCCACGTGAGCAATACTACCCATACATATCCTACTAAGGGCATCAGCCACTACATTGGCTTTACACGGATGATAAAGGACACTCATGTCATAGTCTTTCAACAACTCCAACCACTTTCTCTAATAGAGGATTAGGTCTTTCTAAGAGAACACATACTGTAGGCTCTTATGGTTAGTGAACATATCAATATGCACACCATACAAGTAGTGCCTCCAAATCTTTTAGGCAAAAACTACTGCTGCTAACTCAAGATCATGAGTTGGATTATTCTTTTTATAGGGCTTAAGATGTTTAGAGGTGTAGGCTTTGACCTTATCTCTCTATATAAAAACACACCCCAAGAAAACTCTAGAAGCATCATAATACACAATAAAGCCATTTGAACCATCTGGTATAGTCAACACTGGAGCTGAGATTAGTCGAGTCTTCAACTTTTGAAAACTCTGCTCCCAAAAATTTGGCCACTAAAATTTAACCTTGTTTTGAGTCAATATGGACATAGAGGATGAAATAGTAGAAAATCTCTCAACAAAATATTGGTAATAGCCAGCCAAGACTAAGAAACTTTTGATATCCGATAGAGAGATAGGTCTAGGCTAGTTTCTCACTTCTTCGGTCGTTTGGGATTAACTCTAATGCCATTATCAGAAATGATGTTGTCGAGGAAAGCTACTGACCTTAGCCAAAATTTGTATATACTGAATTTATAGAATAGTTGTTGGGTTCTGCGGGTCTGTAATACTATTTTGCGATGGTCGGCATGATCATGCTCACTTTAGGAGTAAACAAGGATGTCTTCTATGAGGACTATAATGAACATGTTTAAGTACTACTTGAACACATGGTTTATCAAGTCCATGAAAGCTATTGGAGCATTGGTAAGACCAAAGGAAATGACTAAGAATTTGAAGTGACTATGCCTAATTCTAAAAGATGTCTTTAGAATGTCACATTCTCTAACTGTGAGTTGATAATAGCCTGATTTGAGGTCTATCTTATAACAGTAACTGGCACCCTAAAGTTGATCCATCAAGTTATCGATTCTGGAAAGTAGATACTTATTCCTGGCTGTTACTTTATTTAACTGATGGTAGTCAACACATATTTAGATAGAATCATCTTTCTTACATATTAATAAAATTATTGTGCCCCATAGGGATACCCTGGGTATGATGAATCCCTTATCTAAGAGATCCTTCAACTATTCCTTTAATTCTCTGAGTTCTACTGGAGGAATTCTGTATGGCATAATAGATATGGGCTAAGTATGTAGAAGAAGGTCTATTTTAAAGTCGATTTTCCTTTAAGGAGGAACTCTAGGAAGATCATTGGGAAACACATCTGGGAATTCACATGCTTCTGATACTGACTCAAGATTAGGGGTTTCTGATCTAGAGTCTTAGACTCAGATGAGATGGTAGACACATCACTTAGATATCATTTTCCTTGCCCTAAGGTAAGAAATAAGTTGACCCCTAAGTGCTGAAGTACTACCTCTCCACTCTAGGATAGGCTTATTCAGAAACAGAAACTGGACAATTCTATTTTTGTATTTGACTGATTCATTATAGGAATGAAGCCAATCCATGCCATGAATCACATAAAAATTGATCATCTCTAATTCGACTAAGTCTGCTGAAGTGACTTTCTGAAATACCATAATCGGATAGTTCCTATATACCCAATGGGCTATGATAGATTTACCCACTGGGGTAGAGACTGAGAAAGGCTCTGCTAGGATTTTAGTACTAACTCTGAAGTCAACAACTATATAAGGAGTAACAAAGGATAAAGAAGCTCCTAAACTTGTAACGTACCAGTGACTACTTTAGGAAAACTTTCTTGATCCTGTCGGGACTGAAGTACATAGAGTCTATTTGCGTTTTGTCCACTGGTGGCAATGGAAGTCGCACCCTGCTGATTAAGGTGACTGAATTGAACTGACGGATGGTTATGTTAACTCAGCGTACCCACCTAAGGACATTGTTTGACTCTGTGGCCTGGCTGGCTATATTCAAAGCATACATCACTGCCAGCTCCTGTTCTCCCTCTCCTTCTCCCAATTCTTAGCATCCTCTATCTTCTGAGCATAGAACATGAGTTTGGATATGTTCATCTATTTAATCAAAATTTTGGTTTTACACAACATTGTGGTTTTACACTTCTTGACCATAATATTTGACATGCAAGACACAAACTTACTCATCTTAGATCGGTTATCTTCTACCACATGTGGAGCGTAGCTGGCTAATTGAATAAATTTGAGATAATACTCTTGTACCATCAAGTTGCCCTACTTTAAATTTATAAATTCCAAAACCTTCATTTCCCACAACTCTGGCAGGAAGAACCTATCTAGAAAAGTAATAACAAACACCCCCTATTCTATGGGCCCTACATCTATAGCCCTCTCTACTTTCTACTGTTTGAACCATGAGTGAGCCATATCCTACAATTGATAGCAGCTAAATAGGCACTCTCACTGGCTGTCACCCCCATAATATCTATAACCTTCTACACCTGATCAAGAAAATCTTATGAGTCTTCATCTGACTTTAACCCGGTAAAAGATGGAGGGTTCATTAGGGTGGTCTCGAATTCTAGCTGCAACAGTATTGGCCACTGGGTTAGCTAGAATGGTAGATGGGCATTCAGTATTGGCTACCACAAAATGAGCTAGGGTGGTGAAAGCAGCTAAAAATTTAGCATGGAGGCATATTCATCCAGGGGATCTTTCTGAATGGGTTGAGTTGCTGACTGATTTCTAGTTCTTCTTTTGTTAGTCTTTTTAGAAGGCATGTTCTATAAATGAAAATTAGAGAATGGATTAGACTAAGAGTTTAACTTGATCTCATGCTTACTTGAATGACATGAATACTCAAAAAAGGGAAAGTTTTACTAAAACATCTAATAGCCTCATGTACATAAGTGTGGTATGCTACATACCCATGCACAAGACCCTACTAGATGTGATTTTCAGATATTCTAAGACTCTGTTGAACCTTAGCCTCTGATACCAAATTTTTAACAACTCAAGTCTATACCTCGGATGCTACAGGGTGCTCATAATCCTAAAGGACCACAAGCTGACCTATAACTAGTACCTGCTGCAATAACTGAATAATAATACCATCTTATATGGAATTATATGGAAACTTATCATAAGGTTCAAAACTATAAATAAATACTAAGTAATAAAAATTGAATACTGATACATCCCCCTAAAATACTCTAGTATGGAAAGCCTCTACTGTCTGAACAAGGAGTTGATGGGACAAGTCCCCAACTAACTTTGACTATTGAAATAAACTGAGTACTAAGATACTAGAATAATAAATCTTTCCTTGAATAATGAGGGCTCGCTGCTAGTCTGCTGCTAATGTATTGGGATGCTAAGTATGATCTGGAGCCCATGCATCTGAACCTTTAATATAAGACATTATAGCATAAAAGAAAGGTATGCATCAGCACTTTGAATGTACTAGTATGCTAAGTAGATAGGCTGAGATGCATGGATTTATATAAATAAACAATACTAACTGAATAACATGAGTATAACTGAATGAGAGTACATGCATGAAAGCATAAACTGTAACGAAGGTTATGATAACACTGGATATTGAGTTCTGAATTACTGATTTATTGATATCTAAGTTTATTAATACTATATTACTGTTAATTGAGCAAAAAGTGTTGAAATTATTAACTCGTAATAAAAATTATTTTAACAATCCCCCCCCCCCCACTTTTGCTCTGTTGTTTGATTTATGTATTACATGTCAACTTATAATTATTTCTGACACTTGAAAGTGAAGCAATTTATTTTATTCCATGTGGATTTGACCCCGAGTCCTTAGTTGGGTAATAGCATGGCAAGTGATTGTGTACATTCATATTCAAGAATGTATTTAAGCATTATCAGTTATAATGCTCATAATTTATGAAGTCATTTCTTATGTTATTCTCAGTCTTATGAAATCATGCCTTATGATATTTTCTGAATTCATGTTATGTCATGTCTAGGTAGAGACCAGATGTCTCACATTGTCCATGCTAATAATTTCTTTACACCATGTCTTATGTATGTGCACATATGAAAAAATGTGTGGCTATGTCTTTCCTAAGCTCAGAATGCCTCCCTCTCTCTTCATGTTTTATGCATTTGTTGTAGTGAGTATTCATTCCTATTTTACCTTATTCCATAGACCAAATCTTGGTGGAAATGCTAGGATGAAAAAGTCATGATACTATAGATGTC
>JAPEIP010000008.1:49320103-49385134 GCA_026120095.1 Capsicum chinense | reverse complement strand
CATCTGAACCTTTAATATAAGACATTATAGCATAAAAGAAAGGTATGCATCAGCACTTTGAATGTACTAGTATGCTAAGTAGATAGGCTGAGATGCATGGATTTATATAAATAAACAATACTAACTGAATAACATGAGTATAACTGAATGAGAGTACATGCATGAAAGCATAAACTGTAACGAAGGTTATGATAACACTGGATATTGAGTTCTGAATTACTGATTTATTGATATCTAAGTTTATTAATACTATATTACTGTTAATTGAGCAAAAAGTGTTGAAATTATTAACTCGTAATAAAAATTATTTTAACAATCCCCCCCCCCCCACTTTTGCTCTGTTGTTTGATTTATGTATTACATGTCAACTTATAATTATTTCTGACACTTGAAAGTGAAGCAATTTATTTTATTCCATGTGGATTTGACCCCGAGTCCTTAGTTGGGTAATAGCATGGCAAGTGATTGTGTACATTCATATTCAAGAATGTATTTAAGCATTATCAGTTATAATGCTCATAATTTATGAAGTCATTTCTTATGTTATTCTCAGTCTTATGAAATCATGCCTTATGATATTTTCTGAATTCATGTTATGTCATGTCTAGGTAGAGACCAGATGTCTCACATTGTCCATGCTAATAATTTCTTTACACCATGTCTTATGTATGTGCACATATGAAAAAATGTGTGGCTATGTCTTTCCTAAGCTCAGAATGCCTCCCTCTCTCTTCATGTTTTATGCATTTGTTGTAGTGAGTATTCATTCCTATTTTACCTTATTCCATAGACCAAATCTTGGTGGAAATGCTAGGATGAAAAAGTCATGATACTATAGATGTCCCCTTTATTCATTATTCTCATGGTCTAAAATATGATGCTCCATTCATTCCTTATATATATAGTGAAAAGTTAGGTCAATACTTATATTTAATATAATCCATGTTCATGCTATATCCCTTGAAGGTTCTTTCATAATATGTGGTAGTGAAATGGATAGATAATGGAAAAAGTAGGAAAGAGAGTAGATACTCCTTTTTAATGATGACACTGATGTGTTTGTTCTATCTAAACTATCCACCCTTATTTTCCAATGGAAGAATCTAATCCAAATATCAATATCATCAACTTAACAAATTAGGACAAAGCACAATTCAACAATAAAAGGCTAATACTTTAATATTCAATACAATTGTGAAAACATAACAAAATACTAATCTTAACAATAACCCCAAGAATTGAAAGTCAATGTACCAGAATTCTATCTAATAAGTCTATTAAAACCACAAGCTAACAAAACTAAATAAAGTGTCTTTGTCTAAATCAATAAGGACAGTATCAAGATAGAGAGATCCATGGTTTCCTGGAAGATAAAAGTTTATCATTTGATCAGATGTCACACTACCGTCTACAAGTAAGGTCTTATAGAAGCCGCTGAAATTTGCTATGCACTTAAAAAATAAGTGCATTTGATAGTATTTGTACAAAATTACTATGCACTAGAAGGTATGATAGGTCGACCCAACTTAATTGACATGTACACAACATAAAATAATTGTAAACAAGTTACAAGCATATCAAGAAATCATGTATATTCAAACAATAATAAAAATAGGAATATTGACACCAACCAAGACAAATCAAGAAGCAAAGGCTCTTATCTGACATGTAATACTCACTTCAATAATAGCAAATAAAAGAAACTTATAACCAAGTCAGTTGCTATTTATATTAAAAATCCTCATTAACTCATCATCCTCATAAAATAGTTAACCCATGTCAATAATAATGGATATCAAATTAAGAACCAATCCACATGAGGCAATAAAATTATTATAAACACAAGTAGTTCACATAAGGAACTCAAATAACCTATTTGAAATATATATATCCAGTTCATTCAAGGAACCACCAAACTCTCCATGTTATCATGTACATAAATACAATGTGAGTTATAGTTTTCCACTAGCATTGAACTGCAGAGGACAAGCTTAGTTCATGTATCAATATCATATGTCACATAATTACCTCGTCACTATTATCTCAAACCAAGTGTTTTCCCACTTTTATTTTACTTAAATCCACCAATACAGTTGCATGCTACATTAGCAACTCTTAATTCACAAAAAAAATAATAGTTTATTCTTGCGCACAATTATCTAGAAGATTCACCATTAGTAAAACATTTATCGTTAATGTTCAATCATTTAACACCAATTACAAGGATAACTTCGAATAACTAAACACATATTTAATTAAGCGGCACATATACAATCAATTGAGTCCAATTCTAATACAACCATTACCACCATGACCTACATTGAACCAATCTTTCAATGACCTAAATCGTGTGATACTTGCCTTTTCTTGTAGCCTTGGCTTGATCTCGATTAACTTCTTACAAAAAATATTAAACCATTTATCTTACCATTCTAGGCATAAATACCTAAATTAATTGCTTTTAACCAAAGTTCTTGAATATTTTCATCACATTAGAATTTTCTACGCTTATTCTATCCAATTCTCCATAATTTAACACTATTAATGCTACTTTTAGCTTAAAAAACTTAATTAAACACTTTTAAGCCATTAATAAGTAATTCTTATCTCTTTATAGCCAGATCATATCAGTTTTTCCACTTAGGGTTACACCACCATCCCAACCATGATCAATCCTTATAAATTCTAAGGATTTCGAGATTAAAACTATGTTAGATTGGTGTAATAACTTACCTCAATGGTAGAACCCAGGTGAAACTAAAAAAATTTGTCTGTTTTTGCCCTACTTCGACCGTTGAACATTTTTAAAATAAAAATAATGTTTAACCCATAAATTGGCATTTTACTCCATCAAGATTATTATTCAACCTAATTCTAGCTATATTAAGATCCTTCTGTCATTCCAGAACTAACATAACTAAACTTCCATAATATTAGTTCAAATCCACCTATAGTAGGACCACTATAGCAACCCTCTAGTCTGCTAAAAAGTGGAGTGATACAGAAACTCCACTTGTTCCTATTTTGGTATTCTTACCACATTATTTTCAGGTTTTAATATTATGAACTAACTCTTTCAAGTCAAATACTATATCGGTAATTCTACTAACCCAAATTTCATTCCTAAAGTTTTTATGGACACCTTAATCTTTTAGCTGATATGATATCATCTCAAATCCATGAACCATTATCCCATAAAATACTAGATTTACCTAGAACACACAATACCAGAAATTCATCTGAATCTAGCCTATCTTGAAATTTCTAAAATTTTATCTGCGAATAACTAAATTCAAATTTTCTAATTCTAAACTAGATTGTAGTGACAGAAGGCTATTTCCTTCGTTTGTCAAGCTTCCTTAAATCTTAGGATAGATACATCTAGGTATGTTTGCAAATTTATTTATTATATTATAAAATTGTCTTGGTTGTTGGACTTGAAATAGCTATACTTCATTGAGATTTGTACTCTTTTATTACTGACTCCGTACTCTTTTAAGGTGTTGGAGTCCCACAACGGAGGGTTAAAGGGTTCTTGATCTCCTTATATTGTCTTGGACAATCCTCCCTCATGAGCTAGCTTTTGAGGTTGAGTTAGGCCCAAGGTCCATTTCTTTATCATGGTATCAGAGTTAGGCCCACCCAATTCATTGTTTCCGATGTTGGGCCCCCCGTTTTATATTGTCCACGCTCCAGATGTCCAGCCCTGGGCGTGCGGTGGGGTGTTGGAGTCTCACATCGGAGGGTTAAAGGAGTTCTTGATCTCCTTATATTATCTTGGACAATCCTCACTCATGAGTTATCTTTTGAGATTGAGTTAGCCCCAAAATTCATTTTTTTAATGATAAGACATAACAAAAAAATTTATAGATCACTTATAACCACATTGCTAGACTTCACGATATTTGATTTTTTTTATTCTCTAAAAGCTATTGTGGTTAGTTGTAGTAATGTTATATGTGCTTCTGAGACTCTGTAGGTTATCTAAGGGTATATTGAAACACTACAAAGCTAATGAGTTGTACCTACTACAAATGAAGTCATATTGATGCCTAAAGGTCTATTGGGACATATATAATGCCTACGGGACTATGTATTCGGTGCCTAAGGTGATATTTATAGAATTGTTGAGGGGATAGTCAGGCATAATGATTGACTTTGGGACTATAAATTACAGTACCTAAGGGGCTATTGAGTTGTAATGATTGCCTAGTAGGCTAACGAATTGTGGATAATGGTATATAGATTGAATTATGCCCACTAATCTTATGGGGACACTGGTACATTTTATATTTTTCTATTTTTATTTGTCGAGCATATGGGGACCCACATAGGGATTTTTTTAATTATTTTTTGTATGTTTGAATTGAAGAGCAGGTACGCGCACACAGCTTATTCTTGAATCCTTACCTTATCACTTTTAGTATATTACTCCCTCCCTCTATTTCATAATAAATGAAATGTTGAATTTTGATATATATATTAAAAAAAAATATTAAAAATATACATTTAATATAATTTTTCATTTTCATCCCTAAAAAGGAAAAAATTGATATTGTAATACATTTTCAAAAGTTAATTGATTGTCAAATTATAAGGGTAAATTTAAAAAAAAATTCAATGATTCAATTATTTTGAAACACCAATAAATAATCCAACAATTTATTTATTCCAAAACGAAGGATGTACGATATTAGCTCAGATATTCTATTACCTTTCCTACTCGATACATTTTTATAATAACACCCCATTGGTTGAAGGTACTATATTCTAATATATAGGTACACAGGTCTGTGACAATTCAATTGCCTATATAAAAACTAAAGTCGTACTCTGTCAAATTATGTTATAAGAAAATGTCAAACCCATATAGACAAAATTATCTATTCAGTAGACTTTCTATGTTTTAATTAGTGATTTCGGTTCGGAATAAGTAAATTGTTGGGGTATTTATTGATGTTTCAAAATAAGTGAATTATTGATTTTTTTTTAAAATTTGCTCTTATGATTTGACAACCAATTAACTTTTGAAAATGACAACCAATTAACTTTTGAAAAGGTATTACAAGATCAACTTTTTCTTTTTTGGGGTAAAAATGAAAAGTTGTGTTAAATTTATATTTTTAATGATTTTTTCTTAATATGTGTGTCAAAATTAAACAATTCATTTATTATGAAACCGAGAAAGTATTACTTAAGAAAATTAAAAATAATTGAATGGAGAATTAACTAATTAATAATCTCTAAAAGGAAAGAAAATATTGGAGCTAGAACTTGTAAAGGAAATATTTGTATCCGTTAAATGAGAAAATAGAAGAATTATTAAAGAAAAATAATCCAGCAATTTTATTTAAAGTTAACTAGATTTGCATTTGTTTAGAACAAGAAACAACGACAATATAATGGCCACATAATGAAAAACTTAATTGCTAAACTTTCTTGTGTTTTAAATTTGCATTATCCAATTGGTTTTTTCTCCTCTATGATGCAACCTATTTCAACTGATTCATTACTCGTTGTGAGTTTGTCTTATGGTCATGGGTCGTTTATGGATTAGTTGTGGTGCATTTTGGTTCTTTGTAGACTTGGGATGACCAAGCTAGTTTTGTTATGACTGATGAAATTGGTATGTAATTTTCCTTTAGCACTTAATTTCATTTATTTGTTGTAACTTATCCATCTTTCCCTTTTGTTATGTTTACTTTTGAGAATTTCTCTTATCCTCAAACCAAGTCTACTACGAGCCTTTTTGCAGGATTTCGTTGAAAGATTTAGAGAAATATGAGAATTTTTGAATTCTTATATAAAGGAATATATATTAAAAATCAAGTAAAGCATTTATTAGTGTCGTATATAGTCTAGATGAGAACTAAGAGATTGGTTTGATCCACTTTTTTGATGTTGTCATACTTATAGTTTTATTTGTTTTTTGTTTTATGCAACTAATCGATAGATCATGGCTCTGTCTCGATGAATTATATTATTCTTAGAGTCGTCTCGACTTGGATTGTTTAGCAGTTAGTTGTTGGTTGTGCCAGCCTTGTGCTTTTGTTATAATCAATACGGAGGCCTTGTTTGCTTGTGTATTTGTATAACTTTTTGTGCTTATAGATATCATGGTAGTCTTGATGACCCACATAGCATTGTTTTATAGATATCATAGTGGCCTTAATGGCCCGCATATTAACTATTTTATATCTATTACAACTACTAGGTTAGCTTAATAATTATTAAGTAAAGATTCTCTAATATGACCTTGGTAGTCGGGGCTTCTAATAAGTTGAGATATACTACTTGTATTTGTTGAGTGTATCTTGTATGTTCCAGTATCATATATGTCTAGTAAGGTCGACTATGGTCAGGTATGGAACCAAGTTCTCTAGGTTGGGTGCATTTCTGAAAATTTTAGTGTATTGCTTGACATAAAACTCATTGGGTTACAAAATTAAGCTGGAAGAACAAATGACTCAATCAGTGCAAGTACCATCAGCTTGTGGATCACATTCTTGAGAAATGTTGTCTTTAAGAACAATGTTATGAAATTAGATAGTGAAAAAATACTGTGCTTATTGACAAAAGGGTGAGTTCTAATAAAATGTCCATCATATTTCACACTCTCATTCTGGTCTAAATATGTAGTATTTAATGACTTTTATACACGTGAGTGAACATGGTCTGACTAGTAACATAAGACTTCAGAGTCTAGATATTAATCTTATATTGAATTGATGAAGTGACTACTAGTTTGAATTTAAAATTTATTATTCCATGAGTAAACATGACATAATAATGGATTATGAGATAATAAACTATTAACTGTTTTAAATTCTAAAACATAAGAGCAAATTGCAATCAATTTTTAATTTTAGAGGAGATTAATGATCTGAGGATGTTGTTGTTTAACAATCCATTTAAGCTATTCGTAAATTATCCTACCGATTTCCTGAGTTACTAGTTGCAGTTTGATATTCACGATTTTGATATTTTTCTGAACAACTCTACGCCTACTCGACTATTCCTACATCAATATTCCTATAGTCATTGATCGATAGTGAAGTGCATATGATTTCTCTTCTGTATCAACTTAGTAAGGCTAACATGTATATTCTTATACAAGTTAGCAAATCAATAAGCCTTCCCTATGAAGTTCAAAACCAAGCTCTACATTTTATTAATACAAATTTACATACCTATTCCTAGTCAAATCTACACCCCACAGATAGTAATTTTTGAATAAACCAGATATTAAAATAATTAGGCACAAGAAATGATAGGAAACTAAATAATGGAAATTGAATGTTAAATTTATTAACTTCAAACAACAACCTTTATGTTCATTTCACATCCCTAGAATCTATGAGTTTAGCTAGTCACGAATTGATAACACCAGAACAAATACATTAAATAATAAAGATTCAATAATACAAAACAGAGAAAAATTATATCATGTTATCATCATTCCATTATGTTCCAAATTTATGCAATTAGATTATTCAATCCGTGCTTACATGCATGGGTGTCATGACATGATTTGTGATTCATGATGACACCTACTAAATCCTACCCGTACATAAGCCGAACCTTAACATGGAGCTGAATGCAGTGGGTTAACTTAGTGAAAAATGCCTAACATAAGGTGGAAAATAATATATACAACTTGTAAATAAACAAGGCAAGGAATAGTTAAAGGAGTAATCCAACAATCTGGAAATCCATCCTATAACCTGGTAGAGCCAGTACAAGAGCGACTCTAAATACAACTCAAGTCTTAAAGTAGTCAACATAATCCTATCTTGAAACTAGAGATTAGACATAAAATATAGAAGGAAATAGGTGACTCCGACTCCAAGAGCATACCCTATCTCCGGAAATCCCCATAGCACGATCGTCGATCAACAGCGGAAATTAGTACTTGAATCTGCACCAAAAAGGTACAGAAGTGTAGTATGAGTACCAAAGTCATTGGTACTAAGTAGGCATCATTGGCCGATCAAGGTAAATCATGATATAAGTACAATAAAATGCAAGATAACATAACTAAGTAAATGTAGAGGCAAAATTGAATCAAGTCCAACATCGTTGTACATAAATAAGTAAATAATAAAAATAATAGCATAATATAAGGAATCAAATATATGCAATTATAACTATAAAATTGGCCCCCATAAACAAATAAGAGCGGAAAAGTAAATAATCCAACACAGGCCCCCATAAGCCTGAAGGGTACATAGAAATATAGTATAACCCGAACCACTATCATTTACCAACTCTCATAGTACAACCAGAATCTATCCAAATCATGCCACGTTACAACAATTTCATCTTATGGACTTAAACAGGTATATATCTCATCAAAATTATATCATTAATAACACACTCCATAGCTGAACTCAATCCGGTAATAAAATCATCAATTCTATCAACAATATCCAAACCCGAACTGACAAGTATATCATCAATATCCAAATTTGAATAGATAAGTATATCATCAATATTATAATTAATATTCAAATTCAAACTGGAAAGTTTATCATTAATATTATAATTAATATTCGGACTTCAACTACTAAGTATATCATCAAAATTATAATCAATATTTGGACTCAAACTGCTAAGTATATCATCAATAATATAGGCATTAGAGTATTTACTAGCATACTTAATAAATTAATCACTAGCATAATCAATAAGCCTCAACTCTCAATATTAAACCCATCATCACCGTTAAGTGCCAAAGTTTCTCAATACTACCTCAATAAACAATTTCAAGAAACATATAAAAGGTTTACAATAGCTAACACAAATCTTTGCCTAAGGTGAGTCAAAGGGCCCACCTCTAAATCCTCAAAATCAACTATTAGTTATATGGATCAAGCTACAAAAGATGAAATCTACCTATAGAAGAAAAAAATAATCTATGCAAGAAAGTAAAGATAAATAAATTGACATGACAAACTATAAGGAATTAAGAACTTATAAGTGAATCAAACTCAAAGACCCTTAAAACTATAGATTCATACAACAATTTCTTACATGGACAAACAGGGATTCGATACCCTCAAAACCCCCATTTCTAAGCAAACAATCAACACAGGTTTGACCCACACTCTTTCAAGATTAATATTCATTCAATATCTAAAACACGCTAAGAAATATAACTCTAACAAGAGGATATTTATAGTCTACTACTTAATGGGCTCAAAAGTGACCTAAGACCAAAATTACTAAAATACCCTTAAGTGAACTAACTACTCAAATGACATGGGTTCACATTTTAAAATGTTAAACTACTTGGAGGGATTCAAAACATATTCACACGCGTCCATCCTCATGAATAAGACTTGATGGATTTGCAATTCCAAAGCATGGCTCTTTGTAAATAGTTTTGAACTCCTCATGTCCATATTATCCTCCCCATCTTGAAAGGAATTTGACCTCAAATTTGTGGCTTCATAACCCTCAATGGTTTCAATGACTGATAGGTCATATATATTTAATATGTTGTGCACTTGGTATTTTGGAAGAAGATCGATCTTATATGCATTATCATTGATCCTTTTAAGCTCTTGAAAGGGGCTATCAGCCCTCGACATAAACTTTGCTTTTCCTTGAGTTTAAAATTAATCCTTTCTAAGGTGCACCCACACCCAATCACTCGGTTCTAGCATAACCCTTCTTCACCCCTTGTTGTCCCTCTTAGAAATTTCTCGATTTTTCTTCTCAAGACGGAGTCTTACCTTTTTATGCAACTTTTTTTTATGGCTTCAGCTCTTTTATTTCCATATAAACTCTGCAAAATATCACTACATAAAGGGGTTAGATCTAAATGGGTAAGGGGATTTAGACCATACACACACTTAAATGGGGTAATACCGATACTTGAATGGATAACACAATTATAATCCAACTCGACTAGGGGTAGGTGATCTTCCTAAGAAGTCATATTACCTTTAACCATGGAGAGTAGCATAGAACCCAAGGTCCTATTTACTATTTCTGTTTGGTCATTGATTTATGGGTGGAAAGAAGTTCAAAATAGCAATTTTGTACCAATCCTACCACACATCAAATTCCAAAAGTGACTATGGAACGTGGAGTACCTATCACTAGAAATGGTTTGAGGGATCCTATGTAATTTAACAACATGCTCAACAAATAATGAGGTAACACTAGATGCATCCTCACTCTTATAATATGGGATGAAGTAGGCCTTCTTTGAGAATTGATAAACCACCACAAAATACCTATCCCTACCTCTCCTTGTCTATGGCAAGCCCAAACACAAAGTTCATAGAGATATCAAGCTATGGGACTAGGGGAGTGGGCAGTGGGGTATACAGCCCTTGAGGAAAAAGGTGTGACTTGGCACTCCTAATTCCTGCATTGGCCATAAATCCTAGCAACATCATTGCGCATCTTGGGCCAATAGAATTGTTCCTCTAGGGTCTCGAGGGTCTTTTCAACCCCAAAGTATCCCATAAAACCACCATCATGTGCCTTTCTTACAAAATAATTCTCACCAAGAACTAGAGGGCACACGCAAGCTCCTTCCTTTAAACAAATACCCATCAAACTTAGAATAAGGATTGGAAACCCCATTCTTGATCCATTTTCCCTTACCCCACTCCTCACAATCCCAAAATATAAGGGAAAATGTGGGGTTCTCGAGATACATTATCTTAAGTCTCTCAAATCGTATCAATTTGAAAGTCAATGTACAAATGAGCATATGTTTCCTAGATAATACGTCGACAACCCTATTTTTCTTTCCCTTTTTGTATTGAATGACATAGGGGAATGTTTCTAGGAATTCAATCCACTTTGCATGCCATTTGTTTAGCTTACCTTGGGCCCTAAGAAGTTTCAAGGATTCGTGGTTCATTCGAATCATAAATTCTTTGGGCCACAAGTAATGTTGCCGATTACCCAAGGTTTGAATCAAGGCATATAACTCTAGATCATAAGTGGAATAATTTAGAGTCACTCTCTTGAGCTTCTCACTAAAATATTCAATAGGTTTAAGATCTAGCATTAAGAAGTTACCTATTCCTACTTTACTTGTTTCAAATTCAATTTCCAACATTTTACCAAATTTGGGTAATTACAATAAGAGTATGGAAATAAGCATAGACTTAAAGGTTTCAAATTATTTGACTTACCCTTCACCCTATTTTAAAGTTTTGTCCTCTTGGATTACCTCGGTCAAGGGAGTGGCGATGATACTAAATCCTTTGACAAACCCCCTATAAGAACTAGCCAACCCATGGAAGTTTCATACTTCACTAATGGATTTTGGAGTTGGCTAATTCTTTATAGAATCTATCTTAGATTCATCCACCCCATCTCCTCTTGAGCTTACAACAATTCCGAAAAACACAACTTCATCCATACCAAAAGAGCATTTTTCAAGATTAGTATAGAACTTTTGCTTTCTAAGGACTTCAAACACACTTTGCAAATGTAAAACATGCTCTTCAAAGGATTTTCTATAAACAAGGACATTATCAAAGTACACAACAATAATATTCTTAATGAATGGTTTCAACACATGATGTATTAACCGCATAAAAGTACTAGGAGAATTAGTGAGGCCGAATGGCATGACCATCCATTTATAGAGACCAACCTTGGTCTTGAAAACAGTCTTCTACTCATCATCCAGTTGCATTTTTTGTGTGATAGACACTCCTAAGATTAATTATTGAAAACACACATGAACTATTAAATTCATCAAGCTTAGCATCCAATTGGGGAATAGGGTGTTGATACTTTACCATGATCTTATTGATGGCTTAGTAGTCCATATATATGCACTATGTTCTATCATTCTTTTGTACCTGCCGTGCCCCATTTTCCTCGCGGAAGGCGGTATTCGATGTGACAAACTCTTTTTGGGATGAGTTGAGGAAGGGTGTGAAGAGTCGCCACCTAATGTGTTAAGGTGAGTTAGGGCACCGGTCTAGGCTACTGCGAACCTATTTTGTCATTTTGTCTTAGTTCACCAGAATTTGGGTTAGGGTTCAAATTACCTCGAAAGGATGGTGTTAGACACCTTTTAAGGTCCACAAAGGTTGTTCCCGGCTGAATACGTACTTAACATGGGGATTCTATGTGATTAAATAAAGTCTCTTATTTTACTATTAATTTAATATTTGACTAAGCGAGAAAGCAATTAATAAACAAAACACATGTTATTTTATTATTTCTAATTGTTGATTATCTAAGTGATAAATATAAATAAAATATGTTAGTAAGACAAGGGATGAGAAAGAAGGCAAGACAATTCATGATAAAGGGGACTGCTCATGTAATAAACTAACTACCCCAAAAATACACATAATGTAATTAAAAGACTAAAAATGAAATCATTCAAACAAAGAAATGTTTTGATTTTGTTCGGATCAGAAACACAACTTGTTAATAATCATCAATCCCAAGGGCCGAACTCTTAGACAATTAATAATGTCATTAACCTCGCCGTTGATATTTGGTGGGATCATCATTTTCGAATGACTACCCGTCCTCCCCCCACCTAGGATGGATGTCAAGTCTAAGGGCGTTTTATGAAAAGGATAAAACTAACATTTTTAGTAATACTTATCGTCCCACTTATCGTCCAAGAGGCATTGGACTTTGCTATTTTGGATTTCTGTTCTAAATTAAAGGAAATCTATGTTGCCTAGGATTCGAAGCGTGAACATATTGAACAACAAGTAGCACGTAATAATCCCAAGCTAGCCTCTTGATTAATTAACATTTATTAATGTGATAGCATGTGAAGATAAGTAATTTTATATTATATCATTAACCTATAGGCATGATATCTAAATGTTCAATCAAGTGGTGATAAAGGACAACTATAATTTGTGTATGCAACAATGTAATGTGTGTCCATGAGGGGTATCAAAAGTATGGTAAATGTGTCAAGAAGTATGCTTGTGAATTAAGTTTTATAAACTATAATAAGAATACAAGAAAATAGTAAAATATTAAAGGATGTGTTAACATGCTAGGAATACACTTAAATGCGAATAACAAATTAACATGTAGAAAATGTAGAGAAGTACTTGTATTTTAGCATGCTAGAAGTCAACTAAACATGCTGTAAAAGTTAATTAATCATGTTGAAAAATTAATTAAACATGCTAAAAATAACGTTAAGGCGCAGTATTTCATGTTGATATGTAAACATGCCACGAATGACTAAAGTCTAATATTTTAACATGCTATAAATGTAGGGAACTAGCATTTTAAACATGCTGGAATTCAGTCTAAGTGCTAAAATTTATTTAGATGCCCAAAAAAATCATTTAATCATGCTAGAAATTAATCTAAAATTGCTAAAGTTGATGTAGACATGTATAAACTTGATTTAAGACATGCTGGAATCTAATTTAAGTTGCTAAACTAGATGTTGGACATACTGAAACTTTAATGTTAACATGCTCAAATTTATTTTAATATGCCTAAAACTGTGTCTACACGCCTAAACATGTAAAGACATACTAAATAAGTTGTGCTTAACATGCGAAAATTAATGTAATAAGCTAACGTATCGAAAATATTATCATGTCTTAATTCAATGGATATGTTAAAAGCTATTAGCATGCTTCGTTTCAAATCAATATGCTTAACATGCAGAAATACGTCAACATGCCCATTGTCAAATTAATATGCTCGACGTCGATTAATATGGTATGTTGATTTTAATTAAATCTAGAGTAATTAACAAACCGTAGATTAAGTATCTAAGAAATTCATACATTTATAAATCCTAATATGTGTGCTTAAGTGATTCACGTAGTATGTAACAAATATAAACTTAAGTTGTGCCAATCTATACCATTCAAATAGCACGTATGTCCCTGCCCCCCGAAGCAATCCCCCAAATTATCACAGTTATCACACAGAGAATGAAATTACACTGATAGGGCTTTACCTAACTACCCCTAGCATATCTTAATTAGGGGTCATGTTTGCTACTGACTTTCACAGCAATACCACAATTATCACGCAGAGAATGAAATTACGCTTATAGGGCTTTACCTATTGATCATGACAAAATATAGTAATAAGAAAAATAAATAAATAAATAATCCAAGTGCAAATTGCTGCAGAGAAATCAATATTAATGATCTAATGGTAAGCATGAAAGTAACAATGAAAATTATTTCTTTTTCCTTGAGGATTTTCTGTAGGAGTCTTAGTGGAAAATTCCGTGTTCAAAATAAGGGAAAGAAGGTCCTTTATATAGTGGGAGGGAAATATTTGATTAAAGGAACAATATAATTAAAGATCAATTAACGAAATGTCAATTCCTTAATTACCTTGGTCAAATTAATTAGGAGGAGAAAATCTCGCTAATAGGACTATTAAAAGAAAACAAGAAAATTAGTCACTGCCTCAATCAATTGAGCTCAATCTAGAGTAATTAAATATGTAAATATTGTCATAAAAAGAAGATTGAAATCTATCCAAATTAAGTAGAAAGAAAACTCTAAAAATAGAATATAATTAGAATAGAGAAAAATCAGTGAGAGGAGAGAATCACAAGGATTCAAGCAGCTCAAGTTGACATATTTAAAACATGTAATGTTTGTCATTCAGAATTTAAAAGGAACGGCAGGAATATGGGACTCAAATTTATCTTAGAGAACCAAATTAATTAATAATTGCAATTTAGCACAAACATTGAAATTGTGCAAAATTCACAACTCAACTCATGAAATTAGGGCTTTTTCATGTATACTAGTTTATGGAAGGGCACAAATACATAAGTAAAAGAATTGAATCAAAACTCATAAAATGATTTAGACAATTCGTACCAAAACAAACAAGCATGTAAATTAAAGTTTAATAGATCAAACCAGTTAATAATCATAGGGAGCTTGAATAACACTCATGAAATAAAACAATAGAAGGCACGATAAGAAAACAGGGTAAAGAAGATTGAGAACTCAAAAATGCAAAATCAAACCTTTGTCACAAAAAATATATTGTTTCCTATGAATTTTAACCAGAATAGCAGCGATGGTGGAGGGATTTCGCAGGCTGATTTCGCTGGTTGCATGGCTGATTTCATCAGTTACATGGCTGGTTGTTAATAACAAAGGGTTGGACATAAAAAATGGTATTATATACTGGAGTGTATTTGGGATAGAATGAAATAATGACGTATAGAGAATTTTGACGATGTTAAGGTCGGTGAGTTTCAGGATGAGTTTACATGGTGGATGAATAGATGGAGTGATACTCCTGAAAATAGAAATAAAAATTGCCTCTGTTTGTTGTTCTTGCTCTGTTACCTGTGTCTTTACATCACTCAATAACAAAGGTTAGGCATGTAAGAAATAAACAATTGATAAATGTAATGTAAATATGGAAATAAAAACAACGTATTTATTGTAGCGTAGAATTGTATGATCGGCTGATTGGCTTCTTATTGTGGAAAAGTGTGATCAACTTTTAGGGCTTCTCATTGTGGAATCGTGTGATCAGCTACTTGTTAGTCCCGCCATTTTAGCTCAACTGGATGAAACAGTTAGCACGAATATATATGTATGTATAGAAGTTTAAACAATGTAGTGAAAATAACCATAACAAGGGGAAATAAGAAAGCGTATCTTGTCAAAAGAGGGAAATTCTTTTTTCATATAGATTTGAAGAGGTTATACTCAGGAAATTTCTTGCTGGAGTTGTGCTTAACTCCATCAAATTTCCAAAACAATGCTTAGTTCGGATAATTTATCGAGAGAGGGTAATGCTTAACCCAATTGACTTTCAAGGACAATGCTTAGCCTTAGTCAGTTTTCTCGAAAGAGGGTAGTGCTTAACCCTCTTGACTTTCCAATGACAGTTCTTATCCATAGAGAAGTTTAGATAGAGGAGTGCTTAACTCCATAGACTCTTCGAAAAAATGCTTAATTCGGATGAATTCTCGAGAGAGGGTAGTGCTCAACCCAACTAACTTTCAAGGACAATGCTTAGCCTCAGTCAGTTTCTCGAAAGAGGGTAGTGCTTAACCCACTTGACTTTTCAAGGACAATGCTTAGCCTTAGAGATATTTAGATAGATTAGTTATTAACTCCATCGAGTTTCCAAAACAATGCTTAGTTCGGATGATTTCTTGAGAGCGGGTAGTGCTTAACCCAACTAACTTTAAAGGACAAAGATTAGTCTTTGTCAGTTTTCTCGAAAGAGGGTGGGCTTAACCCATTTGACATTCCAAGAACAGCGCTTAGCCATAGAGAGTTTTAGATAGAGTAGTGCTTAGCTCCATCGAGTTTCCATAACAATGCTAGTTCGGATGATTTCTTGAGAGCGGGTAGTGCTTAACCCAATTAACTTTCAAGGACAACGCTTAGCCTTAGTTAGTTTTCTTGAAAAAGGGTAGTGTTTAACCCACTTAACTTTACAAGGATAGTGCTTATCCTTAGAGAGTTTTAGATAGATTAGTGCTTAACTCTATCGAGTCTCCGAAACAATGCTTAACTCGGATGATTTCTCGAGAGCAGGTAGTGCTTAACCCAACTAAATTTCAAGGACAATACTGAGCCTCAGTCAGTTTTCTCAAAAGAGGGTAGTGCTTAACCCACTTGACTTTTCAAGGACAGTGCTTATCCTTAAAAAGTTCTAGATTGAGTAGTGCTTAACTTCATCGATTTTCCAAAATAATGCTTAGTTCGGATTATTTCTCATGAGTGGATAGTGCTTAACCCAACTAACTTTTAAGAACAATGCTTAGCCTTAGTCAGTTTTCTCTAAAGAGGGTAGTGCATAACCCACTTGACTTTCCAAGGATAGTGCTTAGCCTTAGAGAGTTTTAGATGGAGTAGTGCTTAACTCTATCGAGTTTTTGTAACAATACTTAGTTCGGATGATTTCTCGAGAGTTGGTAGTTCTTAACATAATAACTTTTAAGGACAACGCTTAGCCTTAGTCAGTTTTCTCGAAAAAGGGTAGTGCTTAACCTACTTGACTTTCCAAGAACAGTGCTTAGCCTTACAGAGTTTTAGATAAAGTAGTACTTTACTCCATCGAGTCTCCGAAACAATGCTTAATTCAGATGATTTCTCGAGAGCGGGTAGTGCTTAACCTAACTCACTTTCAAGGACAATACTTAGCCTTAGTCAAGTTTCTCGAAAGAGGGTAGTGCTTAACCCACTTGACTTTCCAAGGAAAATGCTTAGGCTTAGAGAGTTTTAGATTAAGTAGTGCTTAAATCCATTGAGTTTCCAAAACAATGCTTAGTTTGGATGATTTCACGAGAACGGGTAGTGCTTACCCCAACTCACTTGCAAGGACAATGCTTAGCCTTAGTCAGTTTTCTCGAAAGAGAGTAGTAGTTGAGCCTCTTGACTTTCCTAGGACAGTGCTTAGCCTTAGAGAGTTTTAGATATAGTAGTGCTTAACTCCATCGAGTTTCCGTAACAAAGCTTAGTTCGGATGATTTATAGAGAGCGGGTAGTGCTTAAGTGTACTAACTTTCTAGGACAATTCTTCGCCTTAGTCAATTTTCTCGAAAGAGGGTAGTTCTTAACCCACTTGACTTTCCAAGGACAGTGCTTAACATTAGAGAGTTTTAGATAGAGTAGTGCTTAAATCCATCGAGTTTCTGAAATAGTGCTTAGTTTAGATGATTTCTCGAGAGAGGGTAGTGCTTAACCCAACTAACTTTCAAGGATAATGCTTAGCATTAGTTAGTTTCTCAAAAGAGGGCAGTGCTTAATCCGCTCAGAATGCAGAACGAGAATACTTAACCTTATGTCTTCTGATGGTGTATAGCATACTCAAGATTTGTACTCATCACTCTATTCCTGCACTCAAAGAAAAATTGTTAGTTTTAGAAGGGGGGAAAGATTGATTCGTTTCTCTGCTGGCTCATTTATTCAAGTCTTTAATCCATTGTATATATATTGATTTTTTGAGATGTAATCCTTGATGAATTTTTGAGGATTCCTCCTCAAAAATTTCTACCCCAGTTCATGGCCTCAATCTTGCTAGCCTTGAATTTGTTGAAATGCTTCTTGATAGAATTTTTGAGACCCTCTTAAAAATTCTGCCCTAGTTACATGTCTCGTCTATCTTAAACTTGTAGAATCATAGAATTTTTAAAATCATTTCAAAAATTTTGCTCCAGTTATATGTCTCAGAAAAATATGAAAATTTCATTATGATAAGACCGAACTCCTCAGGAGCACCTAGTCGAACGCAGTTCAAATTACATAGGAGAAATTCATATTATTTTAGGCATAAGTAAAGATTATAGTTAGTCAAGTGCTTCAAAACCTGGAATGAGGAAATAATGTGATATCTCTTCCTTAACATCAAATAGATGTCAATGCTTAATCAGCATTAGGCTATGCCCCCATCACACTTATCACCTTGGTATCAATTAGTGCTTGAATTTTTTCCTTTAAAGCACGACATTCCTTTGTAATGTGGTCGATAATCATTGAATGGTAAGCACAAATTTTGGAATGATCAATCCATTTCACACATGTATTTATTACAGTTGTAGTGATTGGAGTAATGTATCCATCAACCCTTAATCTCTCATAAAGATGGTCTATAGGTTTGGTCAAAGGAGTGTACTATCTTGACCGATTTTTCTGATGCTTGGCTTGAGTTATGACAAATTGATTGGGTCATAGATTTATTGGTGGATAAGATAATGGTTGTTGAATGGTAGTTGCAGGTATTTATAAGTAAGGAGGTTGTTGAAATGGATATGAAGGTGCTTGATATACGGGTGTTTGGTATTGAAGCGAAGGATGTGGTAATTGGTAAATTGGAAGGGTTTTGGGATCTTGCATAGTCAAGACAGCATTTACTTCCTTCATGTTGTTTTTCTCATCAGCCTGTGAATTCTTTATCGCTTGCAGTGCCTCCAAATTTGTTATCATGCTATTTTTAATGCCTTCTTCAATTCTCTCGCCCAATTTTATGATGTCATCAATCTTTTGATCCTATACAAAAATCATCCTTTCATAATATTGTGGCTCTTGGGAACGAATGAAGAATTCCTTCATTTTACTTTTATGTAAAGAAGGGCATACTTTAAATACTTCACGTATCCATCTTATTCCATATTCTCAGAATGATTCTATAGGTTTCTTTTTTAACTTTTGAATATAGAACCAATCAGGTGTATTCACAATATTAAACCCAAATTTTTCTAGGAAATCAGAGGCCATGTCGGTCCATTTTTACCATTTTGTTGTATCTTGTGTGACATACCATGATAAGGCATCTTCAGTGAGCCTCCTCATGTATAACTTCATAAGAATCTGTTCATTTTTACCGACTCCTGCCAACTTGTCATAGTATAATTTCAAGTGGACTTTCAGATCTCCAGTCCTATTGTTCAATTCAAATCTTGTAGGTTTGTACACCTCTTGCAGTTCAACATTAGGGTATATGCACAAGTCCTCATAACTTATCCCGTTCAACCCCTTAATACCTTCAAATTGTTCCAATCTTTCCACCATAGATTGCATAAGGGTGATGTTTGCTGGAGGTTTGGATTTATATTGATGGTGGGTTGACATAATTTGGATCTAAAGTATGGCTGTTTGGATCATGAAAATGAGGAATATTTGTGATAAGCGTTGGCGGTGTACTATGGGTATATGATGTTGTTTGATTAATTAGTTGAGCTGGATATGAGTTTTGTTTAGGAAGCGTGTATATGTGGCATAAATTGTTTGGGGGTTGTGAAATAGGAAGAGGTGGTAAGGGATGGCTTACAAATATGGCAGCGGTGTTATCCTCAACTTGTGGTTCGAAAGGAGCATTCAAAGCAGGGGGTAGATCAGACAAGTTACGGGCTTATGACAATTCCCCTTGTAGTTGAAGGATTCTTTGTTCCATTTGTAAGATCTTCTCATTATGCTCATTTATAGTTTCATTCTTATCACCCATTTCCTTTGATGACTAAGCTTTAAGGGAATAAGACTGAGCCCGATTTAATTGATGTGATGGGCAAGAGAATGCACGAATCAATCCTTGGGGCGAGGGAGAAAAATCAATAATGAAAATTTAAAAAAAAATCAAGTTAGTAATGTAAAGGTAACATATAGGGAAATAATAAACATGTTAATAAAACGTTCTATAATGGGTGAAGCCTTATATTCCTATAACACTACAAGAAAACATTAGTCTAAACGAAATGGTTGTGCTATATTTGAATATCGGGACCTCAATTGTAATCTGCCTTTATATGCTCAAAAGTTGGGCCTATTAGGTCGATGCTTTGGAAGTGTAACTGAAAGAGAGAAAAGAAAATATTTTATTAGATTAAGACCGGACCCAAAGTGGCCTGCCTACGTATCCAAATGGAAGTCAGCTCGAACGTAATTCTTGAGGGTAGGGTGAGGATAAGGAGGCACAACATTTTTTCTTAGACAATGGGAAGGAGGGCTAGAGTCTTTTTGGATATTGAGCATATTTATCATATTGTAGATTGTCACTTAAGTTCGGTATTCAAATGCTAGAAAACCTTAAAATAAAATAAGGTAAAAATTACCACATAGTACATAATTTCAGCACATAATATAAATACAAAGCAAAAGTCATTTTAGGAGGAAGTCTAAGCCTTAGTAAGCATTCTAGGCATAAAGATTTGATCTCCTAATGCACGAAGAAGGATAGTGATAGAATGTGATGTCAATTTTGCAATTGTGTTCGTAAGGAAGACAAGGAAAATAAGAAATGAGTAAGGTCGACTTTCGTTAAACATCAGATTTGTTGATTTACATCATATTGTTGATTCATTCAACTCCATACAAAAACAATAATGGACAGAAAAAAAAGTTTTATTTTGGTGAGACCGAACTTATTAAATGAGCGCCTACGTATCCACAAGGTAATAAGGTTGATTGTAGTTCAAATTACATAAGTAAGGAAGACATAAAAAGGAAACTGCAGAATATAAAACTTGAAGGAATTTCATATGTTTGGGAATCTGGAGTAGAGAATCAACATGTTATCTTCTTCACCAATGTCAGCAAGCGCCAGTCAAGCTTCGAAAATCAAGAAGCATCAAAATTTGACCCCTTTATGTTTATCACTTTGGTGTCAATCAACTTTTGGATCTTGTTTTTCAAGGCAAAGCATGTCATAGTAGTATGTCCTTTCATCCCATAATGGTAGGCACTCGTTAGGTTGGGGAAGTACCTCCTAGACTTTGTATCGCAAGGCATGGAAGCAATGGGTATGATGTATCCCACATCTTTGAGTCGTTCATACAAATGTTCTATAGGTTCACCCAAATGAGTGTATTGTTTGGATGGATCTTTCTGAAGATTATGTTGAGGTTTGGTAGACTCATTGGGTTGTTGATTTGTGGGGGACTTGAGTAAGAAAGTGGAGTGTAGTTTGATGTTGGAGCAACAAATGGAAGTGGGTACCAAACAGTCTATGAAAGAGGTTTTGTAAAGTAATGGAGGTAATAGGCTTGGACATGATTAAAGTTTGGGATAATTTCTGAAGCTGGGCACTGTATTAGTTGAGGTAGGGGTAATATTTCTTCAGGCTTTGGAAATTTGCCTCAGCTACGATCTTTGTTTTTAGATTTTTGTCGAACCGCCTAATAAAGTCAGTTGCCAAATCCCAAGAAACCCATTTTCTATTATCATTTTCGGCATACCACATCAATGCTGGACCCTTAAGTGAACTAACAAAGAGTTTTGATTTTAGGCTATCACCTCAACCTATAGCCAATAGCTTGTCTAGGTACTCCTTCAAATGGGAGTGAGGGTTTCCAGACCCATCATACAGCGGAAAGTTCAAGTCCTCAATTTTATCCTTGTCTTCGTCCTTAGCCTTGAGCGACTTATTCATCTCAGGCTGTTGAGTTGACCCTGCCTTAAGGTTAGGGATTTTTCCTTCCGTTTCCTTCTCCTTCCCTATAGTTGTCAACCTATTGAGCGCTTTCTGTAGTGAAACTGAATACCAGATTGAAGATCCTTGTGCTCCAAAATCAGGTGTGGGTGAGGTTGTCAATATAGGAGATAAGACAGTGTAGGTGGGAGTAATGAATCAGTTTCGGATAATGGCTTAGGAAAATCTGGTGGCATTTCAACCGAACCTTGGAGATTAGTCATTATCCCCCTAATTCTTTCTATTTTCCTTTCTATCCTTTCGATGTTCGAAATAACTTTATTTTGACGCAATCCTAAATTCTCATGTTCCTTGTTGCTATTGAGAAGATAGATAAACATTGCTTGACTAGCCATCCTTGATGTTCAACTTTAGTCGACCTTAGGAGAAAAGACTTATGATTAGAAATAAATAGTAAGCACAGGAGTGTAGAATGAATATTCTACTCGTTTGAAAATAATGAGTTATCCTCATTCAGATTGAATAGACGTTATGAGAGCTATATGTGACTTAGGGATTGTGAAAGCTAAAGTAAGACATGAGTACGAAGATATTAATGTCCGAGAGTCTTGGTAGGACAATAGTATATAATTGTTGGAAACATTAGGAAGAGGATATCCTAAAATAATAAGTTGCACTAAGAGATTGTGAATAAGACTAAAACTTTTATTGAAGAGTTGATCCTAGTGATGATCAATATGCTAACGGATGAGTCAGGAGGATAAATTAAAGGTAGGTATTGAATAGGCCCTAAGAGTATTGTAGGCTCCAAACATGATAAGAATTCTAAGAGTAAAAAGCTCTAAAGTGAGGAACACTAAATAAAAGGAGAGACTTAGGCAAGAATGGAAACAACAAGATAGGCAAGATATCAATATATACATAGAAATGTAACACATAGCAAATAATTTTGAATCCTTTTGAGGTTGTGAACCTCTTTGGACTTTGAATGAGACTAAAATTCAACACGTCAAGAATGCCATGGCATCCTATGTTTAATGGGACACATATTCCTTAATAAAAGGAATATGTAGCCAGGACCTAAAGGGCAAAAGTTGGTTTATGACATGGTTCCCTCGAGTAGACAACTCGAGAGTGGGAAAGCTTGTGGCTGTTAACGCACCGCTGATCGACCAATCCATAAGAAATTTCTCAAAGGGTGTTTTAGGAAAAAATGTACGTGTATTCACACAACCGTTCGTAAAAAGAAAAAAAAAAGGTTTCCAAGTGGAGGAAAGTAAGAGCGGGCTGCCAGTTATATAAAGCAGTAACACGTAGCACATAACAACACCATATAGCATGCTTTAGATATATGAAAATAAACACTAAAGCACATAACTAATAAGAGAGAAAGTAGTCGTGTAGAAGTATGAATAACATGTAAAAGGGGAAAGAGGGGGGGGTTAACATGTATAAATTAATTACGAATAAAAGCAAAGTAGACATGGGGACACATGAATATAAAAATAGAGAAGGAAAGGAGTTAAATAAATCAAGATGTGAATAAACAATAAGAGAAGAACATATAGAAAAAAAAACATGTCAAAAGCAAACATTATGATAAAACAAATAAAGAAAATCCCACATAAAGCACAAAATCATAATAGTTATAACGTAATAATCCTCATGGAATGCGGGATTCAACGTGACAAACTCTTTTTGGGATTTGTTGAGGAAGGGTGTGAAAAGTCGCCACCTAACGTATTAAGGGGCGTTAGGGAACCGGTCTAGGCTACTATGAACGTATTTTGTCATTTTGTCTTAGTTCACCAGAGTTCGGTTTAGGGTTCAAATTACCTCGAAAGGAAGGTGTTAGGCACTTTTCGAGGTCCATAAAGGTGGTTCCCAGCCGAATTCATACTTTACATGGGGATTTTATGTGATCAAACAAAGTCTCTTATTTTACCATTAATTTAATAATTGACTAAAGCAATTAATAAACAATACACATGTTATTTTGTCATTTCTAATTGTTGATTATCTAAGTGATAAAGATAAATAAAACATGTAAATAAGACAAGCGAGGAGAAAGAAGGCAAGACAATTCATGATAAAGGGGACTGCTCATGTAATAAACTAACTACCCCAAAAATACACATAATGTAAATGAAAGACTAAAAAAGAAATCGTTCAAACAAAGAAATGTTTTGATTTTGTTCGGATCAGAAACCCAACTTGTTAATAATCATCAATCCCAAGGGCTGAACTCTTAGACAATTAATAATGTCATTAACCTCGCCGTTAATATTTGGTGGGATCATCATTTCCGAATGACTACCCGTCCTCCCCCCACCTAGGATGGATGTCAAGTCTAAGGGCGTTCTATGACAAGGATAAAAATAACATTTTTTGTAATACTTATCGTCCTACCTATCGTCCAAGAGGCATTGAACTTTGCTATTTTGAATTTGTGTTCTAGACTAAAGGAAAGCTATGTTGCCTAGGACACGAAGTTTGAACATATTGAACAACAAGTAGCATGTAATAATCCCAAGTTAGCCTCTTAATAAATTAACGTTTATTAATGTGATAGCATGCGAAGACAAGTAATTATATATTATGTCATTAACCTATAGGCATGATGTCTAAATGTTCAATAAAGTGATGATAAAGGACAATTGTGAGTCGTGTATGCAATAATGTAATGTGTGTTCATGAGGGGTGTCAAAAGTGTGGAAAATATGTCAAGAAATGTTCTTGTGAATTGAGTGTTACAAACTATAATGAGAATCTCAGAAACTAGTAAAATATTAAAGGACGTGTTAATATGTTAGGAATGCACTTAAATGCAAAGAACAAATTAACATGTAGAAAATGTAGAGAATTACTAGTATTTTAGCATGCTGGAAGACAACTGAACATGATGAAAAAATGAATTAATCATTCTAAAAAATTAATTAAACATGCTAAGAATAACATTAAGGCACAATATTTCATGTTGATATGCTAAAAACATGCCACGAATGCCTAAAATCTAATATTTTAACATGCTATAAATGTAGGGAGCTAGCATTTTAAATATAATGGAATTCAGTCTAAGTGCTAAAATTTATTTAGATGCGTAGAAGAATTATTTAATAATGCTAGAAATTAATGTAAAATTTCTAAAATTGATTTAGACATGCGTAAACTTGATTTAAACCATACTGGAAACTAATTTAAGTTGCTAAACTAGATGTTGGACATGCTGAAACTTTAATGTTAACATGCTTAAATTTTTTCTAATATATCTAAAACAGTGTCTACACACCTAAACATGTAAAGACATACTAAATAAGTTGTGCTTAACATGCAAAAATTAATGTAATAAGCTAACATATAAAAAATATTATCATGTCTTAATTCAATGGATATGTTAAAAGGTATTAGAATGCTTACGTTCAAATCAATATGCTTAACATACAGAAATACGTCAACATGCCTAATGTCAAATTAATATGCTCGACGTCTATTAATATGGTATGTCGATTTTAATTAGATCAAGGGTAATTAACAAACCGTAGATTAAATGTCTAAACAATTCATACTTTTATAAATCCTAATTTGTGTGCCTAAGTGATTCACGTGGCATGTAAAAAATATAAGCCTAAGTTGTGCCTATCTATACCGTTCATATAGCACGTATGTCCCTGTCCCCCGAAGAAATCTCCCAAAATTATTATTACATCAATAACAAATGTATCTTTACAATAATATTACAAACCAATTTAGTAAAGAATAAAAATAAAACTAGAATTGAGAGTGCGCAGCCCCTTCCACACTTTCTTTTAATATCATGACACCTGTTAGATACAATCAAAGCAGCCATACATGCACAGAATGGAGAACATTGATAACAACACATGATTACAGTCATGAAACAAGCGAGACATAGACAAGTAGGCATGCAAGGGCTAACTAACTCAACTCCTAGGGGCATGTTTGCTAATGACTTTCACAGCAATACGACAATTATCACACAAAGAATGAAATTACGTCGATAGGGCCTTACCAATTGATGATGACAAAATACAGTAATAAGAAAAAACAAGCAATAAAGAATCCAAGTGCAAATTGCCGCAGAGAAATCAATATCAATGATCTAATAGTAAGCACGAAAGTAATAATGAAAATTATTTCTTTTTGCTTGAGGCTTTTCTGTAGGAGTCTTACAGGAAAATTTTGAGTCCAACATAAGAGAAGGAAGCTCCTTTATATAGTGAGAGGGAAATACTTGTTAAAAGGAATAAAATAATTAAAGATAAATTAACGAAATATCAATTGCTCAGTTACCTTGGTCAAATTAATTAGGAGAAGAAAATCTCGCTAATAGGACTATTAAAAGAAAAAAAGAAAATCAGTCACCCCCTCAATCAATTAAGATCAATCCGGAGTAATTAAATAGGTAAATATTATCATAAATAGAAGAGTAAAATCTATTCAAATTAAGTAGAAAGAAAACTCTAAAAATAGAATATAAATGGGATTTGCCATATGTACTAGAGCAATATCACTGAGAGAAGAGAATTACAAGGATTCGAGCAGCTCAAGTTGACTTATTTAAAACATGTAGTGTTTGTCATTTCGAATTTAAAAGGGACGGAAGGAATAGCGGACTCAAATTCATCTTAGAGAACCAAATTGATTGAAAATTGTAATTTAGCACAAACTTTGAAATTGTACAAAATTCACAACTCAAGTAATTAAATTAGGGCTTTTCCATGTATACCAGTCTTGGGATGGGAACAAACACATAAGTAAACGAATTGAATATAAACTCATAAAATGATTTAGGCAATTTGCACCAAAACAAACAACTATATAAATTAAGGTTTAATAGATCAAACCAGTTAACAATCACATGGAGCTTGAATAACACTCATGAAATCAAACAATAGAACACAAGAAAGGAAAAAAGGTTGAAGAAGATTGAGAACTCAAAAATGTGAAATCAAACCTTTGTCACAAAAAAAATGTTGTTTCCTGTGGATTTTAACCGGAACAGTGGCAATGGTGGAGGGATTTCGCCTGCTGATTTCGCGATGAAGAGGAGGCCATTCTCTGGTGGAGCGGCGATTGTGGCTCGCAGTGGCAGTCATGGCTTCCTTCTTTTTGAGTGTGAGAAAGAGATCTAGAGAGAGTCAGATGAGAGATAAGAGGATTAGGGTTTGGGTTTCCAATTTGAGTGTATAAAAGGAAAGGAAAGAAAGTTTTGATCTCAGCTATCGGATTCGTTTTGGATCTCAGCCATCAGATTCGTTTTGGATTGATAGCTGATATTTGAACATGGAAGATATTAAATTAGACCTCATATTAGCTATGATGGTAATAAAATGGGCTACAGTTGTAGTGGATTGAAAAAGAATTAGGCTAAAAGGTAAATAAATTAGGCAAAGTGACTTTAATTAGGCTGTTATTTAAAAAGTAGTATTAGATAATAATAATAATAATAAAAATAATAATAGTAATAATAAATAATAATAAATAATAATAAATAATAAATATAATAAATAATGTTAAATAATTGAAAACTAGATAATGTATTTTCAAAACATGTGGATGTGCATAATTACGTGAAAAAATAATTTAAATTATATAAAATGTCGTATTTGAGTCTTAAAAATTATAAAAAATGATACTAAAAGCTAAAAAATAATTTATACATTTTTCTAAATTATGAATGCGACATGTTAGTATGTATTTAATATAAGATAATATGTAAAAGTATTGATAATTAAAATTAAATAATTTTGATAAAAATGGTATCCTAAAAGTGATATCGAGAGGTCAAAATTGAGTGTCAACAATACCAACAACACTGGAACCACAAATGGATTTATTCTTTCTTTGATTTACCCCTTGTTTAGGAGTTCTTAAACTTGTCTTTGAAGTTCTTAGGTATCTATAGGGTTACTTTGGTTTGTCGGTTTGATAGGAAATTGAGATCTCAGCACAAATTCTATTTGATGCTCAATTCCCAAAAGTGGGAGTAACCCTTGTGGAAGTTCCTTTAGTAACACATCTTCAAGATCCTGCAAAACAAAGGAGATAGAATGGGGAATAGAAGAAGTAGAAGGCTTAGTATTAAAAAAATAGGCTAGGAGAAGCATGGGTGTTTTGTTATCATGCTCTTTTAAGAGATCTTTCATACTACCCAACATTACAATAGGCTCCTTTCGCTTTGATTTTATTGATCCCTCCCCTTATTCACATTCCATCCCCTAAGCTTTCACTTTTCTTTTTCTCTTTTCTTTCTCCTTAAACTCCATCAATTGTAGATAGACTTCATTCACTTATGATGGTGAGAGAGGATAGAGTGTAAAATTTTGACCATTGAGTTTAAAAGAATACCAGTTGGTTCTTCCATCATTCTTAATAGACCGATCAAGCTATGATAGATGAAATCTACCTAAAGAAGCAAAAGATAATCAATGCAAGAAAGTAAAGATATATAAATTGACATAATAAAATATAAGGAATTAAGAACCAATGAATGTATCAAACTCAAAGACACTTAATACTATAGATTCAAACACCAATTTCCTATGTGGACCAAGAGGGATTCAATACCCTTAAACCCCTCGTTTCTAAGCAAACAGTCACACAAAATTCACCCACACTCTTTCAAAAGTAATGTTCATCCAACGTCAAAACAAAGCTAAGGAAAATAACTCTAAAAAGTGGCTATTTATAGTCTACTACATAGTGGGCCCAAAAGTGACCCATGACCAAAATTACTAAATTATCCTCTAGTGAACTTACTACTCAAATGCCGCAGGTTCACACTTACTAAGGTGAATCCCTTGGATGGATTCAAAACATATTCACACGCATCCATCTTCATGAATAAGCCTTGAAGGATTTGGAATTCCCGAGCTTTGGTCCAAGTAAAAAGTTTTGAACTCCTCATGCCCGTATCAAGTAGGCATTTTCTACCTCAGACTAGGCTAAGATATCTAAATCCACTTTAGATGACAAATAAGCTGTAATTACCCCTAAGATAGATATTTTACTAATTGTCTAAGAAACTAAGTTAAAGCACCTAAGTTACGGTTTTTGAATGGCCTAAAATATCAAACTAACAAAATTATCGCCAAATTAATCACCAACACCTAATACCCATCCCAAATCTAACATAATATCATAATAATACTATGCCTAACTTAATATTTGAAGGGCCTGGCTGGACGCCGAAGAAAGCTAAAAGAATCCAACAAATCACCGACATTCCATTCTGAGAAGCTTTTGCAAAATGTCATACTATCAAAATCATATTGTACTCATCAATACAAGAATAAAGATACCGATATTGCACCATTGATATTTTGGTCAAAAATTATACAAAAATCCCATGTGGGTCCTATTTATGAAAATCGCATTTCTGATGCCAACCCAACATTCCCTTATGCTCAAGGAGTAATTATCCTAAAAAATAAGTTGAATCCGAACTACCTTGGGCTAAAATTAAGCCTCTGGGTGTTGGAGATTTTGAACAATAAAAGGGGAAAATCAACTATTAATTCGAAGGAATCCTACCAGAAATTTGAAGAAAATCGAGTAATAATTGTTAATTAAGCTTTCCGAATCACCCATATGGTTCAATACCAAGATTTTCCTATCTTTTAGGGTTTTAGTCTTTAGAGAATGGGTGAGAAATGGGGAAAACGGGCTGAAAGGTATCTATTTATTCCCATCCTAGGTGCTCGAGTTTTGCTATCTCAAACCAATCCTTGAGGTCACCACGTATTATATCTACTAGGCTAGTCGTGATCGCTATATATGTATCGTGACTACGACACTTGGTGACTTCCAAAGCTATTACGATCGCTACCCCTAGCATCGCTATTAGCAATTGTACCAGATACATTTGAGACATGTAATTTATCATGTCTCAGCCCCGTCCTCGGGATTTATCCGAAATTCCGTATATGCTAACAAGCTATGAACTATACCAAATTCTTTATTCTTAACTCAATGGCCCCGTCAGATTTCCTTTTGAGATTGTTTTGATTAAAAGTAGGTCCCACACCTATATTTTTTCTTAACTTTCTGACTAATAGGTCAAAATGAGTTCGGGTGCCTCAAAAATAGAACCAAGAGTCCACCTAGCCCAAAATCAACATTCTTTAGTTGTTAGGACATTTGAATTGGCATATGAGGCCGTTTGAGTAATGTTTTCACTTGGTAGCCAATTTTAACCAGCGAAGACTTTAAAATAGAGAATTGGCTCTGAAAATCAAATGAACTACCCGATAATTGAACTGTCAATCCCACCAAGTCATAAATAACTTGGGGGGGCTATAGAAAAGGTCTAACGGTGAAAATAAGTAGTATTATGGAAAATCACATGAAGGGTCATTATAATATCCACTATTAAAGGAACTTTTCTCTGTGAATGTTCAAGGGTTAGAATGTAATAGGAGCCTTGAACAGGTGAGAATACTGGGTCTACATCTAGCTCTCCATCCCCAAGTATCCTACTGTATGGGGAAGTACCTTCAATAGACCTTAACTATTAAAATTTCTCTAGTATGCAACCACCTGACACTACTAGCAAAAATGAGTGCAGGCTTCTCCACAAAGGTCAATTACTAACCCAACTGGACTGAGTTCCATCCAAGAACATGAGATGGATCAAGAATGTATTGCTGCAACATAAAAACATGGAAAACTATATGGAAAAAAGCAAAATCTTGAGGTAAGGTTAGATCATAAGTCACCTTACCAATTGTGCAAAGAATATAGAATGACCCAATATATCTTGGGCTGAGCTTTCCATTCCTCTCGAATCTCATGACACCTTTCATGGGTGACACCGGAAGAAATTCCCTATCACCAACAACGATCTCAAGGCATAAAACCTATAGTCTCCATAAGCTATCTACCTACTCTGAGCCACTCTTAACCTGTACTGAATCTCCCTGAATTAATACGATGAATCCTAAAGAAAATCAGTATCATGGAGTCTAATCTAAAAAGTTTCAAACAATCAAAATGGAGATCAACACCGCCTACCATTCAAGGCCTTAAAAGGTACCACCTCAATACTCGAAATATAACTATTATTATATGTAAACTCTGTTACGGCTAAGTGTAGCTCCCACTAACCTTTAAAATCCGTAATACAGGCTTGGAGCATATCTTCGAGGACTTGAATAGTCCACTCTGTTTGCCAATCTTTCTGCGGGTAGAAGGATCTAATAAGATCCATCTTTGTTCCTAACTCCTCCTAAAAATCTCTCTAAAAGCCGAAAGTGAACGGAAAACCTCAATCCAAAATTATAAATACTGGCAGACAATGCAAATGGACTATCTCACGTAGATAGATACAGGGCTAAACTCTCATCACTGAAGGAAATTTGAGTAGGAATGAAATGCGTTAACTTGGTCAATCGATCTATAATGACCTAAATACAATTTGAACCATGGGAAGTGTGAGGCAAACCTTTAACGAAATCCATGGGAATTCATTTTCATTCCCCTCGAGAATGGGCAATCTTTGAATCAAATCACCTGGTCGTAGATGCTCGACCTTCATCTGCTGACAACATAGGCAACGAGTTACATAGTCTACCATATATCTCTTCACGCCACTCTACCAATAATATTATGTCAAATCCCTATACATCTTAGATGTACCCGGATGATTGAAAATCTAGAGCTAGGAGACTTTTGCAAAATCAACTAAAATAAGTCATCAACGCTCGAAATACAAATGAGAATATCAAATCTCAAAACATCCTAAGAATCTATAGTAACCCTCTTAGACACACACTTAACACCTTATCACAGATACAATAAAGCCTACAATACTCAAATTGGCGATCTCGAATCTACTCACATAGCATAAATCTCATCTCAACAATATAAATAATCCTCTTAGTGTCTAAAATATCAAGTCACACCATTAAATTAGATAAGAACTAAATATGCTATGCCAACAACCTAAGAAAAGCTAAAATAGAAGCCAAACTACCTATACTTACTACCCTCCAACTCAATGTGTCTTCTACAACATTCTCCTTGATTAGATGATGCAAGATAGAGATACCATAATACTTGAGCAACACCATCCATCTATGCTGCCTAGCATTAGGCTCTCTCTGGGTCATAAAATGCTGAAGACTATGATGATTGGTGAAAATCTTACAATGCACACCATAAATATAATGCCTCAAAATCTTAAGCATGAATACTACCTTAGCCAACTTCAAATAATGAGTGGGGTAGCTACGATCATACACCATGAGATTTCTTGAAACATAAAGGATGACATGAACCAGGATGACATGAACCTGCTGCATTAATACACAACCAAAAATAACACCAGAAGAATCATAATACATGGTCAATCCTTCACCCTCAATAGGATAAAAAAAATATCATCTAAAGTAAGAAATGTATGGGCTCCCAAAATCTTGAATCACACTCCTTGGATAATCAGAAAATAAACTCCTTCCAAGTTAATATGCTTATAGGAGCTTAAATAGTAGCAAAAGCCTCGACGAATCGTCTATGATAACCGGCAAAACCAATAAAGCTATGATCGTTAGCTGGAGATGTAGGCCTAGCCCAATCACGAATAGCCTCAGTCTTTGTTGGGTCTACCATAATCCTATCCTAATACACCATATGCCTAAATAATGTCACCAACTTATACAAAAACTTATACTTGGAGAATATGAAAAAAGCACATTCTCTCTCAATATCTAGAACATAATCCTATGATATTGCGCATGCTTCTCTCTACTCCTTGAATACACAAAAATGCGACTGATGAAAATAATCAAGAAGGAATCCAAATAAGGAATGAACACTCGATTCATCAAATCCATGAAATTTTTTTGGGCCATTAGTCAATCCAAAAGACATCACTAGGAACTTATAATGACCATAATGTGTCCTAAAAGCTATTTTTGGGAGAACTTCAGCCTAAATGTTCAACTGATGGTAACCTAATCTCAAATCAATCTTAGAGAACATTATTGCACTCTGAAGTTTGTCAAATAAGTCATCACTGTGAGTCATGGGATAACGATTCTTCACCATTGCTTTATTAAGCTGCCTATAATAAATACACATATCCATGGAGGCATCATTATTTTTCACAAACAACATAGGAGATCCATAAGGTGACAAATTTTATAAAATGAAACCCTTACCAAGAAGATCATAAAGTTGAGAATTCAAATCTTTATGCTCACAGGAGCTATATGGTAAGGTGTCACAGAAATATGTTCGGTGCCAGGCTCAAGTTCAATATAAAACTCAATAGTACAAAAAGAAGGTATACCAAGTGGATCGGTAGGGAAAACGTTAAGTAATTCATAGACGATAGGAACGGAGTCACGCAACAGACTCTGCCCACTAACATCTTGAATATAAGTGATGTAATAAGACTTACAAACCCTAAAAATAAGCCTCCTAAAATACATATAAGAAATAATCCCCATTGTCTTAGGGATAACAGGTCGCTACCACACAACTTGGGTTATATTGGGCATGACTAAGGTAGGGGTCTTAGAAAAATAATCCATGACCATATGATAGTTGGTGCAATCCATGCCTAGAATTACATCAAAATCCACTATTTCTAATATAATGAGATTAACATAAGTATCAACTTCTCTAATAGTCACAACATATAATCTGAAAACTTATTCAATTACTAAAGAATCACCCATGGGAGTAGATACATGTAATGGCTTGGATAATAAATCACAAGATAACTATTATCGTGGATTATAATAAGCATACATATACGAATTAATGGATCCTAAATCAAATAAACCAAAGGCTAACTAATGACATATAATAATTTTACTTGTAACAACAACATCCGAAGACTCAACTTTTGGTCTAGCAGGTACTACATAAAACTAACAACGCCAGCCACCTAGATGGGCTCTTGACAGATCACCATCTCTAACATCTTGAGTACCACCTAGGGCACCCCCTTGAGACCAGCCTTATTACCATGAAAACTATCTTAAGCTGTGGGATGAACTACTGTAATAGGCAAAAGTCTCTAAGCTACGACAATAATCACCCCATGACTAGGGCACTCTCGCAAATAATGACCAAAAGCTCCACGACCATAATGAGTCACCTGAGCTGAACCAAAATCAAATGATCTATCTGACCCAGAATAGATTCCTTTACTAGAATAACCTAAAGATGAACCCCTCTAAGAATGACCACTACCCTGACCTGGGTGATCACTAACACAAAACTGACCTCTGTCAATATTCTGAAGAGTTGCCTAAATGGATCAACTGGGCTAACTCTGAGGATTATACTATAATACAGAGGATATCTACCATGAGAACTGCTACCTCTGAAATGGGAACTACTACGGCTCCCACTAAAATTGCCCTAATATCTAGGTCTCTTCTCGTTTCCCATTAGGCCTCACAATATATCTTCTCAATCTCCTGAGCATGATTCAAAACCTCAACAAAAGGCCCACGCACAGTAACAAAACTTTAAGCATACATGTGAAGAGAAAGTCTAAACCTATGAATAAAGAAATAAACCCTCTCATACTTAGTAGTAATCATAGAAGTAGCATGCCTAGTCAACTCGTGAAAATGAGCCTCATACTCTTGAACCATCATGGAGCCCTACTTCAATCCTGAGAACTGAACACTCAAATAATTCCTAAGGCATGAGGCATGTACTTTCCAAGAAGATCTAAGATAATTGATCCTATGTCAAATAAGAAGACCCAACTGTCCTGGAATTAAGATGACCTCTCTACCATTGTTGAGATTCTATGTCCAACTAAAAAGTAGTGTAGTCCACACCACAACTCTCATCTAGTCCAAAATTATGTAGTCTATCCTCACAAGAAATTAGAAACTCATATGCATCCTTTCCTGGTGCACCAAAATACCAAGGCAGAGCTAATCCCAATAATCTGCAAAATATCTTTTACTCCTCAATAGACATAATAGGTTGGGCAACTACTAACTGAGTATCTCTAGGATACACAACTAGCGGTGCAAGAGGAGCCTTAACTCGGGGAGCCTTGATACCACTCTTATTTTTAGAATATGCACCATCAGACAACACACCACCAACTAACCCTAAAAGCATCCCTAAGCACTGAAAAAAATAAACCTCGGTGAAGCCTAGGCTAGTCTTTATCTATCGATAGTTGAATGGCTTAGGAGAGAGGATAGGGTCTGGTGGGGCCTCCTATCGTAGCCCCTAATTGGGGACACATCTCAATGCCGTTTGGGACCTCTAGCTCATCCAAGAACAGCAGCAAGATCACTAAGCTCAAACACAGGATACTCATCTCATGTAGTGGTAGCATGTGTCCTAGCAATTTATGAAAGAATGAAATTAAGGGAATGTTCTATAACTAAGACTCTCAGAACAAAATAAGTGAAAGAAGTGAAGAACTCCTAATAAGGTCCCGTAGCCTCCCAAAAATAAAAAATGGACATCATCACTCCTATCTGCAGGACTCTTCTAAATACTTGCTCTTGTACCAACAATTTTAGTGTAGCCTAGGATCTGACACCAATTTTTCATGATCTAATTTGCGAGTCATGATGGCACCTACTAAACCCCACTCGTAGGTATGTCAAAATCATAACCCGGCACTGAATGCAGTGTGTTAACTTTGTGGAAAATGCCCAATACAAGGCAACAAAAATATATACAACTTGTATATAAATAAGGTAAGGAATTATTTAAGGAGTAATCTAACAATCTAGAAAACCACCCTCAGAACTAGTAGATCCAGTACAAGTGCAACTATAAATACAACTCAAGTCTTAAAACAGTCAATATAAACCTTTATTGAAATAAATGAACAAACATAAAGGATAGAAGGAAATAAGTGACTTCGACACTAAGAGATCACCCTGTCTCTGAAAATCTACACAGCATGATCCTCAATCAATAGTGGAAACTAGTACTCAAATTTTCACCAAAAAGATGCAGAAGCATAGTATAAGTACAAAAACAATGGGTACTCAGTAGGGATAAAGTCCAACATCGCTATACATAAGTAAGTAAATAACCGAAATAATAGCATAACATATGAAATCAAACAAATGCAATTATAACTGCAAAATTTGCCCCAATAAGCCAATAAGTACAGAAAAGTAAATAACCCAATGTAGGCCCCTATAAGCCAGGATGGTACAAACAAAGATAGTATAAAACGAACCACCATCATTTACCAGCTCTCAAGGTAAAACCAAAATCTATCCATATCCTCCCATATTACAATAATTTCCACTTCCACACTGAAACTAATATATACCTCGTTAATATCATATCATCAATATCATACACCAAAAATGGACTAGAACTGATAATAATATCATTAATATCTTGAACCAATGCAGTAAGATAACATCTATATTGTGATAAATATCTTGACTCAAACTGTTAAGTATATCATCAATATTATAATTAATATCTGAACTTGAATCGTATGTATATCATTAATATTATAATCAATATCTGAGCTCAAACTTATTAGTATATCATTAATATTATAATTAATATCCAAACTCAAATTGATAAGTATATCATTAATATTATATTAATATCCAAACTCAAACCAGTAAGTATATCATCAATATTATCAGCAATAGTATAATCACTAGTGTACTCGATAACATAATCTCTAGAAATCAATAAGTCTCACTAAAATAGGTCTATTTATACCCATCTAGGGGCTCGGGTGTTGTTATCCCAAATCGAGCCTAGCGATTGCCATATATTGTGGCTTTCCATGCTAGTCGCAATCGCGACATATGCATAACAGTTATGGCTCTTGGTGACTACTAATGGTATCGCAAATGAGACCCGTAACATTGCTATTAGCATTGGCACCAAATACAGATGAGACTTGGAATTTTTAATGTCTCCGCCAAGTCCTCGGGATTCGTATATGCAATAAAATTATGTAACCATGCAAAATTTGATGTTTGTGACTAAATGGATTGGTAAAAATTTCCATCCAAGGTCATTTTGATGAAAAGTGGGTCCCATACCTATATTTTATTTTCTTAACTTTCTGACCTATAGGATAAAATGAATCCTAGTGCCTCGAGATTCAAACCAAGAGTTCTCCTAGCCTAAAATCAACTTTCTGGAGCTGTTGGACAATTAGAATTGAAATATGAGGCCCTTCAACTAATGTTTTCACCTAGTAGCCAATTTACACCAGTGTATAGGTCAATAAAGAAATTGGCTCTAAAAACCAAACGAACTGCCCGGTAACCAAACTATCGGTATAAGCAAGTCATAGAAGACTTAGATCGTTAACAATGAATATAAGTTTTAATAGGAAAAGTGACTTGAAGGGTCATTACATTGTGATTATTTTACATAATGATACACTCCAAATCTATGAAAATTCCATCTTTCTTCATTCTACACACCAAACAAGCTACGTATTCTTATTTAACGTAAAGTAAAATACAAATCATATTTAATTATGTAATATGTAAGGATAATTATATTATAAATCATGACGTATAGCCTTATCTAAACACCTCACACTTCAACTCTAACTTATCCTTGAGTAAACTCTACCATGTGTCTACGACTCTTTATTCTAACTGATACCTCACACATCAAGAATACCAATAGTATGAACATCAAACTTCTTTTATATTTAAGCATTTATTTTAATTTTAAGCTCACAAAAAACAAATTAAGACATCCTAACATCAAAAACTGACCCGAGCAAGTATGTACATAATCATAGAAAAATCAATAGGAAATCAAACACTTCAAGCATGTTTCATTAAATATGTACCCTTATAATAAAGAATGACCTTTAAATCATATAAATTTATTTAAATATGGGTATGTCATGATTCAAACACTCATGATCTTAAAGAAATTCATATGGGACAATAGGTGAACCATAAGCTTTCCTTTTCTACTTTCTCTACTAATACAAGAAATTTCCAGTCTAGGATTAAGTAATCTTCATTCGGTTGAATATAAAATAAGGGATGGGTAGGATAATCTTGCATAAAATAGATATTAGTACTTCCTAAGAACTTTTAATACATAACCTTTCTTTTTATTTAGTGCTTTATACATCAACCAACTAATTCCTCTCTATTTTCCTTTACTTTTTATGCATTTTATTCTTAAGCATACTTATGGCTAAAAAGAATTCTCTTTTTGTATTATTTTTCCCATGATATATTTTCACAACTGACCTCTCATGTATTCAACCCACTCTCTTCTTCAAGCATAACAACTTACCACATATCTTCAATCTTTTCTCTAGATTTCTTCAAGTGCTTAAAACTATATGAGGTAAATTTTGGTAAGATCTGGATCAAATGTTATGGTCTATGAATAAAAGGGATTAGCTTGGTTATCTGGCTATAAAAATATATGCTAAAGGCTAAAAGGGGGCTGAATATGGGTATCATAGAAGGGTAGGCATTAAAAGAGGATTAGAGATTGAATGAGTATCATGAGGAAGGTCTATCCTAAAGTCTATCTTCTTATTGGAGAAACTATGGGAAAAACATCAGGTAAACCCTCAAGAAACTCGCTAAATATAGAGACTGTCTAAAGAGATGGGTCTTCGAACTAAACTTTTTAACCAAACTAGAGGGTAGTTGTTACCTTTGAAAATATTATTCTAGATTTAATATGGAAGATGAAACGATGCTTTGGCATTGCTAGACTAACTTTCCATTCAACACATATTATTTAGGAAATTGGAATTTCATAATTTGGGTTCTACAATGAATTGAAGTATTGAAAGAATATAACTAGTCCTTGACTAATGTAACTTTACATTATACCATGTCTAAATCTACTATATGTTTTGTGGTATCTTTATATATAGTTTACGATGTTCAGTATCTATATATTCATCTATAGAAGACAAACTCTCCAAGTAGAGTGAAAATAGAGAAAGGCTGTATAAGTTATTCAAGACTAATTCCTCACTCCAACCAAGAGGATACCTCAATTTGAGGTTTGAGGATGGCTAGCACATTTCTTGATGCAACTAGAAAAGGTTTTGTGAGTTTATGTTTTTTAAAGGATTGAGAAGCCATATAGTAGACTTCAATCAATATTTGTTATTCTGAGTGTTAGACGGAACAATAGACTGTGTTAGAAGATTCGATCAAATTTAGGTTTGTGGTGGGGTTGGATAAATTTTTTGACTTTTATAAATTTGTGACTTTTATATTTCAATTTGACCATTTACTTAGAAAATAGTGACATAGGGTCTAAAGTGTTAATTTATTAATACCGAGCTTTCCTTAAAATCAAACATCACTACTTAGTCTAGAACATCAAAATAAGCTTAGAAGCACAAATGGTTTATTTCTATCGGGTTCTAAAAATATCCCGAGGGTCCATTTTGAGATTTAAGAAATAACACAACCCAAACAAGGGCTTGGCTATGTTGGGTGTCTCAAGTAGAACCGGGATCGGAGACCACCCCCAATACCCAAATCGTTGACCACCCTTCACCCGATGTCGGATGAATTTTTAACGTATAACAAGATAAGATAAAATCAAATTAAAGACATTGTAATGAGATTACAACTCCCAAATCAGCAACCAATTAGCCACCCCTACCAATCCTAATGCCAATACCAATTCCAATGCTAATATAATTACCGACATCGCCTATGCCCATAGTAGTCCAACAAAGCCTCTAGTCGGGGCCAAAGAATATCTAGTCAGGACATGCCCCCAATAATAGATGAAACTAAAACCAAAGAAATAATAATGACATAAATAAATCCATAGCATGAAATAGGGTCTTTCGAAGTATGGATGATAGCCACTTCTGTCTGACTTAAAAGTTGTCCCTGAATTACCAATTCACTGAGCAAGAGGAGATGAAGTATGGTTGATTCCTATATTGCTTGGGGATACAACATCCAAAGATAGTTAGTGAGTTAAATTCTAGCATGTAACTCATGGTAAAAGATAAAGTAATGCCATTAATTCTAAGCCAAATAAAACCATTGTGAACAACCATGTGTAATTACATATACATATTTATACCATGCCAGGATAGGGAACAAGGTTTAGAATGTATTTTAAAACATTGGCCTGAGTTGTGTAGTATTTTAGTCGTAAATCCACCCACAGGCTATATGGGTCTAGTGTTAGCCTCTGAACGGGCCCCCGTGCCTGTATCCACATGAACTGGAGATATCATAGATAGCCAGGAATTCCGTTGTAATATTCACCCTCCATAAAATATATACTTATTTGTAGTCTTGGGGGATTCCTATGTACCCCAAAAGCATATGGTCATCAAGATCAACCTTTATGTCGGCAAACATAAGTTTCCAATGTCTCTACTTCAGACACACACCTTCGCGGCTAGCTGTCATAACTCCCATTATTTCCCAATGAAAATATTTAACACATGACCAAACCAGATATTCCAGGAGTCAATTATTAAGGCATTATTAAGTGGTATCATCATACTGACTATAACTTGCAAGAAATGGCATTAAGTCAATTCTTAGGGGATTTCCATGTACCCCGCAAACTGTATTATTAAAATCACTTGGGGGATTCTCGTGTACCCTACAAGGTTTTCAAAAACCATCTTTAACCCTTTAACCATTTATTCCATGAATTACTTTCAAGAAATAAGTCAATCCAAATACTTTGGGGATTCTATTGCACCACTAATTCAAATTCTCATCTTTCTCATAACAATAAACAAATTTTATAATAAAATACTGGGGTCATAATTACTTCAAAAGTTACAAGATTAGAGAAAATTACCATTCCCATGCACCCACATGTTAAAAACCATATTAAAAAAATGGAAAACCATAATTAAACCATGAGAAAACATTATTCAATAATAAGCATTCAACTCCCCAATCTTAATTTCAAAACCATAACAATACCATGAAATCCATACATTAAAACATATGATATAATAAAATAAAAATGAAGGAGGAGTAAAATGCTTGAAATACCAAGAAATTTGGAAGAGATAGCACCCTTAGAACCCTGATGATAACTTTTTATGAAACCCTAGAATTAACTTGAACAAAGAGTTTGAGAGAGAATATGTAGAGTATTTTGTTGCAAATGATGTGATAGTAAAGTCCCATGAAAGGTTTCAATTCATGGAGTCTAAGGGATTAGGGTAGGAAATGTCCAAAGTGTCCCCAACTTAAAAGCTAAAAATGTGTCTCCTTTGACTATGAGTAAACTATTGACTTGTAACCATTCCTTACGAATCATGACAATTAGTGGTTACCATGACAGTAACCAAGACCCCCATACACTGTCAACCTTATGACACAACCTCTCAACTCATAACCGAACCCTATGTATCATAAGGTACAGTTGTAGGAAACTCATAACTCAAATGGGTTAGACACTGCACAATCAATTATTTTACCTTACGGCTCATAACCTATCCTCATGGCTCTTAGTGAGCCATTCGTACTCAGAGTAGAGTTAAGCCACAAACTTACTAATTTGGTTATGGATCATCCTAACGACCCATCACTAGTCCTTATGACTTGTATCCCCAAGTCATAACCAAGGCAAAAACCCAAACACCATCGATTGGACACCCTATGACTAGGGCCAATGAACCAATCAAGAGACCATATGACTCACATGGTTAAGTCGTAATCAAAGCAGTAAGCTCAAAGCTCAAGAAATTTTCAAGGGACAAAATTTGAGGTGTTTCAATTCTCCCCCACTTGGATCATTCATTCTTGAATGATGGGACATAGCATTGACAAGCACGATTAAACCTAAAACATCTCTACTTTTACCTTTAAGATAAAAAAAATACAAAGGAATTTACAATTTTTCTTTAATAAAGACAGAAAATGAGGATGTTAAGAAAAATACATACTTGAAACATGATTTTCCATAACAGGTAAGAGGAATGGGTATTTGGACTTTATGTGCCCTTCGGCTTCCTAAGTAGCCTATTCAACCATGTGGCTCCTCTATAAAACCTTTACCAAAGTTAAGTCCTTAGTCTTAAATCGATGATCTTGCAGATTTAATATTTCAACTGAGACTTTCTCATAACACAAGGAATCTGAAATTCCCATCTTAATGTGTGAGCCTACACTAACACATTTGATGCTTTTAACTCTAAATAATTATAAGGTCTTGAGCAAATTTAGTTATTTTTTATTAGTTTACTTTTATTTTTGCAGTAACTGTTGAGATGTAGAAGAACCAAAAATAATGGAAGAAAAAAGGCTAAAAAGTGAAGGCAAATAAAAGACAAGTGTGGCTGACGACGTTCATGATATGTCGTCAGCCTGGTGATAAGCTGTCAAGGATATCGTCATCCTTAAACAGAGAATAAGAGATGAAGACATTTTTGTGATAACGTTCGTGATAAGCTGTCAGGTTGGTGATAAGGCATCAACATCATCATCAGCCTTAGATAGAAAAAACCAAAAGTGCAGAGAAGCTGACGACATCCTTGATAAGCCGTCAGACTCCTGATAAGCTGTCATAGATGTCGGCGTCTATTTTGGCAAAATGTTGCAACTTTAATTTTATTTCCTTATTGTAATGCCACGAAAAATAAGTCCCGGAGAATCACACGATGCTTGAGGCTATGAGTAGCCCCAAGCTAATCCTTTGAGCCATTTTCATTTAGTTTAACATAAATCAATGGGGTTTCCATAAATAACCCTCAAATATCAACAGAGTAATCATCATTCAAGAATAAAAGAATTTCAGAAAGATAACAAAATATGACTTATTAGTCAACAACCAACATCTATACTAGTCTGACGAGACTCTAAGAAAATCAATAAAGCCAGCAAGCCATTGAGACATGCCCCAACTGGCTTATACTCAATTATTAAATGTAAACAATTCGGCGAAACCAACATCAAACATCACGTCCTCAGAACATAAGGACTCACCACAACAGAGGATGTTGAACAGCGTGCTCGAAGAATCACTGTTGAATCTAGAACTGAGCACCTGAACCTACATTCTAAGAAAATGCAGCCCACATCTGAAGATATGGTCAGTACCATGGAAAGGAATAAAGTATATGGGGGTGTATGCAGTTGCATGAACATCATCATCACAAATATTTATAAGAAATATGCAGGATGTATGAAAGAATCACATAGCCCGAAGAAAATCATCATAATCATGAGAGGATGAAATAAGTGCAATAACACATGTGGGTCATCATATAATTTGTCAATGCAATAACACATGTGAGTCATCATATAATTTGTCAATCACTTTTAGTTCATCAAGAATGTCAATTCTCATAATATAAATATCATTTAAATCTTTCGAAAGAATAACTTTCATAATTCCACTTTCAAATCACTTCATCATTCACCATAGTCACACGGAAACACACACACTAGAAGATCCAATAACCGATATAAACCATGTGAGCTACATGGAGTCCAACATACAACCCACGTTAGGGAGAGCTGTCCTATCCTTGCAATCGATGTAGGACTATCGATATCAAATCCACACAAACTAGTGATCACTATATAAATTAGCCTCAGGCTCACTCCTACAGGGGCATGTAGTTCTAGGGAAGTAAGGTCACTTTATTCCTCCCACTCGGTGCTAAAGATTTCTTTCAAACTTAGATCAGATAATTTCAAAGACAATCCACAACAAAACAATTTCAGTAATATATAAATATACATCAAGAGCCATCATGCTTCCCATCTATCAAAATCAACCACATTGTGGATTTCTTTCACACTCGAGTTCAAAACAACTCCATTAAGACCAGAAGGTCAAACCATTCAAAATATCTCAAATATTCAATATCAATGTGCTTATAACACACACTTTCTTAAAAAAACACAATTTCTAATGGGGATTCATGACCCAAATATCAAAATCATGATAAATATCGTTCAAGAGTTATGCTTTCTATATCTACACATGTAACTTCATCTCTCAAAATCATAAACATCAAGATTTGATAATAATCATCATAATATAAGGGTTCATGCTTCAAATTCATAAAAAAATCAAATAAAAATCATGCCTTTGTAAAGAAAAGTACTTTTGGGCATAAGAACGAAAGAGAGTTCTTGTTGAAAAACCCCACATACCTTTAATGATGAACTTTAGATCGATACTTATTTTTGAGATGTTAATCGTGCCTTTGAATGATGGTTCTTGGAGTTCTTGAACTAGGAACTTGGAATATTGAATAAATGGTGAACTTTGGAGGTTCTTGAAGTTGGATATAGGAACTTAGGCTTTTCTTTTTGAGGGAATTTGATAAAATATAGCATATAATGCTTCTAATAGGCTTTAATATAGGGTTTGGACAGATTTTGAGTGAGGGGGAATGTTGAAAATGCCCCTAAAAATCAAATAATTCTCGAATCTGTCCTTTGGTGGACTATTTTGATAGTCTGAAGTAGATCAACCATAACAATTTACTTCGATATCCAAATTAGATGAAACTAATTTCATTAGAAAGAGGACTCTCATACCTTTCAGTTGATATGTAGTATCTCACTCAGATCATTATGCACAAGGAATTATGATTGTTTCAATTTGACCCAAAAATTCGCTTTTGGTAGGCTGAAGTAGATCGACCATGACTTTTTTCTTCGATAGATAAATTGAATGAAACCAATTTCATTGGAAACATGACTTGCAGAGCTTTCCGTTGATATATAGTAGATCACCCAAATCATTATGTAAAAGGAGTTATGATTGTTTAAAGTCGAAGCAAAAATACTCCAGGCCTCAGTACTTTTTCCTGCACATTTTACTGTTCACTACTATTCATAGTTCGATCGAAATGTTCATAACTCATTGCTCGGGTGCTCATTTTGGATGATCCACATAATGTTGGAAATATTATTTGATATTCTACGCAATGGTATGTCATAATATAATACATTTCACACAGAAAATTTGTAATTCATTCTAGAAGATAGAACCCAACACGTTTATGCAATAAATTTCAATGAAAAATTTTCTGGGGTATTACACTTATTTAAGTTGAACTAATTAAATCTTTGTTTTAGGATTTTGTAATGGCATTCATTCATCATCATCATTATTCTAAAGAGAGTTTGATACTTTGAGTCTTGGAGAGTATTTTTTGATATTTCTTTCTCTATCTTTTTGGATTCAAACATGACAACTATTTTGGGTATTTTCCTTTATGATCTAATCTACGATTCACTAATTATTATTCATCTCTGTAAGTTAGTCTTGTACATTATAAATTCAAATATGTGTTTCGTTCTTTGCATCATGAGTGGCTAAACTCTGTTAACCTAAATTATGGGATCTAAGGTTATGTCATGATGCGGTGCTAAATACTCAAGATTCAATAGGTGTTAGGATTTCTTGATAATTCTGAAGTTTTAATTAACATTTGTTTGTTCCAAAAAGTAGACACACCTGCTTTGATTTGCTTGAGAAAGAAGTCAAATATAGTACAAAGTTAATAATTAACAGGGAAACGAAAATACTTCATTTAATAATCAGTTTTGTAACAAGGTTGTTTAACCTGAGGTAAAATCTGGATGATGAACAAAAATTCCCTAAGTTTGAGAGGATTAGGTAATTAGATGCTTAAATAGGTCGACAGACATTTCAGTATATAATCGATAAATAGAGCTTCTTATCCTAACCACCGTGAGAATATTGAGTCACCTTTAGCATCTGTCATGTACCATAAGCCCCAGTGAACATAATTTTGGTTATTTCATAAAATCAGGAAATACGGTTGTAAACTGAAAGTTATGTGCGCTAATTGACTGTTAGTTAGGTTTCCTAGTTTTACATTTTTTTTAATTTCAGGTTCTTTGTTGGTTTTTCCAAAAACAAGAAGTTTCGAAGAACCATTATTACCAATTAATCCTAAACCTCAACTAATTGGGAAAATGGCAGAACAACAAGAGGCTGATAGACTAGCAGCGTTGTCCAGGGCCCAGGTGAACGTACAGAACCAGGGTCAACAATTACGTCATCTAAACTCTGATGATGAAGATGGGTGATGAGGAATTGCTGAATCCTCAAAACCCAAGGCAAGCTTAGCAAATTGCTGCACTAGTGCAGCAAAACTTCAACAGAAATCGTCCAGTCAGAGGAACATATAGTCAACAACCTATCCATTATGAGTTTGATGACGATGACGAAGGAATGGACTGAGCAGGTATAATGGGTGCTATTATTCCTCCACCGTTGGCACCTAGCAAAAAATTCAGCATAACAAGTACTATAATTCAACTCCTGAATCTGAAGGGGTTGTTTGGAAACTTGCCTGGTTATGATATGAACATGCACTTGGTGAAATTTATCACCATTTGCAAATCTTTTGATAATCCAAGAGTGAGCCAGAATGCGATCCAGTTGAGATTGTTTCCATTGCCTCTGTCTGGGGAGGAAACAATGTGGTCAAATAAGCTGTAGCCCAATTCTTTAACCAAATGGAGACAGTTGAAAGAGGCATTCCTAAAAGGGTTCTTTCCACACACCAGGAGGGTACAGTTGAGGGACAAAATCAGTAACTTCAGGCAGCACCCAACTGAAGCATTATATGAAACTTGGGAGAGATTCTAGTAGAAGATGACATAATGTCCGAACCACAACATGAGAGACTTCCACTTGATGGAGACTTTATACAGAGATTTTAACTCTATAACAAAGCCAATAGTACATAATGCTGTAGATGGTTTGTTTATTGACCTTTTTTTTCAAGATGATTCAGACATGCTGAATAGAATGACCGAACAGAGTTGGGCTCGGCATACCAGGAATTTTGTGGTAGCTAGCCCAACTGTTTTTAGTCATATGACTGTGGAGTAGTGCAGAAGGGATGAGAAGTGAGACCAAGACATAGACCACTTAAAGACTCAGATAGACTTGCTGACCAACCACTTGCTGTCAGGTAAGACTTAAAAGGTTGAGGCTGTGGAATTTCAGTGTACTTTTGCTATTGATGCAGATGAAGAGGCAAATTATGTTAATAATCAGGGGGTTTTCGAGGCAATAGCCAGGGGAATCAAGTTGGAACTTTTATGACAAGCCTGATTAGAAAGATAGGGAGCAAGAAAACTAGAGAAGTAATAATGATTGAAGTGGTTTGTATGTTCCTCCTGGAAGTCGGGATGTTGCACCAACTAGATTTGGCAAGATGTCTATGGAGGACATGATGGAAAAATTATTGAAGGGAGTTGAGGCTACCAACTTGAGGGTAACCACTATGAAGAGTGAATTCTCTACCCTGAGTGAGTTGGTTAGTTCATACTCTACTTCTATTAAGCAGTTGTAGCAGCAGATGAGACAACTTTCTGCAACACTAAACCAAAGAAAAAATTGTACTTTACCTACTAATATAGTTTAGAATCCACGGAATGATGGCTCATGTATGGAAATTACCACTAGGAGTGGTAAGATCTTACCTTGCCCTTCTGTGGGCAAATCTATTAATGGTGAGGTGGTTCTTGATGAATGCGAAGAAAGAAAACCAGTGGAGTCTGAGAAGCTAGATAGTTTTGTTGATGCTTTATAAAAAGAAAAGGAGAAAGAAGAGGAAGTGGTGTTGAAATATATCCCTAGAACACCACCTTACTTTCCTCAATGATTGAATAAGAAGAATAATGATGTAAAGTTTAACAAATTCATGGAAATGCTCTAGTAATTGACAATACATGTTCCTCTGAATCAAGCAGTTGAGCAAATGCCAGAATATGCAAAATTCATAAAGGACCTTGTGACTAAGAAACGAGCGGTAAGCTACAAATTGGAGGCAGATATCCACCTTTGTAGCGCTATTTCTACAAGGACCTTAGTACAGAATAAGCCAGACCCAGGTGCAGTCACTATTGCCAACACAATTGGCACTATGGAATTCACCAAAGTTCTATGTGATCTGGGAGCAAATGTTAATTTGATGCCACTTACTATTTATAGAAAGTTGGGTCTGGGAAATCCTATACTCTCTAACATGAGACTCGTGATAGCGGATAGGTCAGTAAAGTAACCTATTGGTATTCTGTATGATGTGTTGGTGAAGTTGTCCAACTTTATATTCCCTGCAGACTTTGTTATTCTGGATTGCGAGGTAGACTTTGAGGTGCCCATAATAATGGGTTGATCTTTCCTCATAATAAGAAGTATGCTGATTGATTTTACAATAAATAAGCTCTTGTTCAAGATGAACGATAAAGTTGTACAGTTTGATATGGGAAAATCAATGAAGCAGCAAGAAGAGATGAGTGTCTTCTTAGTAGTTGATGTGTATTATGAGGATGAATAGGAGGTGCCCATAGCTGAGCAACTTATTGTCGAACCTTTAGCCATGGTCATGATGAATTATGATAGTAAAGGCATTGAAGAGTATGAAGAGACCATTTTTTCCTTGAAAGGGATGAGTTCATATCATTATGCTCCTAAAAAGATAGACCTTGACTTGGCCAATCGACTAGCGCTACCAGTCAAGCCATCTATTGAGAAGCCTCTGGTGTTGAAATTAAAGGAATTACCTGGGCACTTACGGTACGTGTTTTTGGGCAATGGAAACATGCTACCATTATTATAGCAGCTGATTGGGTGAACACCAGGTGAATGCACTTATTTCAGTACTTTAGAGCCATAAGAGAGCTATAGGGTGGATCATCACAGCTATTATTGGCATTCCCCTGCGATTCAGCATGCATAAAATTCAGCTTGAGTAGGATTGTTTCCCAACCTTAGATCATTAGTGCCGTCTTAATCCACAAATTCAAGAAGTGGTTAAGAAGGAGATTATTAAGTGGTTGGATACAAGAGTGGTTTACCCTATTTCTGACAACAAGTGGGTGAGCCTAGTTCAATGCGTACCTAAAAAGGGGGTATAACGGTGGTTGCTAATAAAAAAATGAGTTGATTCCACTCAGGCCTGTAACTGGGTGGAGAGTTTTCATGGACTATAGCAAGATAAATTATTGGACTCTGAAAGACCACTTTCTGATGGGCTTTATGGACCAAATGCTTGATCGATTAGTTGGCAGAGGGTGGCATTGCTTCTTGGATGGTTATTCTGGATATAACCAACTATGTATTGCTCTTGAAGATCAGGAGAAGAAAACGTTCACATTCCCATATGGCACCTTTGCATTTAAAAGGATGCCATTTGGGCTATGTAATGCACCCACCACTTTTGAATAGTGTATGATGTCTATCTTTTTTAACATGGTGGAGGACACCATAGAGGTATTCATGGATAATTTATCTGTGGTGGGTAATTTATTTGAGATATGTTTGGAAAATCTAAATATAGCCTTGCAAAGATGTGTTGAATTTAATTTGGTGCTTAACTAGGAAAAAGGCCATTTCATGGTCAAAGAGGGCATCGTTCTCAGCCACAAAATTTCCAAAAAGGGGATAGAAGTTGATCAAGAAAAGATGGAAGTTACTGAGAAACTACCACCTCCCATTTTAGTGAAAGGAGTGTGTAGTTTTCTTGGACATGCTGGCTTTTATCGGAGATTTATAAAAGACTTCTCAAAGATTGCGAAACCACTTTGCAAAATTTTGGGGAAGGAGGTGAAATTTTCCTTCGATGAAGAGTGCTTAAAAGAATTTGAATGCCTTAAAAAGAAGTTGATTTAGGTCCCTATTGCTATTGCACTTGACTGGCTAAAACCATTTGAGATCATATGTGATGCAAGTGGTGTTTCTCTTAGAGCTGTATTAGGGCAAAACAGGGGCAAACTATTTTACTTGATATATTACACCAACAAAGAACTGAATGGAGTGCAAAAGAATTACACCATCACTGAACAACAACTTCTAATCGTAGTGTATGCTTTCGAGAAGTTTAGAACTTATCTGCTTGGGACCAAAGTAGATGTCCATACCGACCATGCTTCCTTGAGGTATTTGATGGCTAAGAAGGATGCTAAAACAAGGCTTATTAGATGGGTATTGCTGCTGCAAGAATTTGACTTTGAGGTGAAGGATAGAAAAGGTTATGAAAACCAAGTTGCAGATCATCTATATAAAATGGAATGTGAATATGAAAGTAGTGATGAAATATAAATAAATAATGCATTCCCTAATGAGGAGATCCTGGCTGTCGCTTTGGAAAAATTTCCTTGGTATGCGGATTATGCAAATTATGTTGTGAGTGAGGTCATACCAGAAAACCTTTCTTTCCATCAAAGGAAGAAGTTCTTGCATGGTGTGATGCATTACTTCTGGGATGATCTGTATCTTTTTTGGCGATATACAAACAATATTATAAGGAGATAATACCGGAAGTAGATGTATTGTGCATACTGGAAACATGTCATGCTTCCCTGGTCAGGGGTCACCACGCAGGTGATCAAATGGCTAGGAAGGTGTTTTAGAGTGGCTATTATTGGCCAACATTTTTTTAGGATGCCCACGAGTTTATGCAAAAATGCAACCAATGCTAGAGGCAGGGATCAAATGCAAGAGGAAGGGATCAATCTCTAAAAGACATGAGATGCCCTTGACTAAGATACTTGAATTGAAATTATTTAATGTCTGGGGCATTAATTTCATGGGTCCTTTTGTGAGCTCCTATGGGATGAAGTATATTATAATATCTATTAACTATGTCTCAAAATAGGTTGAAGTTGTTGCCTTGTCTGATAATGAAGGAAAGAGGGTTGTTTCTTTTCTCAAGAAGAACATCTTCACTCGCTTTGGAGTACCACGTACTATCATAAGTGATGAAAGATCTCATTTTTGTAACTAAATATTTAGAGCATCTTTGGCAAAATATGGGGTGAAACAGCTCAGAGTGGCTACTCCATACCACCCATAAACTAGTGGGCAAGTGGAGGCATCAAATCGTGAGATTAAAGCCATCCTAGCCAAAAAGGTCAATGCTAGATGGAAAGATTGGTCTCAAAAGCTCTATGATGCCTTGTGGGCATATCGGAATACTTTTAAGACACCCATTAGCTTGTCACCATTTCAGTTGGTCTATGGGAAAGCTTTCCACCTACCAATAGAGCTGGAGCAAAAGGCCTTATGGTCACTCAAAAGTTTGAATCTAAATTAGAAGAAAGCAACAGAGCTGAGACTGGGCTATTGAATGAGATAGATAGATTTCATCTCAGGGCCTATGAACGAGTAGATCTGTATAAAGAAAATATAAAAAAGCACCATGATTGGAGAATAGAGAAATAAGAATTCCAAAAGGGTGAATAGGTGCTTCTGTTCAATTCCAAACTCAAATTGTTCCCAGGTAAGCTAAAATCTAAGTGGTCAGGACTATTTAAAGTTAGTTAAGGCCACTCATCTGGAGTAGTGGAACTCGAAAATGAAGATGGCAGTACCTTCAAGGTAAATGGGCAACGTGTCAAGCTTTACATTGGACCAAAAGAATCTGTAAAAAGTATCACTATTATGTGTCTCAATGAAATTTGAAGTAATAGAGATACCTGAGTTATGCCACACCGTCAAATCAGGTGCTGCATGGTTGGCAACCCATAACCCCCGATATTGATCCATTCTCGATATACTTTAACCCTTAGTTTAGTTTTTCTTTGATTTTGAGTTAAAGGTGTAGGGTAGTCTATTGTTGTGACATATTTTGTGGTAGATAGGAGGAATACAAGTACAAAAATTAGTTGACATTTTTTTGATTGATTTTTAAACACCTCTCTAATGTTTTGTTTGCAAAGACTGTGTGAATTACATTTACTTGTGTGAATTGTTAATCTTATTGTAGCATTAGTTCTAGATGCTTGATGATCATTGCTGAACAATTGAATGAACTAGATAAGTGATGGCCTGTGATATACTTGCATTCAATGTGTGTTTGAGAAACTACTTATTTCCCTCTGTATACTAAAGCCAGAACTTGCCTGGTTAGTCTTACCATGGTTAAAGATAGGGGTTAGGAAAGAATCATAGGCCGTTTTGTTGATTAACCAGCTTTTAGCCTAAATAGCCTTCCCTTTATGGATCATATCCCTTGATCCCTATTTTGAGCCTAATTAGCCTATTTTTTTTGTTATGACACCTTTAACTTTCCCATTTATACCATAATGAACCTATTTTGGCCCTAGTCCTCCTTAGACACTGTGCACCTTGACCAAGGAAAATAGCCTAAGTTGAGGGTGGCTATCATAGGGGTTCATGGTGTAAGATGAGTATGAATAAGGGTAGAATAAAGGAAAAAGAATAAAAGTTGGGAGCTATTCCAAAAGAAAAGAAAAAAAGAGAGAGAGGAACCCAACTTGAATATGTGCGATCAATGGAAAAGAATATGAAAAAGACGTTAATAAGTGAGCCCAAGAGAGTAGTTTAGTGTCAAGGATAAATAGTCACTCAAAATATCCTTGAATATCATACCAGCCCCCACCTACATTATAAGCCTAAAATAAGTTCTATTGTGATCTTAGCTGACCTATCTGAAGGTCTGGGTAATGAAGATTAGGGCAAGCCTATGGTTCTTGGCATACACTGATTGGAACTTTGTTTTGAGAGTGAGAGTCTATTGATGATGCCCACGATTACATTTTTGGTTTATTATATGCGAGGAGTGGAATTTATTTGTTGTGAGGCCACACTGGTATTATTTCTAGGTACTTGCTTGTTTAGATAGTGCAACATTGGTATATGAATGTTTCTATGCCTAAGATTAATGCCATCGCTTGATTCCTTTGTATTAAATTATTGTTCTTCAATGACATACATAGTTGATTTTAATTGGATTGACCTTAGAGGTGGTAACTATGTTTTGCGCTTAAAAGAGAAAATTGGTTCCTGAATGTGCTATGTATTCTCTTAGTTGGGCTGAGTTGCTTGGTTTTAATGATTGTTTGTCACTTTAATTTCAATGTTTGTAATCAAGATTTTATGAAATAACTAGAATTATGTTCACTAGGTATTACGGTATATGGAAGATGCTAAAGCTGACTCAAGATTCTCATGGTGGATAGGATAACAAGATATCTTTATTGGTGATATGCTCAAATATCTCTCGATCTATTTAAGCGTCTAACTTCCTAATCCTCTCAGACCCAGGGAATTTTTGTTCCCTATCCAGATTTCACCTCAGGTTAACCAACCTTGTTACAACGCTGATTATTGAACGAAGTATTTTTGAGTCCCTATTAATAATTCACTTTTGACAATATTTGATTTCTTTCTCAAGCAAATCAAAGCAGGTGTGTCTATTATTTGCAACAAATAGACGTCAATTAAAACATCAAAATTATCAAGAAATCCTAACACCTATTAAATCTTGAGTATTTAGTACCTTATCACGACCTAACCCTAGATCCCATAATTCAGGTTAACGGAGTTTAGCCACTCATGAGAAAAAGAATGAAACACATAATTGTATTCATAATTGAGAAGATTAAATTATAGAGATGAATAATAATTAGTGAATCGTAGATTAGATCACAAAGGAAAACCCCCAAAATAGTTATGTTGTTCGAATCCAAAAATAAAGAGAAAGAGTCCAAGACTCAAAGTATCAAACTCTCTTTAGAATAATGATGATGATGAATGAATGCCCTAAGAAAATCCTAAAACAAAATTTTAAATAGTTCAACCTAAATAAGGAAATAAAATTGAAGTTTCAGCTTTTTCTCAGAATATATGACAACATCTATGACAACTTATCTAGAGTCTGAAGGCTTATCACGGATGTCGTCAGCTCCTCTGCACTTTTGGCTTCTGCTGCCTAAGGCTAACGATGAAGTTGATGCCACATGACCATTCTAACAGCTTATCACGAATGTCGTCACAAAAATTTCTTTAACTCCTATTCTCTATTTAAGGCTGATAACATCCTTGACAGCTTATCAGCAGGCTGTCGACTTATCATTAACGTCATCAACCACACTTATCCTTTATTTTTCTTCACTTTTCAGCCTTATTTCTTTCATTGTTTTTGGTTTTCCTTTATCTTAACATTTACTGCAAAAATCAAAGTAAACTAATCAAAAATAACTAAAGTTGCTCAAGACCTTACAATTATTTAGAGTTAAAGCCTCAAATGTGTTAGTGTAGGCTCACACATCAACACCCTCAACTTGAACAATTGCTTGTTCTCAAGCAACCATAACATAAATAAGAGAATACAAAGTACAATTTCGCAGCTAACAACTCATACTAGTTTAGAAAACATTCACCATCTCCAAGGTCAGTCAATTTTAATGCTCACTATTCATGTTTTGAAAAACAACCATGCAACTCCCAAGAATCAAGATACGGAAAAAATTCCGCAATAACAGCCATGCCACACCAAGATCACACTTATCTGAATAAGTCAGTGACTAGCAACATACACAATGTGCCCTTATAACAAAGAAATCCCTTTTTTCACTCATATTAGAATTCAAATACATAAACAAAGGGATAAAACAAGACACACTCTCAGAATGAAGTTCCAAACACTGCAATGTCTAGTGCCATAGGCTTTCCCTTATAGTCAGTACCCAAGTTTTCATAAAAGCCAGTTAGGATCACTATAGGGCTTTTCTTAAGCTTGTAACATAGGCCAGGGGCTGGTATAATATTCATGGATATTTTAGAGTGACTATGCCTCCTTGACACTGCACTAAACTCTCAGGGTTTCAACCTCAACCTTCTTTTCTTCCTCTCTTTTATTGATCACACATGCTCAAGATAGATGTGGTCTTTTCAATTATCACATTATCTTTTTATCATCTTTTGCACCACTTTCTCATTTCTTATTTCTTTTTCACCGAACCCAACTTTTTATTTCTTTTTTAATTCCTTCTCTCTTTATACTTATTTCGTATCATGCACCCCTATGATAGCTACCCTCAACTTAGGTTGTTTGCCTAAGTCAAGGTGCAGAGTGTCCATAGAGGACCAGGACCAAAATAGGTTCATTGCGATGTAAACGAGAAGGTGAGATATGTTTTGGAAATAAATATGCTAATTAGGATCTAATAGGGATTAAGTGATATTATTCACATTGGGAAGTTCATTTAGGCTAAAAGTGGACTAATCATAAAAAATGGCCTATGATCCTTCCCTAACTCCTATCCTATGACCAAGGCAAGACTAACCGGGCAAGTTCTGGATTCACAAACAAAGGGAATTGAGTAAGACCTCACACACACATGGAACACAAATATATTGCACATTAATACTTATCCGATTCATGCAATTATTTAGTACTAATAATCAAGTTGTCAGAACTGATGCGACCAAAAGATGCACTGTGGTCACAATTAGATGCAGTTCACACAGTATTAAAAATAGACACTTAGAAAGGTGCTCAAAAATTACAAAACATATTAACTTCCTCATTACTTGTATTTCTCCTAGTTAACCACAACACATCACAAAACAAAATACAGTACGCCCAAACATGCCGGCTTTACTAGGGGCAAGACTCTGGGGAAAAGAGGCATGACAAGAAAAACCCACGGAGGACATCAACAACCATAAGTATCCCCTGGGGATTCACATATTGTTGATGTACTCCATGGGTTTTTGTTGTCGTGCCTCTTTTCCTTGGAGTTTTTTTCCTAGTAGAGCCAACATGTTTAGGAGTACTATATTTTGTTTTGTAATGTGCTATGGTTAACTAGGAGAAATACACGTAATGAGGCAGTTAATATGTTTTGGAATTTCTGAGCACCTCTCTAAGTGTCTATTTGTAATACTGTGTGAATTGCATCTAATTGTGACCATAGTTCATCTTTTGGTGGCACCAGTTCTGGCAACTTGATTATCAATGCTAAAAAATTGCATGAACCGATTAAGTAGTGATATATGATATTATTGTGTGCCATATGTGTGTGAGGTATTACTTAGTTCCCTTTGTGTGTGAATCCAGAACTTGCCCTGTTAGTCTTGCCTTGGTTGTAGGATAGGGGTTATGAGAGGATCATAGGCTGGTTTGATATTAGCCCACTTTTAGCCTAAATGACCTTCCCTGTATATATAATATCTCGAGATGCCTATTTTGAGCCCAATTATCCTATTTCTTTCTAAGACTCCTCTCACCATCCCATCTACATCACAGTAAACTTGTTTTGGCGCTGGTCCTCCTTGGATACTATGCACCTTGACTTAGATAAACAACTTAAGTTTAGGGTGGCTATCATAGGGGTGTGTTATAGAAAATGAGTATGAAGAGAGGAAGAATAAAAGAAAAGAATAAAAATTTGGGTGCGGTGAAAAAGGAATAAGAAATAAAAAAGCTTTGTAAAAGATGATGAAAAGATAATATGATAATTAAAAAGACCGCACCCATATTAAGCATGTGTGATCAATAAAAGAGAGGAAGAGAATAAGGCTGAGAGTTGAAATACCGAGAGTTTAGTGTAGTGACAAGGAGGCATAGTCACTCTAAAATACCCATGAATATCATACCAATCCCTGGCCTACGTTACCAGCTTAAGAAAAGCCCTATAGTGATCCTAACTAACCTGTCTGAAAACTTGGGTACTAACTATATGGCTAAGCCTATGGCACTTGACATGCGGTGTTTGGAACTTTATTCTTATAGTGAGTCTTGTTTTATCCCTCTGTTTATGTATTTGAATTCTGATATGTGTGAAAAAGAGATATCTTTGATGTGAGGGCGCACCGTGTATGTTGCTAGTCATTGACTTGTTCAGATAAGTATGATCTTGGTATGGCATGTTTGTTATTGCTGCATTTTTGTCGTATCTTGATTCTTGTGAGTTGCATGGTTGTTTTTCAAAACATAAACAGTGTTCTTTAAAATTGAATGACGTCTAAGATGGTGAAGCTATTCTGAACTAGTATGAGTAGTTAGCTGCCAAATTTCACCTTTTATTCTCTAATTTATGTTATGGTTGCTTGAGCATAAGCAATTTTTTAAGTTGAGGGTGTAGATGTGCGAGCCTACGCTAACACATTGGAGGCTTTTAACTCTAAATAATTGTAAGGTCTTGAGCAACTTTAGTTATTTTTGATTAGTTTACTTAGATTTTTACAGTAAATGTTAAGATATAGGAGAACAAAAAATAATGGAGGCAAAAACTCTTAAAAGTGAAGCAACATAAATGACTAGTATGGCTGACGACATTCATGATAATTTGTCTGCCTGGTGATAAGATATCAAGGATGCCGTCACCCTTAAACAGAGAATGGGAGTTAAAAACATTTTTGTAACGATGTTTGTGATAAGGCACCAGGTTGTTGATAAGGCATCAATGTCATCGTCAACCTTAGACTACAGAAGCCAAAAGTGTAGAGGAGCTAACGACATTCGTGATAAGCTGTCAGACTCTTGATAAGCTATCACGAATGTCGTCGTTTATTCCAACAAAAAGCTGCAACTTTAATTTTATTTCCTTATTTAGGTTGAACTATTTAAAGCTTTATGTTAGGTTTTTCTAAGGGCATTCATTCAACATCATCGTTATTCTGAAGAGAGTTTGATACTTTGATTCTTGGACAATATTTTCTGATATTTCTTTATCTATCATTTTAGATTCAAATAATACAACTATTTTGGGGATTTTCCTTTATTATCTAATTTAAGATTCACTAAATATTATGTATCTCTGTAAGTTAATCTTCCCAATTATGAATTCAATTATGATTTTCGTTATTTTTATCATGAGTGGCTAAACACTGTTAACTTGAATTATGGGATCTAGGGTTTGGTCGTGATGAGGTGCTAAATACTCAAGATTAAATGGTTGTTAGGATTTCTTGGTAATTCTAAAGTTTTAATTAACATCTATTGGTTGCAAACAGTAGACTCACCTGCTTTGATTTGTTTGAGAAAGAAATCAAATATAGTCGAAAGTGAATTATCAACAAGGACTCAGAAATACTTTGTTTAAAAATCAGCGCTGCAACAAGGTTGGTTAACCTAAGGTAAAATCTAGACAGGGAACAAAAATTCCCTAGGTCTGAGAGGATTAGGAAGTTAGACACTTAAATAGGTCGAGAGATATTTGATCATATCACCGATAAAAATATCTTGTTATCCTATCCACCATGAGAATCTTGAGTCACCTTTAGAATCTGTCATGTACCGTAAGACCTAGTGAACATAATTCTGGTTATTTCATAAAATCTTGATTACAAACATTGAAATTAAAGTGACAAACAATCATTTATGAAACTTAAATCCCCATTTTAGGAAATGTTAAACTATTAGTAACTTAAATGACAAACTACTTGAGTTCACACCATATTCCCTATAGGATTCGGCCCAACCTAGTTGAGTTTAATATTTACAATGATTGCTTACACCCATTCAAGAGTGCAGTTTGAGTGTTATGAAATATACAAAATAAAGGACAAGTGTGGCTGACGAGGTTCATGATAAGTCTTCAGCTTGGTGATAAGCTATCAGTGACGTTGTCAGCCTTAAATAGAGAATGGTAGTTGAAGATATTTTTGTGACGACGTTTGTGAAAAGCCTCTGGGTTGGTGATAAGGTATCAACAGTAGAAGCCAAAAGTGCAGAGGAGCTGACGACATCTGGGATAAGCCATCAGACTCCTGATAAGCTATTACGGATGTCATCGTATATTTTGAGAAAAAGCTGTAATTTTAAATTTATTTACTTAGTTAGGTTGAACTATTTAAAGCTTTGCTTCAAGTTTTTCTGAGGGCATTCATTCTTCATCATTATTATTCTAAAGAGAGTCCAATACTTTGAGTCTTGGAGAATATTTTTTGATATTTCTTTCTCTTTCTTTTTGGATTCAAACAATACAACTATTTTGGAGATTTTCCTTTGTTACCTAATCTACGATTCACTAACTATTATTCATAGCTATAAGTTAATATTCTCAATTATAAATTCAATTATGTGTTTCGTTCTCTGCATCATGAGTGGCTAAACTTCATAAACCTAAATTATGGGATATAGGGTTAGGTCGTGATGAGGTGCTAAATACTAAAGTTTTAATAGGTATTAGGATTTCCTGATAATTCTGAAGTTTTAATTAATGTCTGTTGGTTGTAAACAGTAGACACACCTCCTTTGATTTGCTTGAGAAAGAAATCAAATATAGTACGAAGTGAATTATCAACAGGGCCTTGGAAATACTTTGTTTAATAATCAGTGCTGTAACAAGGTTGGTTAACCTAAGGTAAAATCTGGACAGTGAAAAAAATTCCCTAAGTCCAAGAGGATTAGGAAATTAGACGCTTAAATAGGTCAAAGACATTTGAGCATATCATCGATAGCTATAGCTTGTTATCCTGACACCATGAGAATTTTGAGTCACCTTTAGCATCTGTCATGTACCATAAGCCCTAGTGAAAATAATTCTAGTTATTTCATAAAATCTTTGTTACAAACATCTAAATTAAATTAACAAACAACTTGTTAAACCTAAACCACATTTTATCTTTTTGTATGATTTGCTTGAATTTAACATGTATCTTTAGTTTCAAACTACTTTAATCGCTACTCATATTATTCCCTGTGGATTCGAACCTAACTCTAAAGTTGGGTAAATATATTGATGACAACTTCCATGCACTAAATTGACGTGTAAGTTGAGCATTATCAAAAATGGCGCCGTTGCCGGGGAACAATTTGGCGTATTGAGTTGGTTTGGAATTTTAGCCTACTTGCTTGAATTCAAACTTGTAAATATTTCTTTTTAGTTTTTTTTATTTCTTATTTTAGGTAGATTTTTATTTTAATTTACATATTACTATGGCATCTTGGAATGACTTGAGCTTGGTGGTTGGAAATTATAACTTGATGATCCATGTCTATATTTTGATGGACCTCACTTTTAGAAAGTTTGTAGATAAGCTCCCTAGGGAGAGATGTGTGCACTATGTCCATCCTTCTGGGAGTATGATTGTTCTTTATATGGTGGTCAAGATGGACATTGGAGTGATTTCCCAAATGCCCCCTCTCCCTTGTATACTAACCCAAATTCTAGTTCTTCTTATGATTTTGATAGGTCTTATGGTCAACAACAGGAAGAACAAAAAACAGGAAGGAGTGGCATTGAAGCTATGTTTCAACTAATATTGGAGTGTGTGGACATAACAAATGATATCATACATGATATACATCAAGACATAAGGGTAAATAACAAGGAAAGAAGAATGATAGAGGACATGTATATAGAGGTCAAGCATTCAAAGAACTTTTCCACAAAATGTTTAGATGATATTTTGTTTGTGGAATAATTTGACATAATGGACGAGTGTGAAGATGAGGAGAAAAATATGATGTTGATGATGATCTTGATGCTGAGCAACCTTTGGTGATTTCCCGATCAACTGAACCATTTATGAATGAATATGCCAAAGATAAGGAAATGGTACTAGTGTTAAAATAAGAAATCAGGCACAATCTTTGTGAAGACTCTAGTCCAATTTGGGGTAAAAATACTAATAGGGATGCTACTCCAAAATTGAGATTTATTCCTCATTTGAACCACTTTTCAACATTATTCTTGGTGGATGTGATGAAAGTTTAATCACCCAAGAAAATGATGAATTTTGAAAATGAGAAGGAAGATTCTTACATTTTGGAGTTTGTCCTTCCAAAAGAGTATACCACAACCCCAATCTTAAAGACCAAGAAGCTTAATGATCGATGTCCATTTAGTGACTATTTAAGATTCTCACTATCCCTAAATGAGTCCATACAAAAGTTCAATGCAAAATTGAGCAAGTAGTTCAAGTCTTCAAAGTAGCGTGATAGAACATTTCTCATCATATCCTAATATTTGCCCAACACACCCCGTAGATGTATTGTTTAAAAGTTGGGTCGATGTTTTAAATCCTCCAAGTGGAGACATAAATAATTATCAATAAGGTATCTTGATGAAGTTTGAGTAGTCAAGATAACTGAGTCATTCCACGAAACTAATTAGGTGCTTCTTGGGAGGCAACACAAGGTATTTTGTTGTTTGTATTCTTATTATGTGATTGACATCAGATCTTCACACCCGTGGTGCCACAGATATATTTCTAACTCTCTTGTTTTGGTTTGATACATTGGGGACATTGCAGGACGTTAAGTTGAGGGTGGGGATACTTATGGGTGTTGATGTCCTCAGTGGGTTTTTATTGTCGTTCCTCTTTTCCCTGGAGTCTTGTTCTTAGTAGAGCCAATACGTTTAGGCGTACTGTGTTTTGTTTTGTGATGTGTTGTGGTTAAATAGGAGAAATATAAGTAATAAGGCAGTTAATATGTTTTGTGATTTTTGAGCACCTCTCCAAATGTATGTTTGTAATACTGTGTGAACTGTATCTAATTGTGACAACAGTGCATCTTTTGTCGCATCAGTTCTGGAAACTTGGTAATCAGTACAAAACTATTGCACGAATTGATTAAGTAGTGATGTGTGATATATTTGTGTGCCATGTGTGTGTGAGGTCTTACTCAGTTCCCATTGTGTGTGAATCCAGAACTTTTCCAGTTAGTCTTGCCTTCGTTGTAAGATAGGGGTTAGGAGAGGATCATAGACTGTTTTGATATTAGCCCACTTTTAGCCAAAATGACCTTCCCTGTATATTTAATATCCGTTGATCCCTATTTTGAGCCTAATCAGCCTATTTCTTTCTATGACACCTCTCACCTTCTTGTTTACATCACAATGAACCTGTTTTGTCCCTGGTCCTCCTTGAACACTATGCTTCTTGATGTAGGCAAACAGCCTAAGATGAGGGTGGTTATTATAGGGGTTCATAATACAAAATGAGTATAAAGAGAGAAAGGGTAAAAGAAAATAATAAAAAGTTGGGTGCGGTGAAAAAGGCATAAGAAATAAGAAAGCTGTGTAAAAGATGATAAAAAGATAATATGATGATTGAAAATACTGCATTCATCTTGAGCATGTGTGATCAATAAAAGAGAGGAAGAAAAGAAGGTTGAGAGTTGAAACCCCGAAATTTTAGTGTAGTGTCAAAGAGGCATAGTCACTCTAAAATATCCATGAATATCATACCAGCCCCTGGACTACGTTACAAGCTTATGAAAAGCCCTTAAATGATCTTAACTGACCTGTCTGAAAACTTAGGTACTGACTATAAGGGCAAGCCTATGGCACTTGTCATGCAGTGTTTGGAACTTCATTTTGAGAGCGAGTCTTGTTTTATCCCTCTATTTATGTATTTGTATTCTGATATGAGTGAAAAAAGAATTTATTTGTTATGAGGGCACACTGTGTATGTTGCTAGTCACTGCTTTGTTCAAATAAGTGTGATCTTGGTATGGCATGGTTGTTATTTCTGAATTTTTGCCGTATCTTGATTCTTGTCAGTTGCATGGTTGTTTTCCAAAACATCAATAATGATCTTTAAAATTGACTGACCTTGGAGATAGTGAATGTTTTCCAAACTAGTATAAGTAGTTAGCTGCCAAATTGTACTTTGTATTCTCTTAGTTATGTTATGGTTGCTTGAGGACAAGCAATTATTTATGTTGAGGATGTTGATGTGTGAGCCTACGCAAACACATTTGAGGCTTTTAACTCTAAATAATTGTAAGGTCTTGAGCAACTTTGGTTATTTTTTATTAGTTTACTTTGATTTTTGCAGTAATTGTTGAGATGTAGGAGAACCAAAAATAATGGAAGAAAAAAGGTTTAAAAGTGAAGCAAAATAAGGAAAAAGTGTGGTTGGCGACGTTCATGATAAGACGTCAGCCTGGTGATAAGCTGTCAAGGATGCCGTCAGCATTGAACAGAGAATGGGAGTCGAAGACATTTTTATGAAGACGTACATGACAGGCCGTCAGGTTGTTGATAAGGCATCAAGATTGTCATCAGCCATACACAACAGAAGCCAAAAGTACAGAGGAGATGGCGACATCCATGATATGCCATCAGACTCTTGATCAGCTATCACGGATGCTGTTGTCTATTCTGAGAAAAAGCTATAACTTTAATATTATTTCCTTGTTTAGGTTGAACTATTTAAAGCTTTGGTTTAGGGTTTTCTGAGGGCATTCATTCATCATCATCATTATTCTAAAGAGAGTTCGATGCTTTGAGTCTTGGAGAATATTTTCCAATATTTATTTCTCTATCTTTTTGAATTCAAACAATACATACATTTTGGGTATTTTATTTTGTGATCTAATGTACGATTCACTAACTATTATTCATCTCTCTAAGTTAATCTTCTCAATTATGTGTTTTGATTCTTTGCATCATGAGTGGCTAAACTCTGTTAACCTAAATTTTGGGAACTAGGGTTAGGTCGTGATAGATGCTAAATACTCAAGATTGAATAGGTGTTAAAATTTCTTGACAATTTTAAAGTTTTAATTAATGTCTTTTGGTTGCAAACAGTAGACACACCTGCTTTGATTTTCTTTAGAAATAAATCAAATATAGTAAGAAGTGAATTATCAGCAGGGAATTGGAAATAGTTCATTTAATAATCAGCGCTGTAAAAAGGTAGGTTAACCTGAGGTAAAATCTGGACAATGAACAAAAATTCCCTGGGTCCGAGAGGATTAAGAAATTAGACGCTTAAATAGGTTGAGAGATATTTGAGCATATCATCGATAAAGATAGCTTGTTATCTTGACCACAGTGAGAATCTTGAGTCACCTTTAGCATCTGTCGTGTACCGTAAGCCCCAGTGAACATAATTCATGTTATTTCATAAAATCTTGGTTACAAACATAGAAATTAAAGTAACAAACAAATTTTTAAACCTTAACCCCTATTTTATCTTTTCGTATCATTTGTTTGAATTTAAATTATAGCTTTAGTTTCAAACTACTTTAATCACCACTCATATTGTTCCCTGTAGATTGGACCCCAACTCTAAAGTTGGGTAAATCTATTGATGATGATCGCCTTGCACTAAATTAGCATTTAGTTTGAGCGTTATAAAAAATGGAGCCGTTGCTTGGGAATAATTTGGCATATTGAGTTGGTTTTGAATTTTAGCCTACTTTCTTGAATTCAAACTTATAATTATTAGATTTTAGTTTTCTTTTATTTCTGGTGTTAGGTAGATTTTTATTTTAGTTTACTTATTACTATGACGTCTTGGAATGAACATGAGCTTGGTGGTGGGAAATCATATCTTGATAATCCATGTCCATATTATGACGAACCTCATATTGGCAACATTATAGATACGCTCCTCGGGGAGAGATATGTACACCATCTCCATCCTACTGGGATTATAATTGTTCTTATTTTGTGGTCAAGATGGACATTGGAGTGATTACCCAAATACCCCCTCCCCCCCGGTATGCTAATGCAAATTCTAATTCTTCTTATGATTTTGATCAGTTTTATGGCCAACAACAGGAAGAACGAAACATCGAAAAGAGTTGCATTGAAGCTATGCTTCAACTAATGTTAGAGTGTGTGGACATAACAAATGATATCATACGTGATATACATTAAGACATAAGGGTAAATAATGAGGAAAAAAAGAACGATAAAGAATATGGATATAGAGGTCAAGTATTCAAAGCACTTTTCCATATTATGTTTAGATGATATCTTGTCTGTGGAATCATTTAACATAATGGACGAGTGTGAAGGTGAGGAGCAAGAATACAATGTTGACGATGAGCTTGATGTTGAGCAACCCTCGGTGATTTCCCAACCAACCGAACCATTTATCAATGGAGATGCCAAAGACAAGGAAATGGTACTAGAGTCAAAAGAAGAAATCAGGCACATTCCTTGTGAAGACTCTAGCGCATTTTGGTGTAAAAATACTAATAGGGATGCTACTCCAAAATTAAGAGTTAGTCCTCATTCGAAACACTTTTCAACATTATGCTTGGTGGATGTGATGAAAGTCAATCACCCAAGCAAATGATGAATTTTGAAAATGAGGAGGAAGATTCTTACATTTTAGAGTTTGTCCTTCCAAAAGAGTATACTACAGCCCCAATTTTGATGGACAAGAAGCTTAAAGATCGATGTTTATTTAGTGGCTATTTAAGATTCTCACCATTTGCAAATGAGCTCATATGAAAATTCAATACAAAATTGGGCAAGCAGTTTAAGTCTTCGAAGTGGCGTGATATAACATTCCTCATCATGCCCTCATATTTGCCCAAGAAACCCCGAAGATATATTGATAAAAGTTGGGTTAACATTTCAAATTCTCTTAGTGGAGACATAAATAATTATCAAGAAGGTATCTTGATGAAGTAAAAGTAGTCAAGATAACTGAGTCGTGCTGCGATACTAAATTTGGCACTTTTTGGGAGGCAACCCAAGGTATTTTGTTGTTTGTATTTGTATTATGTGATTGAAATCA
>JAPEIP010000008.1:49282321-49294946 GCA_026120095.1 Capsicum chinense | reverse complement strand
CCCAAAATCCTTAGTTCCAGCCTTGTCTTCAGTCAATGCTCCAGTGCTGAAATTTAAAGATGGCAATAGAGATAGGGCACCAGGCCCTAAACCCCAGGGTAGTGTTAGTAGTGCCTAAACTAATCCTCTTTATCAGAAGTTTGGTAGAAACCACCAGGGTATCTACAGAGCTAGTAGTGATGTGTGTTTCGAATGTGGCAAGCCAGGCTACATAGTAAGATAGTGTCCTCAGATGGGTTCTCAGAGTCAACATAACTTACCCCCAACTCAGTTCGATCACCAGAATTTGTAGGGTGCTGCATCTAGTACCACCAATGGCAGCGATCGAACAGACTCTACGCACTTCAGTCATGACAAGATCAGGAGAGTTCTTCAGATGGTAAATTACAAGTTTATGATTTATATGTTTATGCTTTTCTATCCTAGGAGCTTTTTTGTCCTTTCTTACGCTTTATCTAGCTGCTGACTTTGAAGTCTATCCCAAAATCCTAGCAGAGCCTTTCTCAATCTCTAACCTAGTGGGTAAATCTATCGTAGCCCGACAGTTATACAAGAATTTCCCGATTATGGTATCTTAGAAAGTTACTTCAGCAGACTTACTCAAATTAGAGATGACTGATTTTGTTGTCAATCTTGGCATGGATTGTCTTTATTCTCGCTATGCCTTGGTCGACTCCATTTTCAATATTTCAATAAACTTATCCTTGAGTGGAGGGGTAGTACTTCAACACTTATGGGTCAGCTTATTTCTTACCTAAGGGAAAGAAAATGTTATCATAGGGATGTGTCTACCGTCTCGTTAGAGTCCAGGAATCTAGTTTAGAAGCCCTAACCTTTAATCAATGTCAGTATCATGTGAATTCCCATATTTGTTTCCCAAAGATCTCCTCGGAGTTTCTCTGGAAAGGAAAATAGACTTTAGAATAGACCTTCTTCAAGATACTCAGCCCATATCTAGACCTCCTTACAGAATGGCACCTGCAAAACTCAAAGAATTAAAAAATAGTTAAAACATTTCCTAGATAAGGTATTCATTAGATCTAGTGTTTCCCCATTGGGTGCCCCAGTTTTATTTGTGTATAATAAAGATAGTTCTCTTAGAGTGTCTATTAATTACCTTCAGCTAAATAAAGTCACGGTAAAAAATAAGTATCAACTTCCCAAAATCGATGACTTGTTTGACCAACTTCAGGGTGCCAGTTACTTCTCTAAGATAGACCTTAGATCAGGCTATCATTAACTCAGAGTCAAAGAATGTGATATCCTAAAAACATCCTTCGTAACTCAGTATGGTCACTTTAAATTCATTGTCATGTCCTTTGGTCTTACCAATGCCCTTGAATCTTTCATGGACTATATGAACTGTATGTTTAAGCAGTCCTTAGACATGTTCGTCATAGTCTTCATAGATGATATTTTTTTATATTCCCGCAGTCAGCCTGATCATGTTAACAATCTTAAAATATTATTACAGACTCTAATAAACCATTAACTATTTAACAAATTTAGTAAGTGCAAATTTTTTCTAAGGTCAGTAGCTTTCCTTAGCCATATCATTTCCACTGATGGCTTTAGAGTTGATCCCCAAAAGACCAAAGCAGTAACTAACTATCCTAGACCTATCTCTTCATCATATATCCAAAATTTCTTAGGCTTGGATAGCTATAATCGATGGTTTGTTGATGGATTTTCATCTATTGCATCCCATATTTCCATATTGACTCTGAAGAAAGTCAAATTCCAGTGGTCAGATTCTTGAGAAAAGAGTTTTCAAGATTTGAAGACTCGACTCACTACAGCTCTAGTTTTGACCCTTCCAGATGGTTTAGATGGGTTTGTGGTTTACTGTGATTCCTTTAAAGTTGGTTTTGTCCTATTTTGATTTCGAGAGGTAAGGTCATAGCCTATACCTCTAGACAACTGAAGCCCAATAAAATAAAATATCCTACTCATAAACTTGAGTAAACATTAGTAGTATTTGCCTTAAAGATTTTGCGACACTATTTGTATGGAGTATACGTTGATGTGTTCACTGATCATAAGAGCCTACAATATATGTTCTCTCAGAACAATTTAAACCTTGTCAGACAAAGTGGTTGGAGTTGTTGAGAGACTATGACATGAGCATCTTGTATCATCCAGGTAAAGCTGGTAAAGCTAATGTAGTGGCTAATGCTCTCTATAGGATGACTATGGGTAGTGTTGCTCATGTGTATGATGGTAAGAAGAAGTTAGCTCAGGAAGTTCATCAGCTTTCCCGACTAGGTATTCGCTTAGTTTATTCATCAGAAGGTAGTGTATGGGGGCAGAGTAGTTCAGAATCATCCTTAGTTTTCTAGGTAAAGGAAAAGTAGGATAGGGATCCCAGTTTGGTCAAGTTAAAGGAATCAGTCAGAGATTAGAAAGTAGAGTTCTTCTCCTAAGGGGGAGATAGTCTTTTGAGTTGACAAGGTTGGCTATGTTTGCTAGGTGTAGATATCTTGATTAAGAGAATTCTTGTAGAGGTGCATGATGTATACTACTCTATTCATCCGGGGTACACTAAGATGTACCATGATTTATGGGAGATCTATTACTGGAATGTGATGATGAGAGATGTTGTAGGATTGTTGGCTAGGTGCTCAATATGTCAGTAGGTTAAGATTGAGCATCAGAAGGCTAATGGGTCGATGCAGAAATTCAACATTCCCACCAGGAAATAGGAGAAAATGAACATAGACTTTGTGATGGGGTTGCCTCGTACTCATCGTCAACATGATTCGATTTGTGTCATTAGAGATTAGATGACCAAATCAGCTTATTTCCTACTAGTCCATCCCTCTTATTCTGCTGAGGATTACACCAAAATCTATATCAGGAATTTGGTCAAATTGCACGATGTTCCATTGTCCATTATCTTAGATTGAGCTACCTAGTTCACCACTTATTTCTGGAAGGCATTCCAAAAGGGTATTAGTACTTAAGTTCACCTCAGTACAACCTTTCATCCTCAGACAGATTGTCAAGATGAAAGGACCATTTAGACTTTAGAAGATATGCTGCGAGCATGTGCAATAGACTTTAATATTATTTAGGATAACCACTTGTCTTTGATTGAATTCATATATAAATACAGCTATCATTCCAACATTCATATGGCTCCATTTGAGATGCCTTATGGAAGGAGGTGTAGATCTCTCATTGGTTGGTTTGAAGTAGGTGAGGCCATAGTGGTAGGGCCTGAATTTGTATTTGATACCTTAGAGAAATTTTAGTTGATCAAATAAAGCCTTAAGACAGCTAGAGCCAACAAAAATCATACGCAGATGTACGCAGAAAGGATCTCGAGTTTGATATTAGTGATTTTGTGTATTTGAAAATATCTCCTATGAAAGGTTTTCGCAAGAAGGGAAAACTCAGTCTATAATATGTCAGTCCAAACAAAATTCTAAGCTATTTTGGATAGGTAGCTTATGATCTTGAGTTGCCTTCAGACATAGCTTCAGTGCATCCAGTATTCCATGTCTCCTAGTTTAAGAAATGCATAGGTGACCCAGCAGTCGTAGTATCTATAGAGGGCATAGATATTTAGAAAAACCTCTTTTTTAAAGAGACTCCTATCGATTATCAGATTTGCAGACTAAAGAACAAAGACGACCCTCTAGTCAAAGTACATTGGCGGAATTAGTCCGTTAAGGGAGCTACTTGGGAAGAAGAAGTAGATAAGCGAACCCAATATCCTCACCTCTTCTCCGCAAGGTCGTAATTAGCCCAAGGTAATATATTTACTTTGAATTTACTCAATCTCATGTTGAGATATAACTACCAAATATGTATCAATTAATGTTGCATACTCAGTGATGCATTCACAAATTAGTTTTGTCATACACTTATGCATCAGACATGCATGTCCAGTATATAAGCTCAGCTTATCAGTAATCCTAGTTAAGCATTCATGAATCATGTTCAGCTATGTACTCATGCATCATATATTCATGTTCCGTATGATAATTCCATATATCAGTAATTTCATTCATGAAATCATACTTCAGTTGTACATGTCCAGTGTCTAAATCTAGTCTATTAGTATTCTCAGTTTAATCAATCTTATTCGAGAACGAACATTTCCAAGTGGGACATATTATACGACCCCACAAAATCCTAAGCTCAACTCATTCTTTTAAGCTTACTAAGGGAAAACATAGAAAATTCAAGCAAAGTATTCAGACTTAGTATTATTTTGGCCTTCGTAAGTTGAAAACTCTATTTTATGACTCTTATAACATTAAAATGTTAATCTTTAGGTTGATTAATGATCAGGAATGTTAGTAGGTGTTCTTGACTGAGTCTCGTATTATTTGGACCTTGTTTGAACCACGTTTGGGAATTCAATTAGTGAATCAAAGCGATCACGGCACGGCACGTTGACCATTTTTCCTTGGCTCCCATTGGCAATTTCTAGTAAACCGATATGGACTCGATGTGGTGAATTAGCCTTTAAATTGATGTGAACAATGTAGTATATTGGTCTGCATGTCGATAGTCCAATTTTTAGTTATTCAAAAGCCGCGACCTCAAGGGTATTAGGGTCTTTTTTCCCACCCCTATTCAGCCCTAAAACATAAGATTCAGCCCTCATTAAGAAAAATACACTCACTTTCTCGCAAATTACTTGTAAAAAAGAATCCTAGGTGATTTAATTTCAAATCCAAGGCTCAAGGTTTCACCATTTTTGTTCAAGAATTTAGAAACAAAGGTATGTCAATTGTTCATCCAATGGTTCCTTCCACCCTTGGAGTCTAAGAAACTCTTTTAAACTTCATGTAGCTTCATTTCATGCTTTCCATGATTTGGATTCAAGTGTATTCGTGATTATAATGCAGATTGTATTTCTTCCATGATTAAGTACAAGATTTATGTAAAGACAACAATTAAGTATGTAGTATCATGTGAATTCATGTTAAACCCTTGAAATTATGATGCTCATGTGTTGATTAGTTCTATATTCATATATAATGCTATCCAAGTGTTTGATGAGTTGTTCATGAGAATTAAATAATAAAATTATATTATATTAGCATTTATTTAAGTTTATGTCATGCAAGTGTTTGATTGAATGTCCTAATGAATGAATGATGATCAGGTATTTATTTATTATATTTCAAGATTGTGCCATGTCTTATAATTTATGCAATGAAGTCCTGGTGGTATTTAATACCCAATAATTTAGATGGTTATCTAGATCCATGGTAAGTCTAAGGATAGTATCAGTCTTGTCATGATCAATAGTACTCTCAGTCGATTAGAGGACTTAGGAAAAACTCAGAAGTTTTAGTATCCGTCAAGTCTAGTTTAATATTCAGTTCAGACCTTAGAAAAGTTAGTTAGTTAACATAGTCCAGTAGTATTTTGTCAGTCTATGGAACCCATTGAACTCAGTCCAATTTAGTTATATATACGATTGGTAACAGTTCTGTCCAGCCTAGCACAATTTAAAAATCAGTCTAGTGTCTCTTCAATTTAGAGTAGGATTTCGCACCGAGCGAACCCAGTGATGAGGGCATTCCTATTAGCAGAAAGTTTGACCCTTAGTAGCAATCCCAGCATTATAGAACCACATATACAGCGTAGGTTGAGATATCTTCCTACCAGATTAGGGTTGATACATCTTAATTGAGTTTTACTACCAGTGAGGGTTGACGAAAGAGCTTTCTTCTAGGGAGGGTTAACTCATATATTTTCTTTACCCGAGGCATGATACTGGCACCCTTACAACTGGGTTTATAAGTTTGACCTTAATCGATTTAGAAAGGGGCATATTGGTTAGATAGTTTCCTCACATAGTCTCAGTTTCAGTTCTAGTCTCAAAATAGAACTCAGTTGAGTTCTATAGATTTAGAACTGTTAGATATAGTCACTCAGTTCAGTATGGAACTTAATATAGTTCCATAGGATCAATACCTTAAGATATAGTCACTTAGTTATCAGCTACACAGTATTAGTAAACTCAGATATCATTAAATCAGTAATTCAAAAATTAGTATCCAGTGTTATCATGATCTCAGTTATAGTATACATATTCATGCATGTATAGTTATAATAATGTCATATGCATTTCAGCCTACCACCCTTAGCATACCAGTATATTCAATGCACTGACGCATACTTTTCTCTTGCGCTATGATGTTTTATATCATAGGTTCAGATGTATGCATTCCCGATCACCCTTAGCAGTTTAGATCTTCAGTTGTCAAAGTTAGTGGTGAGTCATTATAGTTTAAGAACATGATTATTTTGTTGTTTAGATTATTTTAGTAGTTCGTAGTTAGTTGGGGACTTGTCCCATTAACATATATTTTAGACAGTTTTGAGGCCTTTTTAGACTAGAGTATTTTCAAACAAATGTATCCGATTTGGTATTTCCTTTGTCGTATTTAGATTTGTTATAGTATTGAGCCTTATGGCATGTTTTCAGCCTAATTTCTACATACTATAGTATTATTATTTAGTTATTATAGCAGGTACCAGTCATAGGTTAGCTTGTGGTCTTTTGGGATTATGAGTACTATGCAGCCTCCAGGGTATAGACTTGGAACATTACAGAGAGGCTATAAGATATTTATAGAAAAAGCTTCTAAATTATTAATCCTTATTGTTTAAGTTATTCATACCCTATATTTTATGTTATGTTCCACTCTTTTCTATAGAGATGGTAAGGAGTAAATATCTAGATATTAGGGATGTTGAGCTAATATCTTATGATGATCATAAAATTAAGGTAAACTAGGGGACATGGATTACAGAGAGGTAAAATAGGAATGAAAAGGTGCCCTTATTATAGATAGTTCTAGGAGGACCTCCCCTAAGCTCGAAATTCAGTGTGCAGAAGATGCAGGGCCAACAAAGGTTCCATGGGGTTCAATTTCTTCACAGTTCTAACTGGTCTATTTATTTTGTTATTGATACATTTTGTTGCTATTCTTATAAGTGCACATAATGTTTATCTAGTTCTAACTGTAGTTTCATTGTCATTACGAACATCTACTTATGCTATTCTTTAGACCTCGAGTTGTGCTCCACATTTTATGCTAGTATCTGATCATGGTATTATTGGTTTAGGGGTATAACCTTTATCTATGGTATTTTAATTTAAGGATTCTCAACCATTCAGACTTATTATTTCTCTAATTTCTTTAGGTACAATTATATCTTTTAATGATCAAGAAAGTTTTGAAAGGATCATTCCATTAGGTTTACATAAGTTCAGTGGTGCTATTGGTGAGAATGCCTATGAGATTTTGATTAATTGCCAACAAAAGTTACATAATCTTAGAATCTTTGAGTCTTATAGGGTTTCTTATACTACCGATCAATTGACAGATGTGGTTATGGATTGGTGGAGGTTGTATTTGAGTGATAGGAATTTGGGTTTGTCTGCTATGACTGAACTTATTTTTTATGTTTTCTTGAAGAGGTTTGTGTTATACATTTTAAGGGACCAGTTGCACGATTATTCATATCATTTCAGAGATGGTTTTCATTACTATTATTTAGTTTGAGGCACATATTCACACATTATTTAGGCATTTAGTTGCAAGCATCTAAACAAAATCTTAGCAGATTTAGAATTTTATGATGGTATTAAAGGTACATATTAGTTGGCTACAACTCCAACTGTAGTATTAGGGGCTTCTTTTAATGAATTATTGAGCAGTCAAAGATGACTGAGTCAATTATATAGGCTACTTAGGGTGGCTCTAAGAAGGTACATCATTATCGTCAGTTTAGTGGACACATATTGCAAGGTAGTTCTTTTTGGTAGAGGTCCTTATGCTTATCATGGTATATCCATTCAAGACTATTTTTTGGGATCAGGTTATAGGTACTAACATTTAGTGACTTTAGGTAGTCAGACATTTGGTTAGGGTAGTCATTATAGTTAACCTGTACTTCCTTATATTGTGGTAGACTATATAGAGTGTTTTTATATGATTAGTTTATCCATGTGCTTAAGGATTATCCTTGGCATATTTTCATACCTACTCATATATGGGCAATGAAGGGTGATTTATAAAGTGATACAGTTATAGATAAAGTTACTTGAGGTAGAGGTTGAGGTACTTGCAATGGTGGTCAAGGAGTTACTTAATCCATGAGTAGATGTACAATGGTACGCTATATTTTCTAGATTAGAGGTAGAGACCTCTAATTCTTTCGTTACAAATATCATCCCAATTTTCTATAGATTTGTTTCTATATTATTTAACTATAGTTTTACTTTCTCCTATATGTCTTTATAGTTTGCTTCCAATATAGACGTTACATATAAGCCTGTTTCTATGCCTCTTCATGTTTCTACCTTGGTAGAAGATTATTTAGTAGTGGATTGAGTGTATCAATCTTTTGTGGTTACCTTTGCAGGTTGGTAGACTTGGTCAAGGTTAATTTTCATAGATATGGTTGATTTTCACGTTATCATAGGTATGGATGTGCTAGCTCCTCATCATGAAATTTTGGACTACTATACAAAGATTGTGACCTTAGCTATGATGGATTTGCCTAGGTTATCTTAGAAGGATACACTTCATTTAGATATGAAGATTGTTATATATTTGCTGTATCTCGTCGCATGATAAGGAAAAGGTATTTGTCTTATTTAGCTCATATCAGTGGTATTAATAATGTCTAACTATTTTTATGGATTCTATTAGAGTTGCTCATGAGTTCTTAGATATGTTTTCTCCTATTTACTCGATATGCCAGGACCTCAATAATGATTTTGCTGTGATATAGAGCTAGGCACCAATTTTATTTTGTTTCTCCCTATAGGAGGGACACTGCAGAGTTGATGGAGTTGAAGGAGTAATTGTACAATTTATTAAAAAGGGGTTTACTATACCTAGTGTATCCTTTTAGGGTGTACTAGTCTTTTTTTTAGAAGGAGATAGTTTTATACGTATATGTATTGATTATAAGTTTTTGAACATAGTGAGGATTGAGAACAAGTATTATTTTCCTCGTATTGATGATCTATTTATCCCACTTCAGGGAGCTTTAGTGTTTTCCAAGATTGATTTATGGTTTGGTACCATCAAATTAGGATTATAGTTTTAGATATTGTAAAGATATATTCATACTTCATACAATCATTATAAGTTATAGGTCATGTCGTTAGGATTGAGAAATAACTATGTAGAATTCATGGTATTGAATAACTGGGTAATTTGATTGTATCTAAACTCTTTTATGATTGTATTTATAGATAACATCTTGGTTTTTTCTAAGTGAGAGATTGACCTTGTAAAGCATTTGAGGATTGTTCTTTAAAGGTTGCATAATGAAATATTGTATGCTATGTTTTCTAAGTGTGACTTTATATTAGATTTTCTTACTTTCTGGGGTCATGCAATGATTAAGTATAGTATTATTATTGATTCAACCAATATTGAAGTGATTCGAGATTGAGCTAGACCTACTTCTCCTATCTCTATTCAGAGTTTTGTTGGTTTGGTGGTTAATATTGGTGTTTTGTATGTGGTTTCTCATCTATTAGGGCTCTTTTGACTATGTTGACACAGAAAAAGATGGTTTTTAGTGGTTGAATGCACGTGAGAAGAGCTTTCAAAATCTCAAAGAGCTGTTGACTTTGGCTCCTATCTTGATTTTCTCAAGGAGGTTATGGTTTTTATCGTATCTTGTAATACTTTAACTGTTGGTTTGGGGGCAGTGTTGACACAGTAGGATACGATGATTGATTATGACTTTACTAGTTAAAGCCTCATGAAAGAAATTACCCTACCCATGATTTGGAGTTTGTAACTATTGTGTTGGTGTTATAGCTGCGGTATCATTACTTTTATAACCTGCCTTATGAGATTTTCTCAGACCATAATAGCCTTCAGTACTTCTTCAGATAGTTAGCTATTAATAAGAGAGCGATATCTGGTTAAGTTGTTTAAGGATTATTACATAACTATTTTGTACCATCCATGTAAGACTAATATAGTTGTGGATACCTTGAGTCAAAAGTTGACGTCTATGGGATTTTAGATCATCTCTTGACCAAAGAATGGCCTTTAATCATGTAGATTCAGTCTTTAGCTAATTAAATGGTCAGCCTTGAAGGTTCAGTCTTTAGCTAATCAAATGGTCAGCCTTGATATTTAACACTCGAGCATGTTTTATCCCTTTTTGATGCTAGATCTTTCTTGATGGAGTAGATTTAAGCTCACTAGTTAAATAATGATAGTTTGAAGGAGATTTAGGGTAAAATGTTTAGTGGTAAGGCTAAAGCCTCCCTTTATTCTTATGGTGTATTAAAGATTGGAGTCTGAGTTTGTGCAATGAGATTTGAAGATTGGGTACGATTGATTTTAGAGAAATCCCATTGTTGTAGATATACTATACATCCTAGTCTAACCTAGATGTATCATGACTTGAATAAGCTTTACTGGTAGGGTGGTCTGAGGAAGGAAGTATCAGATTTTGTTGCTCATTTCTTATGTTGTCAAGAAGTAAAGGTCGAGCTTCAGATAAAAGGTGATTTACTGCAAATATTACCCATTCTTAAGTAAAAGTGGGAGTGGATCACTATAGACTTTTTAGTGCGGTTGCCTCGTACTTCATGTAGTTCTGAAGTTATTTAGGTCATCATGGAACGGGTGACCTAATCAACCCATTTCATTCCTATCTAGATTTTACGTAGTGCTAAGAAGTTGGCCCGTATCTATGTTCGTGAGATAGTTTATCTTTATAGGGTATCATGTCTATTATTTAAATAGAGGCTTAGAGTTCACTTTTAGTATATGTTGGTCTTTTCACGAAGAGTTAGGCACCTAGGTTGACCTTAGTACAACTTTTCACCCCTAGAGTAATGGTCAACCATAGTGTACTATTTAAGTTTTGGAGGATATGTTCCATATTTTTTAATGAATTTTAGGGGTTATTGGGAGCATCTTTTGTCTTTAGCAAAGTTTACTTAAAATAATAGCTATTATTCAAGTAAGAAGATAGCCCCTTTTTATGTATATTATGGTAGGAACTATCAATAACCTATAGTTTGTTTGAAACTTCAGGGGTTAGACCTTGATGTTCTAGATTTCTATATGAGTCTTTGGATAGAGTTTAAGTGATTTGCGATAGGCTTAAAGAAATGCAGAGTAGAAAAAAGCATCATGTAGACCCCAGGGTTCGTGGCTTGACAATTGGGAATGGTATGATAAACACCAAGTATATATTGCTGTTTGAGATTCTTTAGACAGTTGAAGAGGTTGTTTTTGAGTTGGCATTACCTCCGAACTTTTAAGGCATTTATCCAGTTTTTCATGTATCTATGTTTTATCTCTATTTTTCAAATGAGTCTCATGTGATTTGTTGGTACTCAATAAACTTATCTAAGAGTTTGACCTTTTTTGATGATTTAGTGTTTATTTTATCAAAGGATGTAAGATGATTGCATTCTAGATATATTCCTGCATTTATGATTCAGTGGAGACACCGTCCTAGTGATGAGGTGACTTTGAAGGTTGAGTTTGACATGAGTAGTAGTTAACCTCAGTTCATTACTGATTAAAGTATTCTCTCCCCTTTAGCTTGAAGAAGAAATAGATATTTAGTGGTGGATTCTATAATAATCTGAATTTGTGAATTTTCCATTTTCATGTGGTTTGAACATTTTCCCCTTCCTAATGGTTACTACATTTTGATTTTGAGGTTCAGGGTTGGTTGGTGTAATTCTAGATGCAATCACGAGTACGTTTTGTGAGTTTACAATTATTTAGAGGCTTGAGAAGCGATATAGTTAACTTTAGTCAACATTCGTTATTCTCACTTCCAAATGGCACAACAAATAGTAATACAGATGTAGAATGTCGAATTTGAGTTATTAGCAAGTTAAGTTCAATTTCGAGACATTTATATCTCATTTTCACCATTTGTATAGAAAATAATGAAATAGTGTCTAAAGAGTTAATATATTAATAACGACCTTTTTCCAAAATATAACAACGCCGATAAGTGTGGAAAATTAAAATTATCATATTTACTTGTATGGTTTAATTCTATTGGGTTGAAACTTGAGAGTCCGTTCTGAGGTTTCAAAACTTTGCATATTATTTGATGGCTGATATCTGGTGCCTGAATATCACCTTCTTCGCCAATGCAGACCTCAGGCAATGAATGAAGAGAATAAATTGTTCCTTGATCATGAATGCAATTATGGGGCCATGATCACAAAGGTTATTTAGTTTGGGTAAGGTAGTAGGCCTTTTATCACGAACATAATCGTTCTGTTGCAAATATAAGGGTTCCGATCTTGGATCTTCCAAAATGCGATGGCCAATTTAATTGGCTGATAAACTCGCAAATGCGAAGGCTTATCCACATTCATAAAGTACTATTCATTGGATAGTATAAAATTCCATTTTCTTGATTTTACTCCCTTTTGCCCCACCATGCTTTGGGGAAGACAATTTTTGAGGGTTTTAACATAGATATTTGTGTGGGTAACTCTAAACTCATAATTTCACTATTTTCCATTGATTTTGAATTGAAAACACCTTTAAATCATGTTTTCAAAAAATAAAATTACAGTTTTACCAGTAAATTTTAAAGAGGGTTTTTCTTTGTTTTTTGCCTTGATTTAACC
>JAPEIP010000008.1:49258284-49272321 GCA_026120095.1 Capsicum chinense | reverse complement strand
TATTTTATGAGTTGGATGGGCTTGCTAAATCTATTTTTACTACTTAGTAAGAGAGAAATCGATGATTTGTTTTGGGATTGAGACTTTTTCTTTGAATATTTGCATAGAGTTCATTGTTGTGGTAGGTCTTTTGTTGAGTTTTTTGATCTTGAGTAGGTTATAGAGGTGAACTATTATGAAACCTAAGGGGCAGAGATAATAGACCATTCTATCAGGGTTGTTTCAGTGGGAGCTACAGTGGCTTATAGTTCAGAAGTAGTGGTTCTCAAGGTTGGTACCCCTGAATTAGCCTTATCATCATAAGGGTTAGTCTAGTAGGTCTTTTCATATCACACCTTAGATCACCGATGGGAGTCAGCCTAGTTTCTTTGCTCATCCTGCCTAGAGTAGTAGTCATCCTTCGAGGGTTCATTTTTTAGTTATGCTAGTAGTGGTGGTTCCGAATGAGCTATCTAGTTTCAGTACAATACCTAGGGCATGTTATCTTTATAGGGATTTTGAATATTTTTTTAGAGAGTGCCCTAGTAATGAAGTGATAATTCCTTTAGCTCAGACTATTCCACAAATAAATGAAATACATTCCCTACCTAGAGGAGGTATGTAAGGTCACTGTGGTGGTCTCCAGGATGCCCATGGATGTTATTAAAAAGAGAGGATATGAGATCAATCAGGAAGCCATCTTGGTGATGAGCATAGTCAATTGTATGTCGTACCTAGGACAAATAAAAATGAGTCCTCAAATGCTATTATTATAGGTACGTTTTGGTGTTTCATCTATTCGCCTTTGTCATATTGGACCTAGGATACACTTATTCTTATGTGTCTTATTAATATGCACCATGGTTAGAGTTATCTTGGGATTCAGTATCAGTGCCATTGCCTATATCTACTCCTATGGCTGACTATTCAGTAGTTGATTGTATTTTCAGATCATATATTTTGACTGTTTGAGAGTTAGTTAACTAGGATGATCTTATTTAGTTAGATATGGTGTATTTTTATATAATTCTTGACATGGACTAGTTATCCCACTATCATGTAGTCTTGGATTATTTTTCTATTCATTATCTTATCTATGCTCGACATACCCCCAGTTGTACAAAATTGAGCTATTAACTGTAAGACAATAGGCATTATTTTTTATATTCAAGATAGGAGACTTATTTAGAGGGTTTTAGAGTCTTTTCCCGCTTATATTCATGATGTTAGTGCAGAGAGCCTGTCCTTGAATCTGTTCCTATTGCTTATGATTTTCTTGATGTTTTCCGAACCGATTTACCTAGTCTTCTTAGTTAGTGTGATATTGATTTTGTTATTGATATTAAGTTGGGAACCCAATCTAATTCTATAGCATTTTACCATATGATTCTTTTTGAGTTAATGAATTTAACTCTCAACTTTAGGATCTTTTAGTCCTGGGTTTTATTGGACCGAGTGTGTCCCTTTAGTGATCTAATATTGTACGTGTATTGATTATAGGAAAGTTAAGCTAGTAGCCTATGCCTTATATTAATGATTTACTAGTCTAACTTCAAGGTGCAATATTTTTTTTAGTGATTGACACAAGGACCAATTACAATCAGTTGAGTATTCTGGATAAGGATATCCCTTTACGGGCCAACGACCCAACCATGTTCATGGATTTGATGAACCATGTATTCAAGCTTTATTTGTATTCTTGTTTGATTGTTTTCATCAAAAACATACTTGTGTATTCAAGGAGTAGAAAGGCGAATATACAAGATTTCACAATTGTGCCCCAAACATTGAAAGATCACATGTTTTTTGCCAAATTCCTTAAGTGTGAGTTGTCGGCTTCAATCAATTACATTTCTTATGAATATGGTATCTAAGGATTATATTATGGTAAAATAAACAAAGATTGAAGCTCTTCGCTCTTGGGCAAGCTACATCCCTGTCTATGGTTCGTAGTTTCATTAGATTGGCCCATAACTATTAATGGTTCATTGAGAGTTTTGCTACAATTGTAGTGGCAATGACTATAGCTCAGAAGGAGGCTCCTTTCAGATGGTCTGAGGAATGTAAGTCAAGCTTTGGGAAGCTCAATAGATTCATCACTAGATTCATCACTTCTACTCCTATTTTAGATTTTTTTGTGGAGGGTGAGTGATTTACCATATATTATGATACATCTGAGCTTTGTTTAGGTTGTCTATTGATGCAACAAGGTCAAGTTTTTGCTTATGCATTAAGACAGCTAATGATGTATGAGAACAACTACCCCGCTCATGATCTAGAGTTGGCAGTAGTAGTTTTCACACGTAAGAGTTGCGATATTATCTTTATGGTGTGCATTATGAGATTTTCACGAATTATCATAGTCTTTAACATATCATGAACAAGATAAATCTTACTTTTAGGCAGTGCAATTGGATGGAGTTGCTTAAAGATTATGACATCTCTATTTTGTTTCATCTAGGCAAGGTGAATGTGGTAGTGGATTCTTGAGCTGAAAGGCGGTGAGTATGGGTAACTTGGATTCTATTTTAGTTTATCAGAGGTTGCTGGCATGAGACATCTGGTCCTTACCCAACTTGATGGTGAAACTTGATATTTCAAACCCTAAGAGGATTCTTGCAAGTGTTGAGGCGAGGTCTACATTACTCGAGCAAATTTGGAGTCATTAGTTTAAGGGTATGAGACTTCTCTTCATTTGTAATCAGGTCTTGAGTTGGGAGTCCATGAGGGATACCATAGATTCTGAGGGAGTTTTGAGATTTGATGGCTACGTTTATGTTCCGAGTGTTGGTGAATTAATTTGGATAGTATTACGTGAGGCCTACAACTCTATCTACTCTATTTTCTTGAATTATAGCTAATTTGTATGGAGATTTGAGGTAACATTTTTAGTGAAGTGGAATAAAGAGAGATATGGAAGACTTTGTAGCTCATTACTAATGTATTAGCAGGTGAAGGTGGAGCATCAGAAAGCTGGTGACTCAATTCTTGTATTGCCCATCCCCGAGTGGAGATAAGAGTGGATTACCATAGACTTTATTAGTAGGTTTCCTTGAATATCCTGTGGTTCTGAAGGTATTTGGGTTACTATATATCGGTTGACCAAATCATCATATTTAATTCCTATTTAGATGTTCTTCAGTTTTGGGTGTGCCTATTTCTATCATTTTAGATTGGGGTTCAATGTTTAACTCACGCTTTTAGAGTGCTTTCCAGGAGGATTCGGGCACTTATTTGAATCATAGCACAACCTTCCACACTCAGATTGACAGGCAATACGAGTAAACTATTTAGGTTCTCAAGGATATGTTTTGATCCTGTGTTAAAGGATTCCGGAGGACATTGGTGCAACACTTGGCTTGGAAAAAGTTTGCATATAATAGTACCAACTATTCGAATATTTAGATGGCACCATTTTATGATTTATATGGTATATAATATCGTTCCCCAATTGAGTAGTTTGATACTTACAAGATTAGACCCTGTGGTATTGACTAGCGTTACGAGTCGTTGGATATAGTCAGGGTGATTTAGAATACATTTAGGGCATCGTAAAGTAGGTAGAAGGCTTAGACAAATAGTGGACTTCGTACCTTATGATTTAGAATTGGTGACCAGGTATTTCACGGTGTATAACCTATGAAGGGTGCGATTAGGTTCTAGAGAAAAGGTAAGATTATCCCCCAATAAATTTGACCTTTTTAGATCATTCACATCGTCAAAGAGGTTGGTTATGAGTTAGCCCTACTCCTAGATTTTTCTATTGTCCATCCAATGTACTATGTTTCTATGTTGCAGCAATACATTTCTGATAGGTATCATATGCTAAGATGGGGAATAATTTAGTTGGATTAGAGATTACCCTTAATGGAGGAACCGATGTTCATATTAACTAGAAATGTTAGGTGGTTGGACGCTATAGAGAATCTAGGCTCAATAGAGGCACCGCCCCATAGAGGTCTCTACTAGGATGATTAAGAGCAAGATGAGGACATAATATTCTCACCTAGTAAAGGCTTCATGTACATTCTAATACTTTACTTTTTCAAATGAAAGTGTTTTTAGTAGTGGATATTGTATTGACCCTCTATGTCATTTTCAACATTTCCACTCATTTTCATTGAATAGAGGTTTCCTATAACTAACTCAAATCATTTAGGACTTGCTTGAGTTGATAGTTCATTTACACGGTAGTTTGTTTCATTCTTCAAGTCAATTCCCTATTTTAAAGTCTTCGCTAGTTAAAATTTGCTACCCAACAAGAACTTTAGTCAAACAGCCTCGTATGCCAATTCATATAGTTCCAACAACACTAGAACATCGATTTTAGGTTGGGTGGACCCTTGGTCGGGTCCCAAGGCTTTTGAACTCATCTCAGGATATTGGCGGGAAGTTAAGAAAAATTGCACATGGGAGTGGGGACCAACTTTTCATGGGTACAAAATTCAACAAATCCATTGAATCTAAAATGAAAAATTTATAGGTTAGAATAGTTCATTTTAGTATTTGAGATTTTAGATGAATCGCAAGGGGTAGGTTGAGACTTGGAAACTTAAAAGTCTCAGCTAGTGATAGTGCATTCACTTAAGCACCCACTTGGTCGCTTAACCTATGGCCGTTAAAGTGTCCAACCGATCACTTTAGTGGTCTGGCTTTCTCAATAGGAATCTATTAAGTGATTCCTTTGTCGTTGAAGCGGCCAAAGGTTTCTTAAGCAACATGAAGAGATTTAGCTAATTTATTTAAAGCAATACTTGGTCTCTTTAGTGATGTCCGCTTAAGAGACACCTGGACTCTTGGGAATCAAATAAATTACAAACATAGTTCATTTTCTCCCATTTTCAATAGTGCAGAACCCTAAAAAGTGTGAAACTTAGGAGAACTATTAGTGTGTGATTTCAGTGTGTTCATAGGCTCCAGTAATACGTTTCTTCTCTTAATTCTTGGTAATTTTTCATCAATATCATGGATTCATTTCCCTAAAAACCCTTTAATATTGGTGGGTTGATTGTAGGACTATTTGAGCTCAAAATTAAACCATTATTGGGGGTAAATGCTTCTTGAGCATAGAGAGGCGTGATGTCACTTTTGAAATTGTGATTTTGAAAATAGGTCCCACATGGGATTTTTATGTAATTTTGGACTCAACAAACAATAGTGCTATATGGATGTCATTGTCCTCGTATATATGAGTGGATTATGATTTTGATAGCATGACATCTTTGGAAAGCTTCTCAGAAAGGGAAATAAATGATTTAATAGATTTCTCTAGCATCCAGATAGGCTACGTTTACCTTCCTCAATGATTTAGCTAATTTGTAGTTTATTTATGATACTATGCTAGATATAGGATGGAAATTTTGTTGTGTAGGTATGATTTGTATAATTAGTATTATTTGACTTGTTTAGGCGATTAAGAATCATAAATTTGGCATAATTGATTTAGTTGCTCGTGTTTTAGGTAGAATTACTATATTAGGGATAAAAGTGGCTTGTTTGAAATCTAAAGGTTAATATATATACCTTAGCATAGTACAGGAAGAATTTACCTTAGTACAGATTTCTTTGCATTAGAAAAGGGCAGCTTCAGCCCATCTTAGGCCAAGACTATTACTAGAATCTTGTAAGACTTAAAAGGGAATAATATATTCTTAAAGTTTTATATTTTAGAGTTTGTTGAAGCTGCATCCCTGCCACTTATGCTAGTTCAATACCTAGGCGTTGATACTTGTTCTACCTCTTGTTTGGTGATATATGATCTTGAGATCTGTTCGATTCCAACATTATTTATAGCATAAGTTTTTATTCAAGTTCGATATTTTATTATATGAGTTTTGGTTTAAGTCCAACATTTGATTATATGAGTGCCAACTCAAGTCCATTATTTAAATATATTTTTATTGGTTAACGTACGTTAACTAGTTATCTTAGTTATGATACAAGATCTACTTTTGGCTATATGAGTTAGGGTTTAAGTCTAGCATTGATGGTTTCTCCGTGAAGGTTACGAAGTCGGTACTTGTCAGAGGTTTATGATATTGATGGATTCTTTCTTATGGCTTATGGACTAAAAATAAAACTTCAGTTACTTACTTTCTTGATTATACCCTCCGAGCTTATGGGGGAACAAATTGAGTTATTTATTTTTCATACTTACTAGCGTATGGGAGCCACTCTAGTATTATTTTTGCTTTTCCATACTGTGTTTATTTTGGTTTTTCATTTATAGTGTTGGAGCTTTTTTTTAGATTTGTCGTTTTACCTTGACTTAGATTATTTATCTTGCATCTTATTGTACTTATATCATGATTTAGCTCAATCGAGCGATGATTCCTATTGAGCACCCATGACTTTCGTACTCATACTATATTTGGTGTAGATCCAATTACAAGAGGCCATTGTTGATGTTAAGTTCATGCTGAGTTAAGTTTGGAGATAGGGTGAGCTCTTGGAATCAGAGTTGCCGCTTTTCCTGCTTTATTTATGACTAGTCTTTCACTATTTGAGATAGATTTGTATTTGAATATTTTAGTGCTTATGTTCCTCTAGGTAATAGATCTTCTACCGAGAAGTCCTCATAACCCTTATTGAAACAAAGTCTAATCTAATTTAAGGAGAAAAATATAACCAAATCTTCCACTCTTGGATGCTAGATGAGCTCACTAATCTGCAGAATGTCAGGTGATACTGCATTCCTACAACAAACCTTCATCTTAAGTACCTAATCTACATCATAGAAAAACATAGTGCAATATATAGTCAATACAGTAAAATATATTAGTACGCAAGTTACATATACAATATAAAGCTGAAATTGAGTATAAGTGTGTAACTTAAAGAAAAATAAAGTTACAAAGCATGAATCGTGAGAAAAAAATTTAAAATGACCTTGAGATTTTAAATTCTAAAGAGAATCATCATAGAAACTATTTGCATGCAAGGCTCTTTCATATACATAATATATAGTCATTAATCATCCCTCTATAGGAGTTTCTTATAACTAATAAAAACCATCTGACTTCATGATGTCCAACCTATAATCCTAGTTTGGAAGGGTTTTCCTATACTTGTCAAGGTACATATACTATCAATAGATCTAGAATGAAACTTCTTGGGCTAATAAGATTGTCTAATATGAAGAATGAACCATATCCCATGGTTATATTGTTAATATAGGAGCTGTGCTATCTAGATCCTGATCTTCTCTTGGTAATAAATCCTCCCAATCTATAGTTATACATACATTTACTAATAACATATATTTTAAGGTTATCTAGAAGATTTACAATAAGTCTTTACTCAAAAGGTCCTCTTGAGTAATCTTATTTTGAGACTATGCATAAATCTCTCTTTCATAAATCACTTGATGAAATCTCATTTAAAAAAATATCCTTTAAATCATGTTTATAACATAAACCATGAAAAACTTAATGAGAATATTGGTGGCTTTGTAAATTCTAAAATAGAGTATATAGGTTTACAAATTACCTTAAAACATGCTTGTAGAGTCAAAGTCATAGATTAAACATAATATTCATGAAAAACGTGTAGCTTGGATCATAGATCTTTCATTAAAATCAATACTATAAACTCAAATATAGAAAAATAGGTAAAACAACCATACTATTTACACATAATTTCATATAAATTTAGAGTACATGGGCCTAAGAATGAAAATAATTAATAATTGAAAACTTATTTACCTAAACAATTAAACTAAACTTCAAGAAGAACTCAGAAAAGCTTGTTAGAGATGAAACCCTAGATGACTTTCAATTGCCTTGAACTTGTCCATAACTTATGGAAGAATCAAAGTGATAATTGTATTGTGGATCTCATACTTATACTTTTTGATAGAAAAAATGCCAGTTAAGGAAAAGTCAAAAATACATTTTTTTAAAGTAAAGTTACAAGACATGGTTCTACAAATAATTCCATGACTAGTGGAACACTTTCATTAATAATGGTCCTATTCATGTATTTTAGGAAATTTGGTGTAATTTAGGTATCACTTCAATGGTTTGATAGAACGATACTTGGTCTTGATTTATAGGTTGTATTGTCATTCAGGAACTTTAAAGGATTTGTAAACTCTTAATTCAGTTCCCATATATCACCCTAGGACTGTTTCTTTCCTTAGGAGTTGAGGAAAGTGAAGGTGGAGAAGTTTGTTAATCTAAAGCAGGGTAAGATGGTAGTCAAGGATCACGTCTTAAAATTTTACCAGTTATTATGGTATGCTTCAGAGTTGGTTTTTTGTATGAGGGTGAGGATGAATAGTTAATTTTGGTATTGTCTTATGAGTTGATCCTTGAAAGTAAAACAACCTTGTTGATCAAGGACATAGATATCTCTAGGTTGGTGGTGTTCATTCAAAAAATAGAGAAGAAAAAGAAAAAGCAGACTGAGATACTAGATAGGCATGATAAGAAATTTAGGTTTTCAGAGCTGTGTGGTAGCAAATAGCAGAGTGGAAGGGATGGTTGTAAGTGGCCTAAGAAGATGTGGGGCAACTTGGGGTCTTATTCTACGGCTAGTCCTCCCTACCCTAAGTCATTGGGTGATAGGCATTTTTATGGTTGCAACAACTTTAAGGCCCAGGGAGGTCGATATCAGGGTAGTGGGGCTCAGTCAGCTCTATCATATCCTCCCTATAGGTTTTGTGGTAGATTTCATTGGGGTTTTAATGATGACAGAAGGGACTGGTGCATTAACTGCGGTCAGCTAGGGAATATGCTTAGAAAATATCTTGTTGGTAAGGTTTCTTTAGGGGAAAATAGAGTTCCTATTTTCTCTTCTTTATCCTTGGTACCAAAGTGTGCACCATTTAGTTTTGGCAATGGTTGAAATATTCTTTATGCTCTCACTACCCAAAAGGTGTCTTAGGCATCTCCTTATGTCGTGACTGGTACATGAAAACTCTTTTCTTATAATTTGTACTATTTACTTAATCTGAGGTCCACCATATCTAATGTGACTCCATTTGTGGCTGTGCAATTAGTTTTGGTCTCGAGAGTATTTTAGACCATTTTTCTATTTATATCCCAATAGGTGACTCTGTGATTGCTAAAATAGTCTATAGGGTATGTGTGTTATCAGTTGGTAGTAATTAAAATGTGGTGGATTTGTTTGAATTAGATATGGTAGATTTCTATGATATATTGGAGATGGATAGGTTGCACTAGTGCTATGCATCTCTAGATTGTCTGACCCATTAAATTTTCTTTAATTTCCCTAATAAGCAAGTTACTAAGTGGGAGGGTGGTTTCCTAGCTCATAAGGGGAAGTTTATGTCATATCTTAGAGCTTGGAGACTAATCTCTCAAGTTATCTATTATTTGGTCCCGGTTAAAAATTCTAAATTAAAGGGTCATTCTTTGAATTTTATCCCTTTGGTGAATCAATTTTTGAGGTCTTCCCTTATTAACTTCCTGGTGTTCCTCATGATAGAGAGATTAAGTCTGGGATTAGTGTTGTTTATGACACTTATTCAATCTCTATTCCTCAATATTGAATATTTTGTCTAAGTTGAAAGAGCTTAAAGAACAACTAAAGGATCTTTTAGATAAGAGTTTCATCCATCTTAGTATGTCTCTATGGGATTCGCCGGTGTTATTCATGTTTAAGAAGGAAGGTACCTTTAGGATGTATATTAATTACTGAAAGTTGAATAAGGTGATGGTAAATAATAAATATCCCCTTCCAAGGATAGAGTATTTGTTTGATCATTTGTAGGGTACTAAGTATTTCTCTAAGATTGATCTTTTATATGGGCATCATCAATTAAAGATTAGGGAGGTAAATATGACTAAGAGTTCCTTCCACACTCGGTAAGGGCATTATGAGTTTCTAGTTATTTCTTTTAGGTTGAACAATGCCTCGGCAACATTCATGAATTTGATGAATAGGGTCTTTTATAAGTTTTTAGTCTAGTTCATCATTGTTTCCATAAATGGTATTCTTGTGTATTCTAAGCGTGAGGTGGATCAGGTAAATCACCTCCATGTGGTGTTATAGTCCTTGAAATAATGATTGTTGTCTTTCAAATTTTAAAAATATGAATTCTTGTTGAACATTGTAACTTTTCTAAGTCATATCATTTCTAGTTAATGGATAATGGTAGATCCGCAAAAGGTTGTAGTAGTTATTGAGTCTCATAGATCGATGACTCCAACAGATATTCAGAGCTTCTTAGGTTGAGCTGGATAAAAAAGTAGGTTAATAGAGAGTTTTTCTTCTATAGCTGCCCTGTAGATTAAGCTGATTTAGAAAAAGGTAAACTTCCTGTGGCCTAATTCTTATGAGGGTAGTTTTAAGAAGCCAAACGATAATCCAACTTTGGCTCAATTTTTGACTTTGCCTAAAGACACTGATGGGTGTGTGGTCTACTGTGATGCATCCCATGTGGGGCTTTGTTGTGTTTTGATGCAGCATGGTAAGGTGATCGCTTGTGCCTATAGGCAGTTGACGGTGCATGAGAAGACTTATCAAACTCACAATTTTGAATTATTAGTTGTGGTTCACGTTGGAAATCTTGCATCAATATTTGTATGGGGTGCATGAGGATATATTTTCTGATCATAAGAGCCTGCAGTATGTTTTTACTCAAAAAGAGCTTAACCTCTGGCAAAATAGATGGCTTGAGCTATTCAAAGACTATGACATAAATCTTCACTACATTCCAGGTAAAGCTAATGTAGTTGCTGATACTCTTAGAAGGTTATCCATGGGGAGTCTATCTTATGTGGATAACAATAAGAGAGAGTTGGTGAAGGAAATTCACCATTTAGCTAACCTTAGAGTTCGACTCTTGGACTCTAAGGATGGTGGTATGTTAGTTCAAAAAGTGGCGTAGATGTCTCTAAGTGCCGAAATTAAGGAGAAACAAGTGTTAGATCATGTGATAATGAGGATCAAGGGTGATGTTGGTGGGCAGAAGGTGATGACCTTTTAGCTTAGCAGTGATGGTACTTTGCGGCATCAAGGGAGATTATGTGTTCCCGATGTCAATATTTTGTGAGAAAGGATCTTGGCTGAGGTACATAAGTCATGCCATGTTGTTCATCCCAATTAGATAAAAATGTATCATGACCTCAAGGAAATTTACTGCTGCAACAATTTGAAGAGGGATGTAGCCAACTTTGTGGTTAAATTCATATTGTTCCTACAAGTGAAAGTTGAGCGCATGAGGCCCAAAGGCTTGTATCAAGAAATTGAATTGCTAGAGTCGAAGTGGGAAGTAGGAAGTGATCAACATGGATTTTCTATCGATCTTCCTTGGTATTGGAATTAATTTGATTCAGTTTGGTTAATAATGGATAAGATGACAAAGTTGACTTACATTTTTCCAGTAAGGACTAACTTCTCGATGTAGGATTATGCAAGGTTGTAACTCCATGAGATTGTGAATTTTCAAAAAGTTTGGGGATCAAGGTTTCATCTTTGTTTTCTAATAAAGTTAAAGGTTATAGTTGAGGTGGTGGGATGTAAATCATGTCTATACTGCCTCGTTCTATCATTCGAGAACAAATTAACCAAGTGGGGCAGAATTAAAACACCCCGGGTTTTGGTCCTTTGAAATTTCCAGAGTTTTGAGCTTCATATAATCATATGACTCACCAAAATAGGCGCGTGGGTAAGGATACAGGTCAGATGACACAACTCATATGTTGTCCAGTGTGTGGTGGGTAACTGTCTGTTATGGATACAGGTTGGTGGGGATGAGTCATATGTTAAGGTACGAGCGGTAATGTCCAATTCGTATGTTACACAATGCATCTAACCTTTGATTTTTTCCTGGATACAGTTTGAGGGTACTAGTCATAAGGTAAGGAAACAATTTGGGAAAGGGTAGTCATTTGGTGGAAAGTATATGGGGTCTAACATTCTGACAAGGTATGAGTGGAGATTACCACACGTTTGATGTTGGTAAGAGTGAAGGGTCAAAATCGTACCCTCCTACAATAATTTTTCTAATTTAAGTTGGGGATTTTCTGGACATTTCCCCTTTTAACTTGTTTTGACCACACAACTTAAAACACTTTTGGGACTTTATTTACCCTACTATACTCCATCAAATATACTTTAAAAACTCTCAAATCTCTCTCAAGGTTTTTGGTTCAAGAAAGGCTAGGGTTTCATCATTATAATAAATTTGGGGCTTACAAGGGTGGTTACTCTTTGTATTCTTTGTATCTACAACATGTTACTCTCTCTCATTGTTAGTTAAAACTATAAACATGTTTTACTTAATGGTTTTCATGGTATAATTGTGATATTGTTTTGGGTTTTGAAATATCTGTTGGGGATTTTGGTTATTCTTTGTTCGATAGTTTTTTTCCTATGTTAATCTTATAGGCTTCACGGTATAATTGTGGTTTGAACATGTGGTTTCAAGGGAATGGCAAACTGGTACATGGTTGTTTTTTAGAAACTATATGCCCTCAACATGTATGTTAAAATTCCTATGAAAATGGTTTGGTCATACAGTTTGACTTTTATTTAAAACCTTGCATTGCATAATATGTTAATGAAACCTAAATTTATTTGATTTAATTAAATGATCTGAATAGACCTTGGTGGCCATGGTTTTGATTTATTGAAAATCCTATTGAGTAGATAGAAATCCCCTAAGTGTTGGCTAATGACAGTGCTTGCAAGTTATTGTCGGTATGACAATACCACTTCATAATCCCTTGGTAATTGAATCTTAGAAATTGTGGGTTGGTTATGTGCTAATGGTTTTAGTTGGGCAATAATTGAGGGGTGCGATAGATGACCGTGAAGGTGTGAGTCCGATAGACGGAAAGCCAAAACTCATGTTTGACGACAAAAGAGTTGGTTATGGTGACCATATACTTATGGGATACATTGGCATCCCCTAAGTTACACTTGTATGTATTAATCATGGAGGGCAAAGGGTACATGGTAATCTCCAACCCCTATGATACCTCCAGTTCGTACGGCTACATGCACTGGGGCCCGTTCAGGATGTAACATAGGACTTATATAGCCCGTGGTTGATTTTAGGATGGGCAAGCTTCATAAACCAGGCTAAGATTTATAATGAATGTTAAACCTAGTTCCCTTTCCCGGCATGGAATATACAAATGTATGAATGTGATTAAACTTGGTTTTAAATGTTGGCATTACTTTATTGTTAATCCTGAGAACATGCTAGCATTCACCCGCTAAACCATCTTCGGGCGTTGTTCCCCACGCAATGCAAGAAGCGGCCATAGTACTCCTCCTACTTAGCAACTTGGACTCGGGGACAACTTTGTGTTTGATTGAAATGGTGATATTCCCCACGAGATGCAGGAAGCGGTCATACTACTCCTCCTGCCCAATGACTTAGATTCAAGGACAACTTTGTGTTGGATTGAAGTGGTGATCTTCCATACTCTAGAAAACTCCATTACATGTTATGGACTTCTCTACATACTTTTGTTATTTCTTAGACTTTGGTTTTTGGCTATGATCTTTGGCATATCCCGACCGGATACTATTTTAATTTGAGTTAGAGTCTTTGTGAGACTACTTTGAGTTGGCATAGGCGGTGTCGGTATTGGTGTAAACCTTGGCATTGGTATTGGTATTGGGGGTGAGACCGGTTGGATATTTTGTTGTATTGTTGGTTGGTCATTATTATGGATTCTATTATTGCCTTTGAGTATTTATTGTTCCGTTTTATCATATGTAAGAAATTCATCTGAGATAGGGTGTAGGGGGATTGTGGTTGGGAATTGGTTATGGTCTCTGGTTCCACTTGGACTTGAAGCACCCGACATGACATGGCTAAGGTTTGGGTCGTGTCATACATACTATCACTACCATTAATAATAGACTCATGTAGCTATCATAATTTCTCCTACAGGAGTCGATACTCTAAATGGTTCACATAACAACTCTAGCTCTATTCTATCCCGACTCTATTTCGTAGGTCATGATGGCACATACTATCACCAGCAGGTAGGCTAATACATAGTCTAGAACTGCTAGTAAGGGACTACCAAGATAATGCAAGGAAAAATATAGAATAAATATAGTAAGAGACTA
>JAPEIP010000008.1:49236310-49258184 GCA_026120095.1 Capsicum chinense | reverse complement strand
ATATACATGAAAATCCCAAAACCTAGTGAAATTAATAAAAGATCTTGTAATAAAATAAGAATACAAAATGAAGTACTAATGGAATATACAGGTACAGTCTATCTATGAATACAAAATAAAGATTAGTATAATAGTAATATTACAAATGCCTGGAGCTCACCCTAAGTCTCTCTATCATAGCTTATCTGCACTACACACTAAGCAATTGGGAGAACTTGCACTATGATCTGCCGGCTACAAAAGTATAGTTCGAGTACCAACATGTGGTACTCAAAAAGAAATTGTTGATTGCGCTCAAATGTTAAGAAAAATATAAATAATATGCAAGCAAGAATGTAAAACTACACCCAAATATCCAGGAAACTAACATTATAAGCTAACGAGGCAATAAGAATATACTATCTTATCCTAGTCATACTAAGGAGCCTAAGAACTCTATTGTATATTACTAGACAATATTGAAATAAAGGATAGAAGAAATACATTTTGTAGTATACAAAGTCAAAGAATGGATGAAAAACTAAAATTAATGAAGGAATAAAGGGATATACAGTAATACTATAGCTATATATATATATATATACACACACACATACACACAATATAAATATACACCAAGGAGACTAACAAAAAGGTACAACCTAAAGTACTCATTCTAGCATTTGAAGGACTCCTAATCATAGTAGGAACTAGTGCTAACATTATAAGAGTCCATATTCCATACACCTAAATATGAGACAATTATCCATAACAAAATAACCATAAAAAAATAAAGGATCAAAGACATACCTTCTGCCTCAAATCAATCTATAAACAGCCTTCCACGAACTAACCATAGTAGTAGATATAATAATAAAGTAACAGGCTAGTCCAGACAAATAATACCTAAATCAGGCCCAATAATATGAAAGGTCCAATATGGATATAATACAGAATAATCATTACTCATCACCTATACCTATGCAACCCCCAATAAGGCTTATAGATATAGGGCATACTGGTGATAGGCAATGTCCACACAAAGATGAATGCATAGTGAAATCCGTATTACCATTACATATAGAATTGACATATAGTAACCCAATGTATGCATCTCCAGTAGCTCGATGGCTCACTACAACGACCTCTTTTTTTTCACAACGAATTTCGTATGAAAAGGTCCCTAGGTGGTCTGAGTGTACTCATCTACACCGACCTTGTTCTGGTCAAGGATTTCAAATCATCATCCTAGCTTTACTCCATCCAGTACTAGAGATATATGTATGTATATATATATAAATATATACAAATGCACAGATGAAAATCATGTCTAAAAAAGTATAACTCCATAAATCCATTGTCCGGGGTAAACTCCTAGACTAAATTATTATAAAGTATATAAAAAGTTGAAATCACTCTCGACCAAAGTAAACACTAGTAGTGAATTCATGGACCAAAATTTATCTCATCATATCTCTAAAATATAAATTTCAGTGTCAATATCTCATTAATTTTTCATTAAGGTGGTACAATGCCCTTTATGAAAAAATCTTCTTAAAAAGTGAAAAGTGAGAATAAATCCCTTTTTAGGAAAATAGTAGTAAACTCATATTTTTTGTTAGAATCATACTATTAAACTAGCATGAATATATAGAATTGTGCATTATCCAATAAATACAATTATAAGAATCTAAACATAAATAAACTAGCCCATGTCCACTTAAACGATAACCAATTGCCCGAAATCCATCTAATACTGTAATCATGGCCTTGGGCCCAAGTACATTATCGACATAATCAAATCATAATTGAGAAATCATCATAATCCATTGAGTAAAGTAGTAAACCTTATTTTAGAGGGTTATTAACCTTAACTATTTACTAACATTCTAGTAACCATGGGTAATAGGATCCGTAAAGCTTAATGAATAATTCACTTTAAGTGTCAATTCACCCTTCTAACTCCAAACTCATAAATTAGGCTAAGTTATAGTTTTCTATCCAAAATAATATCCTAATGTCCCTACCTATCATGAAACATATGTAATACACTATCTCATGAAGAAGACTACACCAAAACCTACCTTGATGTCAAATTACATTTCCTTGAACAACCCACAAATTGTATATGTTTCTTCTATGATCCCAAAATACTACCATACAATCAAAATAGTAATCTACACATTGATAGGGATAAAATGAGACTCTTTGTTCTATATTAAGGGTTGGGTCAAGAACAGGACTACGGGGGCCACAAACAAAACATAAAATTGAATCTCTGACAAGGTCCTAAGTAGAATGAGAAATGTATGCTCAAAAGTTAAACACAAATGAAGCTCAAATCGAGTCTTAAATCAATGCTCAGTGTTTATGGATTTTTAGACCTACATCTAAGAATTTTACCATCAATTAACATGGAAATTAAAGTGAAAATTAATGGGAAATGATCAAGGAGTGTAAGTCTAGCATACTTTAGATTCAATTGTTGATTTTCTGCTTTTTCCTCTATTTGATCTTTAAATTTTCTGTGAAAATGGTTGAAGAAATGGCTGAAAATAGGGAGGGTAAAAGGGTATAAAAAGCTTCCAAGTGTTGTTTACACAGTCACCTAGGCACTTTAGCAATAACCACTCAAGTGGCTCCCCAAACACTTAAGCGGTCTTGTACAATAGGAATAGGTATCTCTTAAGTGATGCCTAGGTCTCTTAAGTGGTATCTGCTTAAGAAGTCATTGATCGCTTAAGCAGCCCTTGGCCGAATGGCCAAGGCTACTAAAGTATCCCAATGTTACTAAAGTGGTTACCAGTTAAGTAGTCAAATGATCTCTTAAGCGGTAGTATCAGCAACTTGATGCATCAGATATTCCAAGACCAAAAATAAACTCTGATCGAGAGATCGAGATTCATTTAAAATCCCATGCGCACAAACGAATATGCTACCATAAAAAATTCAACATTCGAAACTCTATAGAACTATAAAAAATTTCATTTACGATCATTTTAGTAAATGTGAGTTCAACATCTATAGTTCAATTTTTCATATAATTTGTCAAATAGTCGAAAATGAGTTTCAAAGTCTCACAAAGTTAATCAAAGTGTCCCCTACCCTAAAATCAATATTTTGAAGCTAATAGAGCCCTTAGAGTTACAATTTATGGTTTTCTACAAGAGTTTTGGTCTAAGACCAAATCATAATGAGAGAAATCTGTATAACAGGGAAACGAGCCTAAAACCTAAATGAATTTTTGAATAATCGAGTCGACAATTCCAGCAAGTCATAAATGATTTGTAGCCATAGTTAAAAGTTTTGGAATGTATGAAACTCACACAAATTATAGAAATAAACTAGAGGGTTATAATAATATCCACTACTAAATTAATTTTCATTCAAAAAATTTAATGATAGAAGAAGCATGAAAACTCAAAGGGACGGGGCACTAGACCTTTATTCTCCATGCAAGAATTCTCAGATAGCCTCCAAGAAGTGACAATACTTTCTCTATGGGTATCCCTTTTAAACCAACTTCCTTTCTTTACTTCTCAACCACCAAATCTAAAAACTTAACCACCAACTGACCTCTATCTAAGCAATGGAAGGTTGGTTCACATAAATCAAAACAATGACACACTAATAGCATTACAATACTAGCACACCCAAGATAGAACTTATCTAAGCCTAATGCAATCCAAGGGATAATTCTTGCAACCAAATCTAACAACCGAATATATCCTTCTTTTGCCTTTGTAAACCTGTTATCTAATCCAAACCAAGATGAATATGAAATTCTATAATACTTAACCTTAAATAACTAAAGTTGATCCACTGAAAAAACATAACAACAAGAATTAGAATAAACTTATAAGGCACTACCGAAGAACACAAAATGGAGATGAACAATGTTTGCAATCTACACTAATGCTTTGACTTGCCTAGATAACCACAAAATTGATAATCAGGAATCAGAAGCATATATACTCACCATTGAATGATCCTCTCTAAGATACCCCATATACCGAGGATGAAGTCATGCTGAATCCAACACAAGCATACTACTCCTGTTGTGTAGATTAACCAAAAATTTGATGAAAACAAAAAAAATCAAGCTCAAGACTGAAGTAACTAATGACCCAATTATATCTCAACTAAAGGAAGCCAAATAAGTTGATACAAAGAAGGCCTAGTCAGCATATTGAAGAAACTACAAATAAGAAAAATCAAAAAATGAAGTTTTCACCTAAGACCTATAACTACAAACTAAAATCTCAACACCAGGGTTGAACCAATCGATATACACTACCCTAAACCAAACTATAAAATGGATAAGCACTAACAATATAAAACTATTACAACCTCCAAGTCACCATCACAAGGAGTCAAATATGAAATTGAGCCAACAAGTCCAAACTAAAGATAAATACCTAAATAGACTTTACTATCCAAATCAGGTGTATCCTTACTGGATCATGTTGTACTGAAGAGTAGATGAAAAATGAAATGAAAATGGAAGATAAACCAAAGGTTGAAGGCACAAGAATATATTTCATATCTATTATACGAAATGAAATTCATACTTAAGAACTCTCTAAGTCTTCAAACTATACTAGTGGTAGTAAAAACTCTAGCAACATGGACAAATGAAACTCTAGTTAGATTTGTAAAATCCAATGCTCCATCTTAGCAATACATATCTAGTTTGCAAACTTAAGGAGAGGTCATGGGAAATATCACCTATATCCAATTGTCTTTACTTCACTAGATGAATAACTAAATATAATGCCCTAAGTCTGTACCACAGAATTTACACACTTCTTATAATCCCAAAAGACCATAATCTAACCCATGACTGGTACCTGCTGTAATAATTGGATAATAATATGATAAATATATGAAAAACTAGCCATAAGGTTCAATACTATAAATAATATGAAATATGGTATCACAATACAAAAATTGAACATCAATACTAAAAACTGAACAACTGTTAGAAAATACTCTAGTTTGAAAAGCCTTTAAGCTATTTGAACTGTCTGAGCTGTGGAGTTGATGGGACAAGACCCCAAACTATCATCGACTACTAAAAATAAACTAAAATATTAAAATAAATAATTACGTCCTCAAACTATAAAGACTCACCACTAACTTTGAATGTTGAGAATTTGAACTACTAATGGTGCTCTGAATCCCGTGCGTCTGAACCTATGATATAAGACATCATAACATTAAAGCAAAGCATGCTTTAGTAATTTGAATATACTAGTATGCTCAGTGAGGTAGGGTAAAATGCATGGGTTCATATCCATAAAGAATACTAACTGAATCTCATGAGTATGACTGAATGAGAGTACATGCATGATATTACTGAATGAGAGTACATACATAAAGATGTAAATTATACTGAGATTATAATAACGTTGAATACTTTATTTGAATACTGATTATATGATATTTAACTATACTGATATTAAATTACTGGTGACTTAATGACTGTATCTGACAGTCTTGATTTTGTGTAACTATACTGAGTCTCATACTTAGCTGAGTAACTATGTCTGATAGTATTGAATATATGGAATTGAATTAAGTTCCATACTTAAACTGAATGTAAAACTGAGTCTGTGGGAAGTAATCATCTATCCGATAGGCCCTTCTCTAACTGATTTGTGGTCCAACTTCTAACCCTAGTTATAAGGGTATCAATATCGTGCCATAGGTAAGGACAAGTTGTAAGTTAGCCCTCTATGATACGAAGCTCTTCTATCAACCCTCGCTGGTAGAAAACTCAAATGAGATATATCAACCCTTGTATTGCAGGGAGTTATCTCAACCTATGTTGGCTACATAGTTTTGGAATACAATGATTTCTTCTAAGGACCACGCCCTCTACTAGCAGGTGAAACCCCATCCTTGGGTTCACTTGGTGCTGAATCCTACTCCCAACTAAATGGACACTGAACTAATTTCCTAGTTCATACTGGGCTTGACTAAAGAGTTATTAGTCGTACTATTTAACTGAACTGAATTGATTTTACTAAACTGGGCTGGACTGATTTTTAGTTCACTGAGTTTTCATAAGTTCTATAGCAGACTGAATTCTACCAATTGTGACATGACTGATACTACTCTGTGACTGAACATGGCTCTAGACAAGCAGCTAAATTGTAGGATATTAAATACCCCCAAGACTCGAGAGCATAAGCTTAAAAGACATGGCATAATTTTTGAGACATGGTAACTAACTACTTAGTCATCATTCACTCATTTAGGCATTCAAGAAAGCACATGCATGACATGAACTTACATACATGCTAGCATGATATAATTTTACTATACATGTTACATGGTCAATTCATCAAACTCATCTAACGCATAATATATACACATATACTTAAACAACATCTAGAAAACATAATTCAACTTCAATTTTACAATTCCAAGAGTTTCAACATAAATTCACATGCTAAAGAACACATATCACTTAACTATACATAAATCTTGAAATAAATCATGAAATAGAAACATAATTAAGTTATAATCATGAATACACATTAATTTAAATCATGGAAATCATGAAATCACTCTACATGAGCTTTAAAAAAGTTTCTTATACTCCAAGGGTGAAAGGAACCCTTGGATGAACACTTCACATACCTCAGTTGGTGAATTTTGGAAAATTACTAGAGGAATCTTAAGCCTTAAATTTGAATTTAATTCACCTAGGGTTTTTGTTCTTGAGCAATTTGTGAAAAAATGATTATAACTTGCTAAAAGAGGGATAAATTATATGTTATGGTGGATGAAGGGTGTGGGAAAAAAGACTTAATTAACCCTAATGAAATGACTTTTTAATGACTGTAAATTGAATCTTTGATGCACAGGCCGTCGTACCACATCATTGGAATCGACGTAATAGCCAACGCGCCGCATTGAGTCCATGTCGGTTCACTGGAATTGGATGCTAGAAGCTGGGGAAAATAGTTATCAGCGCGATAGTCGATGTGACACATTAAGATCGCATTGATTCACTGGTTTAGGCTCCAATGTTCTTCTAACGCAGTCCAAAAAATCCAAAGCTTTTTTGAGAATATCTATTGATATTCCTGATCATGAATTAACTCAAATATCAACATTTATAGATGTAAAGGTTGAAAAATAGTAACCGACCCTGAATACACTGTAAGGCATGAGTGCAGAAGTCATGAGCTACATGACCTGAGTTTGGAGTTCTTGTGTTCATGGAACATGATTCGTACTACTGAGTGAACTAAAACTCATCATAGTAAGAACTGGAAACACAAATGATTCTATGAAAAGTGCATGAATATAAGTTATGTTCATGGAGCTGAGACGTAAAACATTCATAGGTATCGTGATGACTAATGTACAAAAATTTGAACTGAGGTAAAAATGGGTTGGGCATCATTCCGACCCATTACTTTTCTACGCATATGAATAGTACTACTGGAATTTGGAAGCCTTACTTCCTGAGATATCATAACTGGACAATTCATGTATGCCCATCCAGCTATGATAAACTAACCCACTGGGATGGAGGTTGAGAAAGGTTTTGTTATTATTTGGTCTAATTTTAAAGTTACCTTCTATGCAAAGAAGTACGAAAGACAGAGAAGCTCCTGGATCTTATGAGATATAAGCATGTAAATGAGAGGTCTATAACGTACCATTTACTATATCAGGGTTACTTTCCCAATCTTGCCTGGACTGAAATACATAAATCCTATTTGGGCGCTGCCCATTAGCAGCATTGGAAGTGGCACACTACCAATTTGGGAGATTGAACTGATTTGAAGGACAACATTGCTGACATCGTAGACCAGCCTTAGAGCAGTCTTAGACTCTGTGACCTGACTCACCATATCCAAAACACACATCTCTGTCGTCTCTACACATACCCTTATGATTCTTACCACATTCTTCGCAAAGCAGATTAGTACGAACACCACATCCACTACTCGGGGTTTTGGAGCCTAGCGCCCTATCATGACTATCATTCCTGAACCTTGGTACTGGTGTACTAGCTGAAGATGAAACTAGGGATGAAAAGTTCTGACTAAACTAAGAATGGTTACCACTATCTGACCTTGGCTGGGAAAAACTAAAGCTACCCATTCTGGCTTTCTTATTTTCTCTCTGTTTCCTTTTAAAGTTTATGTTCCTTAATCTATTAAGAATGGACCATAATCCTAGATATATCTATCTCCCTAATCAACATCACAGTCGTCTACTTCTTAATCACTCTACCTGATACCCCAGATACAAACTTGCTCATTCTGGATCTATTGTCTACTACTACATGGGGAGCATACCTGGCTAACTGAGTAAACTTAAGGGAATACTCTTTCACACTCATACTTCCTTTCCTGAGATTGATGAACTCTAACACCTTTTTTTCTTCCAGCTCTAAGGGAAATAATCTATCTAAGAAGGCCATAGCAAACTCTTCCTATTCTATAGGCTCTGCATCTGCACCCTGTCTACCTTTCACTAGTTAAACCACTTATGGGAGATATCTTGTAGCTGATAGGCGGCAACACGCTCACTTGAATTCACTCCCATGATATCTGTGACTTTCTAAACCTAATCGAAGAACTCCTGTGGATCCTCTTAAGACTTAGAACCTAAGTATAAAGAAGGATTAATTCTGGTGAAGTATAGAATCCTGGCTGCAAAAATATTGGCCATTGGGTTGGCCAGAACAATAGTAGGCCATTTATTTAAATTTACAACTATATTGGCTAGAGTAGTGAATGCATCCCTAAATTTAGAATAAGAGATATGCTCATCCAGGGGATCTGCCTAAATAGGTTGAGGTTCTGACTGGTCTCTCGTTCCTTTTCCTTTAGTCCTCTTTGGAGGAATATTTTTTAAATGGGATAGAAAGGATTAGATTGAGAATTTAACTGGAGTTCATGCTCACTCACATGAAATTAATACTGAAAGAAAGGAAACTTTTCGTAAAACATCTCGTATCCTCCTATCCATATGTGTGGCGCGCAACACATCTATGCATAATACTCTACTAGATGTGGCTTACAGACTTCCTAGGACTCTATTGAACTTTAGGCTTTGGTTCCAAGTTTGTAATACCCCGAGTCTATACCCTGGATGCTACACTGTTCTCATAATCCCAAAGGACCACAAGCTAACCCATGAGTGGTACCTGCTGTAATAATTGGATAATAATATGATAAATATATGTAAAATAGCCAAAAAACTAGCCGTAAGGTTCAATACTATAAATAATACTTAATATGGTATCATAATACGAAAACTGAACATAAATATTACAAAATGAACAATTGTCTGAAAATACTTTAGTCTGAAAAGCCTATAAACTATCTAAACTATCTGAGCTGTGGAGTTGTTGGGCCAAGCCACCAACTAACTCTGACTATTGAAAATAAATTGAAATTATGAAATAAATAATGACATCCTAGAACTATAAGGACTCACCACTAACTCTATATATTGAGAATCTGAATTGCTAAGGGTACTCTGGATCCCGTGCACCTGAACCTATGATATAAGACATCATAGCACAAAAGAAAATAATGCGTCACTACTTTGAGTGTACTAGTATGCTCAGTGAGGTAGGCTGAAATGCATGGGTTCATAAGTATTACTGAATGAGAGTACATAAATATATATTTAAACTTTACTAAGATCGTAATAACAATGAATACTGATTAACTGATATTTGAGTATACTGATAGTGAATTGCTGATAACAAAATGACTTTATCTAACATTCTTGATTCTATGAATCTATACTGAGTCTCGTACAGATCTGATTTACTGTGTCTGACAATTCCGAATCTTTAGAACTGAACTAAGTTCCATACTGAGATTGAATCTGAAATTGAGACTATGAGAAGTAATCATCTAACTGACATGCCTCTTATCTAACTGATTTGGGGTCCAACCTGTAACCTTAGTTGGAAAGGTGTCCATATCTTGCCACAGGTAAGGACAAGCAGTGAGTTAGAACTCTCTGATAAGAAGAACTTCCGTCAACCCTCCCTAGTAGCAAAACTTAAATGAGATATATCAACCCTAGTCTTGCAGGGAGATATCTCAATCTACGCTGGCTATGTAGTTCTGGAATGCAAGGATCACTTCTAAGGACTACACCCTCTACTAGAAGGTGAGCCCGCATCCTAGGGTTCACTTGGTGCTAAATCCTTCTCACAACTAAATGGACACTAAACTAATTTCCTAGTTCATACTAGGCTTAACTGTACAGTTACTGATCATACTGTTTAATTGAACTGAACTAATTTTACTGAACTGAGCTGGACTAATTCTGAGTTCACTGAGTTTTCCTAAGTTCTGTAGCTGACTAAATTCTACCAATCGTGACATGACTGATACTACTCTGTGACTGACCATGGCTCTAGGCAAGCAACTAAATTCCCGGGTATTAAATACCCCCTGGACTCGAAAGCATAAACTTAAAAGACATGGCATAATTCTTGAGACAAGGTAACTAACTACTTAGTCATCATTCACTTAATTGGATATTCAAGTAAACACTTGCATGGCATGAAATTGCATACATGCTAGCATAATATAATTTCACTATTCAACTCACATGGACAATTCATTAAACACTTGTGGGGCATAATATATGCACATAATATTAATACAATAAGTAGATATCGTGATTCAACTTCTATTTCACAATTCCAAGAGTTTTAACATTTATTCACATGATAAAGATAACATATAAATTAACTCTACATGAATCTTGAAATAATTCATGAAATAGAAACCCAATTAAGTAATAATCATGAATACACTTTAATTTAAGTCATAGAAATCAAGAAATCACTTTTCATGAAGTTTATAAAAGTTTATTGGACTCCAAGGGTGGAAAGAACACTTGGATGAACACTTCACATACCTTAGTTTGTGAATTTTTGAAAATTAACGGTGGAATCTTGAGCCTTGAACTTGAATTTAATTCACCTAGGATTTTTGTTCTTGAGCAATTTGTGAAATAATGATTATAACTAACTAAATGAGGGCTAAATTTTGTGTTATGGGGGCTGAAGGGCATAGAAAAAAGTCCTAATTAACCTTGAGGACGTGGCTTTTTAATGACTGTAAACTGAACTATCGACGCAAAGGCCAATGCGCCGCATCATTGGCATTGACGTAATAGCCAACGTACCACATCGAGTCCGTGTCAATTCACTGGAAATAGATGCTGGGAGCTGTGGAAAATACTTTTCAATGGGATAGTCGATGCGACGGGTCAAGATTGCGTTGATTCACTGGTTTAGGATTCCAAAAGTTCTTCAAACGAAGTTTGAAAATTCTGAAACTTGTTTGGGAACACCTATTGACATTGTTGATCATGAATTAACTCAAATGTAAATATTTAATGGACGTAAAGGTCGTAAAATAGGATTGCCAACTTTTGAAGGCTAAAATAACACTAAGTCTGTATACTTAGCAAGAATTTTCTAAGTCTTGGACCCCTTAACAAGCTTAAAGGACCAACTTAAGCTAAGAATTTTGTGGGGTCTTACACTAAATCCCAACATGAAATAGTGTATCTACCTCCAATGTAATACTAAGATCAATGTTACAATAAGGAGGCAAACCTAACAAACCTGAAAAGAAAATGTAAGACCTCTCATCATTAATATTAAGGTCACGACTAGGTGATAATTTAACAAGTAAGAAGAATGGACCCTAAACTAGCTAACCTCAAAAAAAGGCTACTTAACCCAATTACCAACTCTAAAACCCTAATAAAACTATAGAACCTTAACTTACTTCCATTACCATAATCTACTACAAAATTGATCTAGCATAGCCAATAGAAGATAAAACAACCAATATCATCGTAGTATACAAGAGAGATCATCAAGGAAATCTAGACCCCAAGCAAATGAATAAGAACCACGAGAAAGGGACTTTAAACTAGATAATACTAGTCTAGTCACCTATAAAAGGGATCGATTAAAATCAATAATAACAATAATCATAGCAATATAAATATTAATATAAATATTAGGTGGTACCAATATATGAAAGTCAATAACAACTACCATTCTAGGGAAATAATAAGGAAAAATGCCTCGGTAAATGTTACTCAAACACATATAGTACACCCCCTGCGAAATATCAATATTGATCCACTTAATCCACTACAAAAATAAATTATCTATTGGGGTGATCATATAATCATGATCTCTATATCAAGGTGAACAACAATCAGTATATGCCTAAAAAGGCATACAAATATTGGTGGGTATGAGTTCCCCAATATGCATAAGTAAAAAGGCAAAGGCTAGAAATAAAAAATGCACCTATCACTGTGGAATCCAAAGTTACATTCCTAACATTCCTGAGAAAGAATTAATTTGAGCAGGTCCTAACTCAGATTGGGTGTCTAAAACTCCAATTGAGGCACTTGGTGCACTATATCTAATTGAAGGTGTCACAACACTAGGAGACTGATCTAGATGAGTTGAATGACTAATAATCCTACATCATGGAAAATTTCTAGACTAGTGACCGATCTCTCTACAATTGTAGCAAACCCCTAAAGAATTAACCTAGAAAAAACATAACTTGACCCTAACTAGCTGACAACCTAACACCAAGGACACTCTCTATAAAATGACCATCCTCCCCGCAATCATAACATACCTCAGGAACTCTAGGATAGCAAGGAATATGCATTAAATCTATCTAGAAAACCAACTCGCATTTGGGGCACTATATAAACCAATGACCAATCTCATCACAACCATAATAAGCTCCAGGAATACTCTGAGGTATTTCACTCTTTTATCTTGAATAATTGCCATGCCTTAAAGATCCATACCCATTACTCCACAAGATCAGAATAGAACACTAGCTATTTTTATTATCACAACTAATCGGAGAGCAACTTTGTAATACCCCAAAATTAAGAACCCTAGCTAAGAAACCAAGAACAAAACAAAGGATTTTCTTCAAGAACCTTCAAGAAAGACTCTTCTAAGGTATGTTAAATGTTGATTCTTGGGTTCCTTCCACCCAAAAAGCTCAAGAATCATTTTCAAAATTTTGAGGTTTACATATTTATAAGATTTAATGATTTCTGTGTATTAGAGTTCATGATTTTGTATTGTTGGGTTTTAATTCATTATTTAGACAGCCAATTTCAAGAGTTGATTCTAGTATATGATGAATTATATGATGTTCATGATAAACCCTCTTAAATTTGCATGATATTGATGTATTCATGATAATTAAGTATAGAATTTGTGGTATAACCAGTGCAAGCTCCCTTATGTTTGATAAAATGCTTAAGTAAAGATAATAGTGCCTATTTAGTATGTTAAGCATGAAATCCCCAATTTTATGATAGCTAGTGCATGTCAAGTGTTTGTTGAAATGACTTAGTGAATGTATTATGATAAGTTGCATGCATTCTTATCCATGTGTATTCTTTATTGAAAAACTATGAGATATTAGTATGAATTCCATAAACATTTACACGTGTATGATATTCAAGTGATTGATGACATATTATGTTGATTGAGTTGTGAATGAAAGTCCATGGTCATGATTATTGAAGAATGGTTATGTTTTAATTTTATGTGATCGAGTATTGGGGGTATTTATACCCGACAAATTAGCTGTTGTCTAGAGCTAGTGTCAGTTTTCATGATAATCTCAGTCTTGCCATGATCCTTAGAACTTAATCAGTTATAAAATTTAGTACTCTCAGTCAATTACAAAACTTAAGAAAATCTCAGTAATCTAAGTATCATTAGCATTCCAACTTCAGTTTAGTACTCAACTCAGATCTTAGTAGTATTCAAGAATTTAGTTTCAGACCTCAGTAGAATTCTAGCAATCAATTCAAAACTTAGTATTATCCAATAAGATAATAAGATTCGGTAGTATTTTGTCAGATAATGAAATTAAGTATACTCAGTCATATCAGGCAAGTAAGATAATCAGTAATAAATTTAGCTCATTTTGGTACAATCGAAGAATTAGTTTAGGGTCTTTTAGTTGGGAGTAGGAACTAGCACCAAGAGAGTACAGGGATGATGGCTTCCCCATTAGAAAGGCAGAGCCAATAGTAATAGTCCTTAAACTCCAAACTACGTAGCCAGTATAGGACCAGGATTCACCCGTTAGATTAAGTCTTGACTATCATATTGCCTTAGGCTTGACTTCCTGTTCAGGGTCACTTGTTAAAGAGGCTTGACCATAGAATAACTCCTTACCCTTGGCACGGTATTGGCACCCTTCCAGATAAGGTTACCAATTGGACCCCACTAGATCAGATTCAGAGCATGTGGTTTAAGCGAGAACTGTCACAATTGTAGGTTTGGTACCAGTCTTTAGAGTAGAACTCTAAAATCAGGACTGTCAGATACAGTCACCCTTCTCAGTAAGGAACTTAGATAGTTCCATAGATTCATGGACCACCTGCTAGATAGGCTTGGTCTTACATAAAGTAAATCAGTATCAATACAAATAGAGCTAGAGATCACCCATTAGATAGGCCTGATCTCAAACTTAGTCCGTCATTTTTAATATTAAAAGATTTAAAGATCTTCCATTAGAAAGGACTGATGCAACGTTAGTACTCAGTTATCAATATTAGAAAATTCAGTTACTCAGTATCTTAGTATTAGTAGTGAGTTCATATGTCAGTAAAGCAGTATCCGAGTATTAATATTCAAGTCACGATGATTTTAGTTATGGTTTGTGAATTTATACATATGTCCTCATTCAGTACTCTCATGTTATTCAGTTAAGCTATGTTAATGCATAAGACCTTGCAGTTATCCTTACCTCATCTAGCATACTAGTTTCTTCAAAGTACTGATTCATACTTTTCTCTTGCACTATGGTGTCTTATACCATAGGTTCAGAAGCGCGAGATCTAGAGCACCCTTAGCCAACCAGACTCAGTCAGCAGCAGTAGACGTAGCAGTGAGTCCTCTTCATTTGAGGATGATCCTTATTTTATAATGGCATTAGACCTAGTTTATTTTTAGTAGACAGAGTTAGTTGGGGACAAGTCCCATCAACTCCATAGTTCAGACAGTTAGAGGCTTTTCAGATAGTTGTATTAGTATTTAGTGTTCAGTTTTGAGTATTTTAGATATTTTGAGCCTTATGGTAAGTTTTCGCCAATTTCCACATTTATTATATTATATTATGTTATGTAGTGCTCAGGTACAGATATTAGTAGAGGGTTAGCTTGTGGTACTTTGGGATCATGAGTACCATCTGGCATTTCGTTTCCAGAAAATCAGGGTGTTATAGACCTATAGCCTAAGACACTACTTGCGTAGAAATGATAGGTTGCAAGAAAAGTTGACGATCGATTAAAGGATCCTCACTCTTAGATGGAATACCAATAACACTATAGTTATGACATGACCTTTTTAACCGCCTCCAAAAGTCTTAAAACATGTTCTCTCTATGGCCCTTGCTTGGTAAAAGACATGAGAGAAAGAAGACCCAACAACTATTAATTGCTCTATTATCAAATATAGTGGTAGAGTTAATGCACTAATAAATCCTCACACCATCTTATGATTGGATATATATAGCATGATAATATGCCTGGCATACTTAAGGAACACAATGTCATAATCAAAATCATACAAGGAACTTTGTTGAACATCGAAAAACCCAATTTTCGCTCGAGAACTTCTTAAAGAATGTATTTTCATCCCTGTCTGTAAGATATATGCAAAAATGCTTAGGATGCCTAATATTGGATGTTGAAAGGATGAGGTGGTTACAAACTATATCAGAGTATGGGCTAGCCCCATATCCTCTAACTGTTATGGAAGATCTTCGACATCCATCCTTAAATCCTTGGTCCAACATTGTGCTAAAAATCAAGAATCATGTGTTAAAGTCTCATTAACATATGTTGATAACCACGTATAACCCATATAGGAAAGAATAGAGTTGAACTAACTATGTGAGACTTATATATATATGTGCTCATGATAAGGAGTTATGAACAAAATTTTCTAAGAATACCTCGAAGACTCCTAAAGAGAGGTTACAAATGACTCCACCCCGATCAATAAGACTCAAGTAGAAACCAAGTTATTATACCAAAACACCACTAAACATGCTTTGATACTAATTTGTCATGACAAAATTTCTCTGATAGAACCTACAATCACCCACCAGTAGGTAACACAACCTATAGTCCGACAGTGCTTATAACAAACTACAAAGAGAATGAAAGGAAAAATATGGAATAAATATATTAGAGGGCTAATATATATGTATATATATATATATGAATTTCCCAAAACCTATTAGAATTAGTACAATGGCTTCGAATATAATAAGTATATTAAATGAAGTACTAAAGAACTATACAGGTACAACCCATCTCTAAGTAAAACATAAGGATTAGTCTATTACATAAGATGGAGAATAGTAATACTTCAATGCCAGCAACTCACCCTAAATCTCTGAAACATAGCTTCTCCGGCGTATGCACACAATAATGGCGAGAACCTGTACTATGATCTACAAGGAGTAGAAGTGTAGTATCAGTGTAAACATGTGGTACTCAATACTAAACTACAAACTAAGATTCTAAGATAATGGAAATATCAATAATATGAAAGCGAGAATGTAAACTGCACCTAATATGCAGGAAAGAAACATAATAAACTATAGAGGCAATAATAATAAGCTATGTTGTCATAGCCATACTAAGGAACCTAAGCCTTATAACACATATCACTATTCAATATACAAGTAATGGGCAAAAGAAGTCTACTTAGTAGAATACAAGGCCAAGGAATTGGACTAAATCTCAAATGAATGATTGAAGAAAGGGATATATATATATATATATATATATATATATACATATATATATACCTAAATACATATTAATGAACAAGACTAACTAAAAGTTACAACCTAAAGTAGTCATACTAGCATCTTAAGCATTATTAATCATAGTATGAACTACTGCTAAAATAATTAGGGTCCTTATTCCATAAACCTAAAATGAGATAATGATCCATAAAAAATTAACTGTATAAGAGAATAGATCAAAAACATTACTCCAGCCTCAATATCAATCCATGAATAGCCTTCCATGAACTAACCATAATAATAATAAAGTAAATGTCTAGTTCAGACAAATAATACATTAATTAGGCTCTATAACACAAAAGGTCTAAGAAACACACAATACATAGAAATCAATACACAACACATAAACATATGCAACCCCCAATAAGGTTGATAGATATAGGAAATACTTGTTATAGCCAAAGAACATACAAGAATGAATACAAAGGGGAATCCATACTATCATAACCGATCCAAGTGCCATAAGGTAACCCAGCGTATACACTTTCTCCAGCTTGCAAACTTGCAAAGTTAGTACCTAGATGAACTCGTTTGTCTAAAATGATGGATCATTGATAAAGGATCCTCTATCCATTCAGAGTACTCGTATACAACAACTAGTTCCTTATCCAAGATTTTCAATTATCATTATCATCCTTTCTTTGCTTAATCCAATACAGAGATATACTTATGTATATATATATAAATGCATAAAATAAAATTATGAATGAAAGAGTATATGTCCATAAATCCATTTACTGGGGAAAACTCCAAAACAAAATTATCACAAAAGTAGAGAAAAGGTCAGAATCTCTCTCGTCAAAAATAAATAGGACTAGTAAAGCTATTCACTGAAATATATCTCAACCAAATCTCCAAAACATCATTTTAGTCTCAAAAGCTCATCTATCATTAATTAAGGTAGTATGATTCCTATTTTAAAATAGTCCACTTTAAAAGTGAAAAATAGGAATAAACCCTTTTTAGGAAAACAATAGTAAAACCTTATTTTTAGTTATAATTGCACTATCAAGTTAGTATGAATATATAGAATATTTGCATTCCATCACTAGTATCTAAGAAATATAACTATAAGTATGTAAACATCAATAAAATAACCCACATCCTCAACAAGGATAACTGCTCGCTTAGAATATCATGACCTGGGGCGAAATAACACATAACGGACATAATTATATCATAATTTGGGAAACCATCATAATCCATTGAGTAAGGTAGTAAACCTTATGTAAAAGGCTTATTAACCTCAACTGTGTCTATCATAACTTAATTTATGAGTCATGATGGCACCTACTCTCATCCTCCAGTCGGTAAGGCAAATCATAACCCGGAGTTGAACACAATAGGTTAACATGGTGAAAATACTGAATCATATCTGAAAATGAACAACACACTTATGAATAAGAAAATAGTTTCAAATATACAAAACAGTCAATGCAAGATACCATCTCGTGACTTGGTAGTGCCCATACAAGTGCATTTAATAATAATATATCACAAAGACTTATCATAATCAACAAAATCTATCTCATTAAGAAAAGACTGAATATTTTAAGATAATTGGAAATAGGTGACTCTGACTCCTAGAGCTCATCCTTTATAAAAAAATATCCACATCACAAAATTATCAATGATCAACAGGGACAACTAGTACTCAAATCTTCTCCAAAAAGGTATAGAAGTGTAGTACAAGTGCAAAAGCAATGGGCACTTAGTAGTCATCATTTCTTGACTTTACTAAATCATGATATAAGTATGATAAAATGCAAGATAAGATAACAAAGTCAAGGTATAGAAATGAACATAAGTAATCTCCAATACTATTGTACATAATAAATAATTAAACCAAGATAAAAATATAATGTAAGGCATCAACAAATGTCAACGTCATCACGCATAACAAGTACTTAGGTTATAACATATCACAAGGAATCAAAAAAGTAATAACAAACTACAAAATTTACTCCTATACAACAATTGGTGCAGAAAGAAAATAAGTCACTACAGACTCCCATATGCCTAAAGAGTGCACTCAAAGATTGAATAATGCAACCATTAATATCTTAAATGACCCAACTCATTATTTAACAAACATTCCGTAATTTATCCTCAATCTATCATTTGCAACCATTTGAAAAATTACCCATATTCTAAATATATCATATATCATGGTAATCACCCTCCTGCCTTTTCAAGTATAAATATATCATCATATTCATCCTTGTAGTACCCCAAAAAATCCAAACCAATATTAGAGCCATGTACCAAGATAATGCATAGTACATCATGGTTCTTTTATAGTTTTATGAGTAAGTTAGATGTATATTAAGGCTTCAAATAACTCCCAGCTATCAGATGAATCAAAACATTCCTTACCGATTGAATTCTTCAGAAGGATATTGATATGGTTAACTTCAAATGAGCATCTCTCTCATTACACTACGAATTTTTGAGCTCATGACCTATCAACAGATAGATAATTCAATTAGCTTTCCAAGTATACCAATTTCTCCTAAATTTGATATCGAAGCAAAGAGTTATTGCAATTTTACTCTAGCATGTCAGGCTGGAAATAGTGTGACGACATTCGTGGTAGCTTACCACATTTGTGACGCCCTACCAAGAAGGTCATCAGCCTTAGGTAGAAACCATCAATTCCAGCTCCTGTGTGACGACATTTTCGATGGCTTACCGTATTTTTGATGCCTTGTCACAAATGTCATCAGCTATGATTTTTAGCAACTGGGAATTTATTTCTTAAGGGTATTTTGGTCATTTTATTCACCTTCCACGACTTATAACCCTAAAGAGGCATAATTTTTCCTATTTTTCTTTAATTAAGCATCTTAAAACCCCTCTCTTACACTCTTAATCATAAGATTAGGGTTTTCTTTCAATATCATCTCCTCAAGAGCAAGCCTAAGGAATTCTTTAAGAACCTTCTGAAACATTAGATATCTTTCAATATTCAATCACTAAGGTATGTGTAGTTTTCATCTATGGATCCAATCCATTCATAGAGCTCAAGAACCATGTTTTAAATATTATTTTGTAAACTTTTTGTGGTGATATTAGTATGTACATGTTGTCGATTGTTGTTTAAGGTTTAATGTGATGTCTAAAGGTGTTTTCATGGAATATATATGTTTGTTAATTAAAAACCATGAACTTTAGGTGGTTTAATATGGTGAAAATATGAAACCCACCTATGCCTTAAAGAATGCATGCAAGGTGTTTGATAAACTACTTAGGATGCTAGAAATTCATGTTTGTATGTTTCTATGATGTCTAAATGACAAGTTCATGTTAGCTATATACTTCAATATGAATTTTATGCTTTTCATATGTTGCGATTGTGGTGGTATAAAGCATTCTAGATAATGGAGATATACTATATGTACACAAAATATATCAATGCATTTCCTACTATGTCTAAGATGTTGATTAACTATATGAAAAATGATATCCCGTACTTATGATATTATGAATTATGGACTCAAATCTTGTGATCAAGTCATGTCATATATGTTAGTTTCCTTCTATCTAGTCCTGGGGGTATTCGTATCTTTAAAACATAGCTGTGTGCCAAGATCCATGTCATATTGCCACGATAATCTCAGTCAAGTATAATCTATAGAACTCAGTCAGTCATGTGACTCAAGAAACCTCAAAAATCTCATGATCTCAGTTAACTCTCAGATAATAGTACTACTCCGTCACTCAATGAAATTTAGTAAGTTTCACTGATGTATAGTCAGTTAAATCATGTTCAGTCTCTTCAGATGAGAGAAGGAGTTAGCACTTAGTGAACACAAGGATAGGAACTCACCTGTATATGAGGATGTGATTCTTAGCAGTCATCCTTGAGTTCCAAAACTATATAGCCAGCATAGGTTAAGACATCGCAACCTATTATATAAGGGTAAATGAGGTGGGTTAACCTATTATATGAGGGTTCTCTCTATTCTCACTATAGTTACCTGATATATGAGGGTTACTCATATGTTGTTCTTACTAGTGGTGCAGTATTGACACCCTTCTAGTCAGGGCAGAGATTTGACCCCATCTTAGCCATAATGGCATATATAGGGCATATCGGTTAAATGACTACCTCCCACAGTTTCAGACTCAGTCTCAGTAAAAGAACTCAGATAGTTCATCTGATATTAGTATACTAAGATTAGAAAATATAGTTAAATTCAGTTATAGTGTGGAACTTAGATAGTTCCATCAGATTTAAGACTGTCAGATGTAATCGCCTATGTTATTAGAACTACAGTTTTAGCCATGTCAGTTATCAGTAAACCATGAATTAGTGTATAGTTTTAGCTATCACGTACTCACGATCTTAGTTATTATGTATGTATGTTTACACTCTCAAATTCATATCATTCAGTTAGTTAGCATTGTTCATGTATTTAAACCCTTTTGCATTAGCCTACCTCACTCGTATACTCAGTACTCCAGTTTTATTGATGCATTGGTGCTTTCTTTTAAGTTACACAATAGTTTCAGAGACACGAGCTCTAGATCATCAGTGGCATCTAGCCGCAGAGTTTCAGTGAGTCCTCATCCATTCGAGGGTGATATTGTTGTATTTTATTTATTATTTCAGCTCAGTTTCTCTAGATGGAGTTAGTTGGAGACATATTTCTTCAAATCCTTATTCAGATAGTACTTAGAGGCTTCCAGATTTAGTTCAGATTTGATTTAGTTTTTAGTTGTTTTGGGTATCTTTCACCCATATAGATATTGTGTCTTGACAGATCTTTATTTAGTTGAACCTTATGGCCTACACGTTAATTTTTTCTATATTACTACATTATATATGTAGTGTACAGGTACAGATATTAGTCATGGGTTATCTTGTCATCCCTCGGGGTCATGAGCATCGTGTAGTATTCTGATTCAGAAAATTAAGGTGTTACAAACTTTGTATCAGAGCCTGAGGTTTAATAAAGTCCTAGAAAGTCTGAAAGCCGCATCTAGTA
>JAPEIP010000008.1:49213579-49236210 GCA_026120095.1 Capsicum chinense | reverse complement strand
TTAGTTTTTAGTTGTTTTGGGTATCTTTCACCCATATAGATATTGTGTCTTGACAGATCTTTATTTAGTTGAACCTTATGGCCTACACGTTAATTTTTTCTATATTACTACATTATATATGTAGTGTACAGGTACAGATATTAGTCATGGGTTATCTTGTCATCCCTCGGGGTCATGAGCATGTGTAGTATTCTGATTCAGAAAATTAAGGTGTTACAAACTTTGTATCAGAGCCTGAGGTTTAATAAAGTCCTAGAAAGTCTGAAAGCCGCATCTAGTAGAGTCTTGTACATGGGTGTGTTATGCGACATATTTATGTATAGGAGGCTATGAGATATTTTAGTAACAATTCCCTTTCTTCAGTATTCATATCATGCTAGTAAGTATAATTTTAAGTTAGTCTCTTAGTCTAATCGGTCCGTGGCTTATTTCACAAATATACCTCCTAAGAAAACAAATTATCCAGCTTCTCAGCCCAAAGATCCTTTGGACGAACATATTTCTCATGCAGAGTTTAGGACCGCATTTACCACTCTTTCTCAGTCTGTAGCTTCCCAAAATGAATGACCAGTAGTCATTCAGGCTAACCCAGTGGCCAATTCAGCAGTAGCTCGGATTCAGGACTTCACCCCAATAAACCCCCTATCCTTCTTTGGGTCTAAGCCAGCCGAGGATCTTCAGGAATTCATTAACCAAGATTAGAAGGTCATTGATATCATGGGTGTCACTTCTTCTCAGACTGTCGAGGTATCTGCATACCAATTGGAGAATATCGTTCATACTTGGTACAAGTAGTGCTTAGTAGAAAGGTTAGAGCATGCAGGTCCTGTTGAGTGGGAAGAATTTGTTATGGTTTTACTAGATAGATTCTTTCCCAAGAGCTGAGAGAGGCTAAAGTTCTTGAGTTCATCAATCTCAAGAAAGGAAATATGATAGTTAGAGATTATTCTCTTAGATTTTCTCAGCTAGCCAAATATGCCCCTTATGCGATTGCAGACAACAGCGCTAAGATAAGCAAGTTCGTGTCAAGGGTGAATAATAGCATGGTAAATAAGTGTAGGTCTGTGATGCTGAATAGTGTTATGTATTTAGATAGGCTCATGACCCACGCTCAACAGATAGAGAAGCAGAAGGTTAAGACTAGGGAGAGGCAGAATAAGAGAGCAAGAGCAGGAAGTTTTGGTTTTGCTCACCCCAAATCAGAGGGAGGAAATCATTCATAGTTTCATCCTAAGTCAGTAGTTCCATCCCCTTCCTTTGCTAGTGCCCTAGTGCCGAAGTTCTGTGATGGCAGCAGAGATAGAGCACCAGGCTCTAAATCTCAGATCAGTGTTAGTAGTGCCTGCACTTATCCTCAATGTCAGACCTGCGGTAAGCACCATCATAGTATGTGTAGAGTGGGTCAAAGCATTTGTTTTGGTTGTGGAAAGCCTGTCCACAGAGTTAGAAACTGTTCTAAGATATGTCCTTAGGGTCAGCAGAATAATTCCACAGCTCAATCCAGTCACCCTAACCAGAAGGGTTCCACTTCCAGTGCTACTAGTAAGGAATGCCCAAATAGACTCTATGCTCTCTAGAACTGATAAGATCAGGAAAATTCTCATAATATCATTACTGGTACGTTATAGATTTTTTATGTTCATGTTTATGCTTTTCTAGACCTAGGTGTATCCTTGTCTTTCCTTACTCCATACATAGAAGGAGATTTTAAAATCAGTCCCAAAATTTTAGCAGAGCCCTTTTTAGTCTCTACCTCAGTGGGTAAAACCATCATAGCTCGGCGGGTATACAGGAACTGCCCAGTTATGATATTTTAGAAATCCACGCCAGCAGATTTAGTTGAGTTAGACATGATTGATTTTGATGTCATTCTTAGTATAGATTGGCATCATTCCTGCTATGCTATAGTCGACTGCAAAAATAGGATAGTTCAGTTTTAGTTCCCGAATGAGCCCGTCCTAGAGTGGAAGGGTAGCATTTTGTCTTTTAGGGGTCAGCTTGTTTCCTACCTTTGGGCAAGGAAAATGATTTCTAAGGGGTGTGTGTATCATCTCGTGCATATTAAGGATTCTAGTTCCAAATCTCCCATTCTCGAATGAGTCCTAGTGGTTAATGAATGTTTAGATGTCTTTCCTGAAGCTCTTCCAGGCATTCCTCCCAAAAGGGAAATAGACTTTGGCATAGGCGTTCTCCCAGATACTCAGTCTATTTTTATTCCACCATACAAAATAGCACTAGCAGAACTCAATGAACTAAAAGATTAATTGAAGGATCTCTTAGATAATGGATTCATCAGGTGCAGTGTATCCCTATGGGGTGCGCCAGTCTTATTCGTACGCAACAAAGATGGTTCTCTTAGAATGTGTATTGATTACCATCAGCTCAACAAAGTCATGGTCAAGAATAGGTATCTGCTGCCTAGGATAGATGACTTGTTTGAAAAACTTTAGGGTGCCAGTTATTTCTCCAAGATAGACCTCAGATAAGGCTATCATTAGCTTAGAGTTAGAGAATGTGACATTCCAAAGGCAGTTTTTCGTACTTGGTATGGTCACTTTAAATTTCTAGTCATGTCCTTTGGTCTTAATAATGACCCTAAAACTTTTATGGGCTTGATGAACAGGGTGTTCAAGTAGTACTTGGACATATTCATCATAGTTTTCATAGATGATATTTTGGTCTATTCTCGCACAGAGCGTGATCATTCAAACCATCTCACAATTGTTCTTCAGACTCTTAGGGGTCACCAGTTGTTTGCCAAGTTCAGTAAGTGTGAATTTTGGCTAAGAGAAGTAGCATTCCTTAGCCACTTTGTATCTGGTGATGGCATTGGAGTAGATATCAGGAGTTTCTTAGGTTTGGCTGGCTATTATCGATGGTTTGTCGTGGGATTTTCTTTTATTGCATCTCCTATGTACAAATTGACTTAGACGAAGGTCAAGTTTCAGTGGCCAGAACCTTGCGAAAAGATTTTTCAGGAGTTGAAGAGTCGACTCACCTCAGCTCTAGTTTTAGCACTTCCCAACGGTTTTGATGGATTCGTAGTATATTGTGATAAATCCATAGTAGGTTTAGGTTTTGTCCTTATATAGAATGGTAGATTCATATCCTACGCCTCTAGACAGTTAAATCTCTATGAGAAGAATTATCCTACTCATGACCTTGAGTTAGCAGCAGTTGTCTTTTCCTTAAAGATTTGGAGGCATTATCTATATAGTGTTCATATAGACGTCTTCAAAGATCATAAGTCTTCAGTATGTCTTTTACTAGAATGATCTCAATCTTTGTCAAAGAATGTGGTTAGAGCTCTTGACGGATTATGACATAAGTGTACTTTATCATCCTGGCAAGGCAAATGTAGTGGCCGATTAACTCAGTAGACTTTCCATGGGTAGTGTTTCCTATGTTGAGGATAGTAAGAAGAAATTAGCTCAGGAGATTCATCATCTTGTAAGACTAGGTGTTTACTTAGTCAACTTTTCATAGAGTGGTGTATGTACTCAGAGTAGTTCAGAGTCATCTCTAGTTTCCGAGGTAAAAGAGCAGCAAGACAGGGACCCTAGCTTTGTCAAACTAAAAGAGTCAGTTTAGAGTCAGGAAGTAGAGGTTTTCTTCTAAGAGGGAGATGGTGTTCTTCGTTTTTAGGGTCGTCTGTGTGTTCCTGGTGTAGATGACTTGAGGCAACAAATTCTTGCAGAAGCGCATGGTGCGCGATACTCTATTCATCCAGGGGCTACTAAGATGTACCGTGATTTGTGGGAGATCTATTGGTGGAGTGGGATGAAGAGGGATGTTGTAAAGTTTGTGGCTAAGTGCTCTACATGTCAACAGGTTAAGATAGAGCATCAAAAACCTAGTGGTTCCATATAGCAGTTCACTAGTCCTACTTGGAAGTGGGAAGAAGTGAACATGGACTTCGTGATAGGTTTGCCTAGAACATGTCACCAACATGATTCAGTTTGGTTCATTGAAGACAGAATGACCAAGTCAGCTCATTTCCTTCAAGTTCGTACCTCTTACTCAGTCGAGTATTATGCCAAACTCTATATCAGGGAGTTGGTTAGATTACATGGTTTTTCACTTTCTATCATCTCAGGCATAGGTACCTAGTTCACCTTTCACTTCTAGAAATCATTCCAAAAGGGTCTTGGTACCCAAGTTCATCTCAGTAGAACATTTCATCCAAAACAGATGGTCAAGCAGAAAGGACCATTCAGACTCTAGAAGATATGCTAAGGGCGTGTGCAATTGATTTCAAGGGAAGTTGGGATGACCACTTGCCTTTGATTGAGTTCGCATACAATAATAGCTATCACTCTAGTATTCAGATGGCTCTATTCGAAGCTCTCCATGGTAGGTGATGTAGGTCTCCGATTGGTTGGTTCAAAGTTAGTGAGATTGTAGTCATAGGGCCTAAATTAGTATTTAATTCCCTAGAGAAAGTTCAGTTGATCAGAGAAAAACTCTAAGCTGCTCAGAGCCGATAGAAGTCTTATGTGGATGTTCGTAGAGAGGATATTGAATTCTAGGTCGATGACTATGTCTGTCTCAAGGTCTCTCCTATGAAGTGAGTGAAGAGATTCAGCAAGAAGGGAAAGCTCAGTCTCCAATATGTCCATCCCTTCATGATTCTCAGTCGCTTCAGTAAGGTAGCCTATGAGCTCGAATTGCCTTCAGATCTAACCTCAGTCTATCAAGTCTTCTATGTTTCTTTGCTCAAGAAGTGCATAGGTTATCCAGCAGTTGTAGTCCCTATTAAGAGCATTGACATATAGAATAGCCTCTCTTATGAAGAGATTCTAGTCAAAATATTTGACTATTAGCCTCGTAGGCTGAGGAACAAAGAAGTCCCTCTTGTCAAGGTTTTTTGGCAGAATCAGTCCATGGAGGGAGCTACTTGGGATGTAGAAGCAGACATGCAAACCAAGTACCCTCATTTTTTCTCTGCTAATTTGGACTTAGCTCAAGGTAACCATTTTTCTTAAGCTTATGCAGTTACATTTTCAAAATTCTAGTATAAAATTGGTATCAAGTATCAGTGCATAGCTTATCATACATTCAAGAGTTCAACTTATCAGTCATGCATCAGATATGCATGTTTAGTTGGGCTATATTCTGTTTAGAATTCAATTCAGTCCTAAAATCATGTGCCAATTGAGCATGACCAGTGTATGCATCATTTTATCTTTTCTCCCCACTCATGCAATCATCATTCGAGGATGAATGCTTCCAAGAAGGAGATATTATAATACCCCAAAAAATCCAAACCAATATTAGAGCCATGTACCAAGATCATGCATACTACATCATGGTTATTTTATAGTTTTATGAGTAATTTTGATGTATATTAAGGCTTCAAATAACTCCCAGCTATCAGATAAATCAAAACATTCCTTACTGATTGAATTTTGGAGAAGGATATTTTTATAGTCCACTTAAAACGAGCATATCCCTCATTATACTTTGAATTTTTGAATTATATTTCCAAAGATACCAATTTCGCCTAAATTCAATATTGGATCAAGGAGTTATTCCTATCTTACTCCAGCATATATGGCTGGAAAAAGTGTGACAACATTCGTGATATCTTACAACATTTATGATGCCCTACCATGAAGGTCGTCAGCCTTAGGCAGAAACCAGCTCCTAAATGACGACATTCGTGGTTGCTTACCCCATTTTTAATGCCCTACCACGAAGGTCGTCAGACTAAGGCAAAAGTAATCAATTCCAGCTCCTGTGTGATGACATTTTTGATGGCTTACCATATTTTTTATGGCTTGTCACAAATGTCATCAGCTATGATTTTTAACAAATGGAAATTTATTTCATAAGGGTATTTTGGTCATTTCCTTCACCTTTCACGACGTATAACCCTAAAGAGGCATAATTTTTCCTATTTTTCTTTAGTTAAGCATCTTAAAAACCCTCTCTTACACTCTCAACCATAAGATTAGGGTTTTCACTCAAGATCATCTCCTTAAGAGCAAGCCTAAGGAATTCTTCAAGAACCTTCAGAAACATTAGATCTTTTTCAAGATTCAATCTGTAAGGTATGCGTAGTGTTCATCTATGGATCTAATCCGTTCATAGAGCTCAAGAACCATGTTTTAAATATTATTTTGTAAACCTTTTATGCTGATATGAGTATGTACATATTGACGATTGTTGTTTCAATTTCAATGTGATGTCTAAAGTATTCTTATAGAATATATATGTTTGTTAATTGAAAACCATGAACTTTAGGTGGTTTAATATGGTGAAAGTATGAAACCTACCTATTCCTTGAAGATGCAAGCAAGGTGTTTGATAAAATTCTTAGGATACTAGAAATTTATGTTTGTATGGTTCTATGATGTCTAAATGACAAGTTCATGTTAGCTATATACTTCAATATGAATTCCATGCTTTTCATGTGTTGCTATTGTGATGTTATGAAACATGCAAGATAATAGAGATATATAATATGTACAGGAAATATATCAATGCATTGCCTAGAATGTTTCAGAAGTTGAATAACAATATGAAATATGATATCCCCTACTTATGATATTAAGAATTACGGACTCAAATCTTGTGTCAAGTCATGAAATGTGTGTCAGCTTCCTTCTATTGAGTCCTGGGGGTATTCGTACCCAAAAAATATAGTTGTATGCTTAGAGCCATGTCATGTTGCCACGATAATCTCAGTCAAGCTATAATCTATAGAACTCAGTCAGTCATGTAACTTAGAAAACCTCAGAAATGTCATGATCTCAGTTAACTCTCACATAATAGTGCTACTCCATCAGTCAATTGAATTCAATAAGTTCCACTTATGTGCAGTCAGTTAAATCATGTTTTGTCTCTTCAGATGGGAGTAAGAGTTAGCACCAAGTTAACCCAAGGATGGGAACTCACCTGTATATGACGATGTGATTCTTAGCAGTCATCCTTGCATTCCAGAACTATGTAGCCAGCATAGGTTGAGATATCACAGTCTGTTATATGATGGTAGATGAGGCGGCTTAACTTAATATATGAGGGTTCCCACTATTCTTACAAGAGTTACGTGTTATATGAGACTTACTTACATGTTGTACTTACCAGTGGTGCGATATTGATGCCCTTCCAGTCAGGGTAGAGATTGGACCCCATCTTAGCCGTAGTGGCACATATGAGGCATGTCGGTTAAATGACTACCTCCAATAGTTTCAGACTCAGTCTCAGTAAAAGAACTCAAATAGTTTTTCAGATATCAGTATACCAGAATTGTTAGATACAGTCAGATTCAGTTATAGTGAGGAACTCAGGTAGTTCCATCAAATTTAAGACTGTCAGATACAGTCGCCCATATTATCAGAACTATAGTTTTAGCCATGTCTGTTATCAGTAATCCATTTATTAGCATACAGATCTAGGTATCACATACTCATGCATTTATTATCATATAGATCTAGTTATCACGTACTCACGATCTTAGTTACTATGTGTGTATGTTTACACTCTCACTTTTATATTAGTCAGTTAGTTAGCATTGTTCATGTATGTAAACCCTTTTGCATTAGCCTGCCTCACTCGTATACTTAGTACTCCAGTTTTACTGATGCATTTTTACTATGGTGCTTTCTTTTATATTACACCATATGTTCAGAGACATGGGCTCCAGATCAGCAGTAGCATTCAGCCGCAGAGTTGCAGTAAGTCCTTATCCATTCGAGGGCGATATTATTTTATTTTATTTATTATTTCAGCTCAATTTTGCTAGACGAAGTTACTTGGATATATATTCCTTCAAATCCTTATTCAGACAGTACTTAGAGATTTTCAGATTTAGTAGTCAGATTTGATTTAGTTTTCAGTTGTTTTGGGTATCTTTCACACATATGGATATTGTGTCTTGACAGATCTTTATTTAGTTAAACCTTATGGCCTACATGTTAATGTTTTCTGCATTATTACATTATATATATAGTGTACAGGTATAGATATCAGTCATGGATTAGCTTGTGGTCCTTCGGGGTCATAAGCATTGTGTAGCATTTTGATTTAGAAAATCGGGGCGTTATAATCCTCCAACCTTAGTGGATATAAATATATCATCATAATTATCCTATGGACTTATTAGTTATCAATATACAATCATAATCATCCTCCAACATTCTTTAGTATGAATATATAAACATAATCATCCTTTGGAATCGAACTAAGTATAATAAATATGAATAACATCTTTCAGAATTGAACTAGGTATCTATAGGAAATATCCAGACTTGAAATTTTATCCTTATATTCAAAGTTGGTGGCATATCAATAGCACAAGTGATCACATAATAAAGCATCACGATTTCAAGCATAATTAATAACATAACTTTCCATCAAAGCAATAAGCGTAACTTCTAGTATAATTCATGGAAAAATTGCTAGTATCATCAATAGGGATGTTTTCTAGCATAATTACGAGGATAATTTCTTTGCATGATCACACTCATAAGCAATATCATGAGCAATGACATATCCGTAGAATATTCAATGGCTATCATTAGCATAAAATATAGTTTATCATTTGAATCATCAATATTCATCTTACATCCTGAATTATTATTTCCAAAAGATAATTTAACCTATGAGCTTACTCCCTAGACTATGACTGTCCCTATAAGTCATAGAGTATCATTACGGGTCATAGGGCCCTAATCGTTGCCTGACTAGTGTGTTTTGACAAGTTCCTATTTTGATTATGATCGAGACTGTACGAGCTGTCTAGACTCAATACAAGTCATATTGTACTTATTCGTAGCCTAACAAGTGTAGTTCCTAATTGATTCTACCTCGATTTCTATTAAACCAAACTAGTCATAACGTTTGAGTACAAGTCTTATGATACGACTCATAGATACACTAATGTGGGTGCCTATGGATGCTATCCAAACTATGACTGTAGGTCATGATTCATAAGGTGACTCTACAAGTGGTAAGATCATCCATAACTGGGTGACAATTTTTCAATATTTTATTAAGGGCACTTTGGATATTTCCCCTATTCCCCAATTATGTCCCACAAATTATAACCCCTATAGGGCATCATTATCACTTGAAAATATATCTAAATAACTTCTCAGCCTCTCTCAAATCCCAAAGGTCAAGAGCACATAGGGTTTTTAAAAAGTTGGTTAATTAGGGTTCTCAAGGGTGATTTCTCTCCATAATTGTGATACTTTTAGGCATGTTACTCTTCCCAAATCTTATTTTGTGAAAAGCATGTATTTTAAATAGTTTAATTGTTTGGATTTTGATGAAGGTTTTGACATGGGTTGAGATTTTTGGAATGGTTATTCTTTAAATTGTTTTTCCACAGTTTCCCATAAGTTGTTCATTCTATGAATTGAATATTTTTGAAGAAATAGGGTGCATAGGTATGGAGCTTTGAAATGAGGATCGTGGTAATCCCCCAAATTTATTTTTGGATCTTACAAATTTTTTTTGAATAATTGTATTCCCTCAACCCACTTATGTAAATGGCTTTGAATCATCAGATGATCACTTGGTTTTATTTACTCACTTATACTATTGTATTGCATAAATGGTTAAACAATGAACATTAATTTTAAAGGCCTTGTTGGATATATTTTTATTTAATGAACAAAAGGGTTGAGGCATTCACACAATTTGATTTGATAAATTAATGGAGGTAGAGGCATTCCTCCAAGCCGATTTAATTAAAAAAATAGGCTCGAGGTATTCCCCCAAGTTAATCAATTTATAAAACTTGGATTAAGCTTGCACTCTATATTCTATGACAATACTTGGGTGTGCCTTAAAGTATAATTCCTTTGTTAAAAAATAGATTATGTGAAACTTGGTTCAATTGGGATTAATGGGGTTTATGTAGCTAGCCGTGAAGGTATGGGTCTTGAATGACTTGTACTTGAAACTCAAATTTCCCTACGTGAGGGTTAGTCTTAATGGTTGTGTGCATAGTTCACATTAGTGATATATTTATTTCTAGGATTAACGTGGGTTTGGGTTATTCCTTGGTTATCCTTGGTATCTTCGGTCATGCGGCTAACACATACTGAGGCCCTTTCAGTAGGGAAAGCTGAACCCATATATCTTGTGGGTTCCTTCTTATGATTATTGAGCTACATAGTCCAGGATAATGTTTTACAATCTCGCTAAACCTTGTTCCTTACGCAACACGTATTATATATTTGTATGGATGTATGTGAACATGTACAATGACATTAAAATTAAACTTTTAACTTACATTATTTTACCCTTATACTGAGTTACATGGTAGTGATAACCTCATTAACTATATTTAAATGATGCATCCCTATGCAATATAAGGTACGAAGGAACTTTTACTTTCCCTATGCAATTATAGGTGATCTTAAAGGAGATTATTGCAATGAAGTGGTGAGCTTTGATTATTTGAAAGGATTAATCATTCCATCAGATTTTCCTCTCATAAATTAGAATTGAAGACTTCACATTTACATTGTCATTGTCACTGTCATTGACATTGTCAAGGTCGGGAGCATGTCTCAACATAGGTTGTTTTTGGGAATAGAGGATTTATGGATATTACTATGGATTGGATATAGATGTTTAAACTATTAGATGTCTTTAAACTCATTACTTTTTATCATATTATATGTTTAGAACTCTGTCATTGCTAGGTGTGTTATGTTTTGTTTGGCGAGGAAAAGGGGGCAATCTCCGATCATTGGTAGACTTGAGATACTCATCATGACCAAGCCCTGGTTTGGGTCGTGAAAAATTTGGTATCATTACCTAGGTTCATGGCTAATTGGGTGTCCATAAATCCATGTCAAGTAGAGTATCTTTTATGGGTCTGTAGCATGCCACACTTATGAAAGAGGTACTATGAGACATTTAGGAATATTTCTCCTACATGTGTTCTACTTTTGGGCTATTGATTCTAACGTCTTAAAACTCTTCAAATCTTAATTTCTTTGTATTTAATATCATGCCTCCATAAATATCTAATACTTGTAGAACTTTTTCTTTCACACCTGAGGATAATGAGGACAAAAATTAGGCCTGTTCTAGGGATCCGGCTCCAATTTTTATTGCCCCACATAGAGTTCCATAGGCCCCTACCTGTCCTTCTTAGGCTCCTTGATATGATGATTATTATTCCCCACCACCCAAAAGATACAATTCTAATGGTAAGTTTTGCCGATCTATTTATTTATTAACCTAGTTGGTGATATCTCAGTAATGTCTATCGGTTCCTGTTGGTATTATTGTGAGTTATTCTAAGGTTACTCAAGTCAGGATGTTTATGAGGCTCAACCCTCAAACCCGTATTGTCTTTAAGGTTAAGGAGGATCCTCAATGATTCAACTATAACATCGAGAAAATCTTCCGAGTTATGCTTGCTACTAAATTTAAAGGCTTGGAAGTTGCTGCATATCAATTGAAGGATGTGGAATATCATTATTATGAGAAATAGTACTAGTCTAGGAGTGGTGATGAAGAGTTGGCATAATGGAATGAGTTTTGGGGTTCCTTCTTTGATTGTTTCCTTCCCTAGGAGTTACGGTAGGCTAATTTTAAGAAGTTTGTGAATCCAAAATTGCGAAGAATGAATATGAAAAAGTATGACCTAAAATTTCATTAGTTGTCCTGTTGTGTTCCTAAACTGGTGTCTAGCATAAGGCTAGGATAAGGAAGTTTTTCTTGAGGTTTGTCTTGACATTTGGTGCTAGAGTACAAAGCCACATTTATCAATAGTGACATGGATATCTCTATGCTTGTAGTGTCTATGCAGTAGGTCAAAATTAAAAAAAATAAGTTCAAATAAGGGATAGACAATATAAGAGGTCTAGGTATTTTTAGCAGGGTAGAGGGCATCAAAATAGTTGAAGAGATTGAAGACAATAGTCTAATAATAAGTGGGGAAATTCTGGTTTTTATTCTACGTCTAATGCTCTATATCCTAAGCCATGTCGTGATCGCCAATTCCAGAACAACAGTGGGTTTAAGCAACAATTTTCTCAATGGTAGGCCAATAGGGCCTAGTCAGCTCTATCATATCCTCTTTGAAAATTTTGTGGTTGGTTGCATTATGGTTTTTGCGATGATGGGAGAAATAAGTGTTTTGAATGTGTCCAGCTTTGCCATATTCAGAGAAACTATCGCTCCAGTGATGTTTCTATAAGGTTAATAAGGTCCAGTTATTGCTTCTTCAGCTCCTACACCAAAGGGTACTACCCGTGGCTCTGGAAATGGTCGAAATCATTTGTATGATCTTGCCACCCGTTAAGAACCTGAGTCATCTCCTGATGTTATTACTATAATGCTAAAACATTTTATCATGATGTTCATTGTCTGCTAGATCTTGGGTTTACCCTTTCTTATGCTAATCGTTATGTGGCTATTCATTTTGCTTTTGGTCTGGACTATATTATTTATCCTTTTTTTTTGTGTCTACCCTAGTGGGTGATTATATTTTGGCTAGGAAAGTCTGTAGGGGTTGCGTGGTACGTATCTGTGATAGGGAGATATTAGTTGATTTGATTGAGTTGGAAATGTTATTTTTTAATGTTTTCATGGGGATGGATTAGCTCCATTCATGCTATTTATCTCTTAATTGTAGGACCCAAAAGTTCAGTTTCCAATTCCCAAATGAACCAATGATTGATTAGAAAGAAAGTTCCCTAGTTCTTGAGGGAAGGTTCATCTCTCATCTAAGAGCTCGAAAACTAATTTCCAAAGGGTGTCTATATCACTTTGTTTGGGTTAAAGATTCAAATTCTGAGGGTCCCTCCAAATCATTTGTCCCTGAGGTTTGTGAATTTTTGAACGTATTTTTTGATGATCTTCCTAGTGTCCCTTCCAATAAGGAAATTAATTTTGGGATTGATATTCTTTAGGATACTCGACCTATATCTATTTCTCCTTATAAAATAGCTTCGGCTGAGTTAAAGAAAATTAAGTCCTGTTGAAATGTTATTTTAATAATGATTTGATTCACCCTAGTGTTTCTCCATAGGTTGCTTTCATGTTTTTTGTGTGTAAGAGAGACGAGTCACTTCGAATATGTGTAGATTACCACCAGTTTTAGGTGGTAGTGAAGAATATATATCCTTTTCCTAGGATTGATGACCTACTTGTCCATATATAGGGTGAAAAGTTCTTTTATAAGATTGACCATCAGTCAGGTTATCATCTATTGAAGATTAGGGAAGTGGATACCCAAAAGACTTCTTTCTTAACCCGATATGGTTATTTTGAGTTTTTGGTGATGTCCTTTGGTTTGACTAATTTATCGATGACATTAATGGATCTTCTAAGTTAGGTTTTTTGTCAATTTGTAGACTTACTCATTGTATTTATTGATGACATTTTGGTGTATTCCAAGAGTAGGGAGGATCATGTCGATAACCTCTGTATAATATTGAAGACCCTTATAGACCAACATTTATGTGGTAAGTTTTCAAAGTGTGAGTTTTTGTTGAATGTCGTTTCTTTTTTGGGCTTTTTCATTTTTACTTAAGGGATTAAGGTGGGTCCACATAAGTTGCAGTGGTTAATAAATGGACTAGACCTACGTTTCCAACCTATATTTGAAGCTTCTTAGTCTTAGCTAGATATTACAACATGTTTGTGGAGAGTTTTTCTTCGATTACTACCCCATTAACTAGGTTGACTCAACACAATGTGAAGTTTCTCTGGTCCGACGCTTACAAGGGTAGTTTTGAGAAGAAGGATAAGTTGACTTCTTCTCTTGATTTTACCCTATAGGAGGGTACCGATGGCTTTATTGTTTATTTTAATACATCCCATATGGGATTGGGTTCTATGATGATATAGCGAGGAAGGTTGTGGCCTATACTTCTAGGTAGCTGAAGGTTCATGAGAAGAACTATCCAACTCATGGATTGGAGTTTTTAGTTATAGTCTTTGTTTTGAAGAATTCCAACCATTACTTGTTTAGGGTTCATTTTGACATCTTTTCAGACCACAAGTACTTGTAGTACGTGTTCACATAGATGGAGATAAATCTCAGACAAAAAAGATGGTATACGTTACTTATGAAGTATGATATGAGTCTTCATTATCATACAGGTAAAGCTAACATTGTTATTGATACTACTAACAGGTTATATATGGGGAGTTTGTCTCATGTTGATGAGTAGAAGTGAGTTAGTAGAGGATATTCATTGTCTGGGTAATCCTAGAGTGTGTCTTTTGGACTTTGAGGATGGTGGTGTGATTGTTCAAAATATGGTAAAGTCCTCTCTAGGTGACAAGGTTAAGTAGAAATAGGTTTTTGATCCTATTTTTATGAGAATCAAGGATGATGTGGTTCACTAGAAGACAATGGCTTTTTAGATTAGTGGTGACGGTGGCATAAGGTACCAAGGTAGTTTGTATGTTGTTGTGTTGATGGGGTATGATAGAAGATCTTGATTGAGGCTCGTGCACTATTTATCCAGTTCAACAAAGATGTACTATGATCTGAAAGAGATCTATCGATGAAATAGCATGTAGCGGGATGTGGTAAATTTTGTGGCTAAATGCATAGTGTGTCAACAAGTGAAGGATGAACACTTGAAGCCTGGTTCTTTGTCTTAAGAGAATGAGTTCCTATGTGGAAGTAGGAGGTGATTAATATGGATTATGCTAACCTTTTCATTTAGGAAATCATCAAGTTGCATGGTGCTCCAGTTTCCATCATATCTGATCAAGGTACATAGTTCTCATTTTTTTGACGTTCCTTTCAGAGAGATTTATGGACTAAGGTGAACTTTAACACCAGTTTTCATCCTCAAACAGATTGTCAAGTGGAGAGGATGATTCAAAATTTAGATGATATGCTAAGGTCATATATTTTGGTGGTAAGTGGGTTGATAGTTTACCTCTCATTCCTTTTGCATATAATAATAGTTTTTAATCTAGTATTGTGATGGCTTCTTTCGAGGACAATTATGGTTTGAGGTTTATCTCTTCAATTGGTTTGTTTGAGGTTGGTGATAATAGGTTATTTGGTCCCGAATTGGTGGACGAAGCCATAGAAAAGGTAAAGGTGATTTCGGATAGAATTAAGACCACTAAAAACTACAAAAAATGTCCTATGCGAATATGAGGAAAGGGACTTCCAGTTCGATGAGGATGATTTTGTATTTTTAAAGGTATCTTCTATGATGGGTAATGTGGTATAGAAAAGGGGGGATGCTCAATCGGCTGTATGTTGATCCCTTTTATGTTTTGAGGTTCGTAGGACATCTAGCTTATGGGTTGGAGTTGTCGTCTAGGTTAGTCTCAATTCATCCGGTCTTCCATGTTTCAATGTTGAGGAGGTATCTGGGTGATCCTTCCTTGATCGTTCCTTTCAAGAGTGTCGGTATTTCAAATACCTTGGTGTAACGCCCTTGTTTTGGGCTAGAATGAAAACCATCATTTCTATGCGTAGATGATCCAAAAGCCATAAATACTATGCAAATTTCCCATGTTAATCAAGTATGTAGTGTGGTAAACTATTTAAGCATAAATTGGGATCATAACGGTCCCCTAACTCAAGGTCAAGTTGAAAGCTTTCCTATAGTTTGAGTTTTAGTGAGCATCAAAACTTGAGTCAACTTCAATCGACCATAGCTCCTTATCTTTAATGAACTAGATCTACTATTTATCAATTGAAAGATCTTCGAATTAGCTTCCAATTGATATCAAATTTGCCTAAAATGGACATTCGCTGAAGAAGTTAGAGCATTTTTAGTGTAAGCATTCCCGATTGACTAGCCACCGTATCGCGTTGAGCCTTAAATTGACAATTGTCAATTCCAGTATCTAACTGTGATTTCCAGCATGTCGTGGTAAAGCCTTTTACGGCGTTCCAGTCCCGAATCTAAATTCCAAGGTCAAATTAGACATTTTCTATGGCGCCAAACCCATCCAAACATGGGATTCAATCCCAAATACACCTAAATGCATACACTTTCACCAAAATTCATCAATAATGCTCTCTAGGGTTTCAAACAAGAATCCCTAATAATTCAAGAATCAACCGTGAGTTTTTGAAGCTATTTACAGATTTGGAATCCCTAATCCGTAAGCTTTGAGAATAATTTATTATTCTCCGAAATAAAGGTACGTGGGGTTCATCCTAAAAACTACATGGGTTATTAAACTCTAGAACATGATTTAAAGATTATCAAACATGAATTTTAAAGGGGTTTTTACAACTTATGCTTTAAATTCAGCATTAAGGATGTTTTGATAATGATATTGTTTTGGCATTTAGGCTTTCCCCTTAAATCCCTCTCTTTGATGATTTAGAGTTTGTGAACTTGTTGAGAAGGATTTGAGATGCATATGTAATGTTTTGAAAGTGATCTTTTAAATAATAAATATTTATCATGATTTTTATAATGATAAGAGGGAGTTTCTTGAAATAATTACGTTCTTATTTAAATAGGAAGAACTGCATGTGATTTGAGTATTTGACATGACCACCACATGTTTGTTGAATTGATAAAGAGAGGGGTCTTTGCATATTTTGACATATGTTTTGAAGTATGATTTAACTTTACTATTATTTAATAACATGGTGGTCCAAACTTTATGTATTGAAAGAAGAGATGATACTATGCTATAGATGGCTCAGAGATGTGACTTGCAAGTCAATGGTATGATGATACAATAAGTATGTATGCTATAACAGAGTATGTTTTCAGAGTATGATTTTAGAGTACATTTTCATAGAATGCATATTTTGAAAGAGTTAAAAATGGGCTTAAAGAGGGTTAGGTGGTTACCCGAAGAAGGCGCAAGATAAAAAAATCTTTGCCTGAAATCGTGTTTTGCCAATACGGGTACATTATTTTCCCATGAGGTATATTTACCCTAGCCTAGTACCTTGTGACGTACAGAGTAGAGACTCCGACACTTACGACAAACATGGGTTGGGGGCTTGGCTGTCGAGGTAATGAAAGATTCCATTTAGTCCTTGGAATAATAGAGTTGTAGGGTATACCACCTAGCGTAGAAGTAAAACAAAGAGTCACAAAGTTCAGATGATCTTACAGAGTCTTTAAAAAATAGCCATGTGATTTCTTACATTATGATATAGTTATGAATTGTTTTAAACTGCTCTTATGTATTTTAATTATAAATGACTACTTTGGATTAGCTCTGCATACCAGTACATATGTATTGATCCCCCTCCCCTACCTCTCAGGTTCTGAGGCTTAGTCTAGGGGTCCAGATAAGTAGTAGATAATTCAGAGAATTAATCATATTATGCAGTGGTGAGCCTTCTTTATTTCAGAAGGCCTATCCTTTTAGATTATGTCACTTATTTCAATTTTGGTATACTGGGGCCTTGTCCCAGTTTTAGACAGTTGTCAGATTTTTATGTCGTAGAGATTTTGTAAATTGAGTCAGATGTTATTTAAATGTAGTTGATTATAGTTTCCAAACTTATGTTGATTTCAGAATGACCATGTTTCCATAGAACATTATGTTTCCGCATTTTTTTTTATTATATGAATGTTGTGCATTATTACAAAATAGCGAAGGGTATTTTCGGCCTTCATTGTTCGGAATGTCCGTCATGGCCAGGACCTAGTTCTGGTCGTGACAAACTTGGTATTAAAGCACGATTCATAGTCTTAGGGTGTCTGAAAAATTACGTAGAAAAGAGTCTTTTTTATGTGTGTGCAGTGCGCCACACTTATAAGCAGGAGGCTACTAGGTGTTTAGGAATATTTCCCTTCATGCATGTTCTAGTTCGTGCTATTGATCTAGAATATTCCTCTTCTATAGTCTAATTCATGCTATGGTGTCGCCCATACGAAAGTAAAGTCATCCCAATTTTTTCCTTACCTTGATGTACTCAGATATCTCTCATTATTGGGGTGATTCAAGTGCAGAAGTTTAGAGTCTAAATGGTATGGTTCTTTCTATTTGAGACATATAAGAGTTTAAAATTTGTGCAAGGACTTGAGAAGAGTCCATTAGTGCCTCAGAGTTTATTGATTTTTGTGTGAACTTTGATTCTGATAAAATCATGCTTTTCAGCCTACGGTATTAAGACTGTTCCATTTCTTTTTAGAATTTATATTGCAAATGTCATGCTTAAGAGGGAACAATGTGTAGCAGAATGTTGGAACAGTATTTCCACCCTAGTAGTAGTATAAGTTAAGTGTTAGTGTCATGACCTATTGGTAATGATGTTAGACCAAGAAGTTGGTGATATGAAGTCATAAAGTTAGACGTTAGAGTGAAGGTGACTTGTGTATAAATAAATATTTTAGTTGAATAACCAATGTTTAAGGATGATTTACCACTTTATAGAGATAGAATAATATGGTAGCTAGTAGCATGTGTGGATTATATGGTATTTTATGGGGGAACTGTTAGGTTCAGATTTTTATTTGTACAGAGTAAGATGAGTATTCTTAAATCATTGAATATTGTGTGTCAATTTTCTATCTCTTGCAATATGTAATCTTTTTATCATGATGTTTTTGAAAAATCAAAGTCTAGTGGAGCCGTGTGGGGATCTTTCGATTTACTAGCATAGTTTCTTTGTTATTTATTTCATTTTCTTTTTTAAAACACAAAAATCAAAGTCTAGTGATGCCGTGTAAGGCCTATTTTGATTCACTAAAAACTAGTTGTTCAACTTTTTATTGTTGTGTTGGTTGAATATTTGTATAGTTGAATATTTTTGCATGAGGTTGAGTTGGTAATGAAGTGACATGTCTTTGTGTGTTAGTTTAGAAAAAGGTAGAGAAGGAGTTAATAGCCAAGGTGAATTGTTTCCTGCTTGAAGTAAAAATAATGGCAAGATTTTCCAATAAGTTATAATTATAGACTCATGGTTTTTTGAGGAGTTTGAAGGTATTCTAACTGTACGCTTCGGTAAATAAGCGTGATGCAAGAAATCTGTATAAGTAGATAAGATTGTATGGGGTTATAATATAAGATTAAGGTTGGCCATGTCTATTATATGACTTTACCCCCTCCCCCCTCTCCCGTCATTCTTTTCATTGGTAGTTGTAAACTAGTACTACTTCTGAGAAGTTATGTAGTAGATTTTGAGGTTTTTTGATAAAATGTGCCAATTTGATAGACTAGTATATTATGTTGATTTCTTCATTGGTGGTAGATGATTGATGTTAAACTATAGGCTTGAATTTTAATGTAGGATGTGGATGTGATAATAGTGGCTGAAGATTAATGATGAATGTTTAGTTAGAATTGTATGTTAGGTTGGGTTGTAAATCATGTGTAGCACTAGGCATTAAGCTGAAACTATTGATGGACAATAAGGTAGTTGTGATGATTTCTTGGGTAATGATACCAGTTTTATGGAAGTAATCTAATAGGGTTGAAAAGTGTGCGTATTATATTAAGTTTAATTAAATCTTAACAAAGTATGATGTTGTGTGTATGAGGTAGAAGCATGCCCAAGGTGATATGGAGTTTCAGCATTTTCTAAGACTATTATATGTTGTGTGTGGCTAGTGGTATCATTGAGTCGCTAGGAGGAGAAAATACTAGTTAAGATGTATATGATGACTTTTGGGGGATATAGAAAGATAGAGTGTGTCTCAGAAGGTAGGGGTAGCAGTGGATTTTCCCCTTCGAGGTGTAGCCATTCGGGTTAAGTTCTATAAATTGCAGGTATTGTCGTATTCCAGATCCAAGAATGCAGTGAGTGTAGCTCAGTTTATAGTATAGTAAGGGATCTGTCAAACTTAAGATGATGGCTTTAAGCTAAGGGGGAGACCATAAAACAAGTGACCAAGACATGCTTTTAGATTCTAGTAGTGATGTCAGTATGACATAGAACATAAGGAAGTAAGGGTGAGGCTTAACCCATTCTTACCTCAGTATTTTATAGTTATCCCAATACTTAATTATGCCTCACATTCCAATTCCATGATCATAGATCCTATTCATGTATATGAGAGAGAATCACGTCCTCTTCCTGTTCTAAAATAAGGAGTTCCAGTTCATTTAGTAGTCGAAATCACATTCCATATGTTATGACCTTCAAATTGAGGTCATGCAACTCATGACTCATGTACTCACGCTTTACAGTGTTCTCAGTTCCAAAAAAAATTCATGCTATACTTTTTGTGATTGACGAGATTCATCTTATAGTTATGTATGCCCAGTTCAGATAACTTTGATGAATCCTTGATGTTGATTTTCTGTTCCTTCAGCCTCAGTTAATTGTTATGTCTCGTATAATATCCTCCCATGCTTTAAGGTCTTATGTTCTAACCTTTTAGTGACTCCTTCTTATGTGATGATAGTGGTGATGATTACATGCTTCCTGTTAATGCAATATCATAGTATGCTTGTTTTAGATTAGGCCATAAGTGTGATGTATAATCTGGGGCCTAATCTTTGATATATCTGATGGTTAGTGGAGATTTTTGTGTATATGTTTTGGGGGTAGTGCGTGGGAGTTATATTGATAGTGGATTAGAGAATACATGAGTATGTCCTTATGGGTCTTTACCTATGAGTTCATATGTGGTTATTAAGGTATGCTTGAATGATATGTTGGGATTTAAGTAGAGGAACGCTATATGTTCTAGTGAACCTAGAGTGACAGTTCAAAGTTGTTCATTAAGGTGGTAAAGCACGTTGTCCTTACAGTGTGATTTTTAAAAAGATTTAGAAGGTTGAATCATATTGTTTAGACTAGTATCATGGTATGGCATATTGTAATATGTTATTTAGAATTATGCTTGATCATGGTGAAAGCATTTAAGCTACTTTAGACATTAGTAGAAAGGTTTAGCAATGCCCATATGAGAATTTTAAGTTGAATGAAAGGAGCATGGTACTTGAAGGGAATAGTATAGTTAAGGGATATTCGAGAAATGTGTGAAGTTTTAAAGTAAGAAGTTGCATTGCCTAAGGCCTGATAACTCTACCCGACTTTATAAGTTATATATCTATATTCCTTGCTATATAGTAGTGTCATTGTTGTGATTCCTTAGATGGATGTCTTATGTAACTAGTGCTCAAGATTCTTTTCTCCCTAACACTAATATGACTTCTTTAGAAAGAGTATTTAATGAGATACTCAAGTTAAGTATGAGGGTCCAGCATAATTCAGTCTGTATAGCTAGTAATTCATTTTAATAGTTAGATAAACAAGTTACTATGGTTTTCCACCTTTTCACCCAGTCCTACTATCGAAAAGCGTATGACCATCCTAAGAGATAATCTATTTCATCCATGTAAGTTTCGAATTCAGTTTAGTCAAAGCACCTTGTTTTAGATTCAGATTCTTAGGCATGACTCCGTTCATAAAAATACAGAGCATAATTTCAAATGTTTCCAAGTATTTAGCTCAGGCTGTACAATAACCTGGTGCGATCTAAGACATGTTGCCTCATGATTTGTATTTTCATAAGTTATCAATTCTACTTGCATATGTATGATTTGATCATGAACACTTCAAGGTAATCTGAAACTCTAAACATGAATCAACTCCTGGAAGTAAGTGAAGTTAAGTCAAATCAGAATTCAGTTTCATAATAGAAGTTTAAATGTTTCATATCACTTATATCCTTTCTTAGAAGACATATCAGGTCCGCATTATTACATACCTCTAAGCTTCAATGTTCCTACCCATCATTCGGGGTCGAATAATCCCAAAGGGGGAGATATTGTAACGCCCCATGTTTCAGGCTAGAATGAAAATCGTCATTTCTATGCGTAGAAGATCAAAAATCCATAAATTCTATGCAAATTTACTATTTTAATCAATTATCTAGTGTGTTAACCTATTTGAGCATGAACTGAGATCACAAAGGTCCCCTGACTCAAGGTAAAGTTGAATCTTTCCTATCGTTCGAGCTTTAGTGAGCGTCAAAACTTGAGTCAACTTCATTTACCATATCTCCTTGTATAAAAGGAATTGTGTGTCCTGCTATATATCAAATGAAATATCTTCCAATTAGATTTCCATCGATACCAAATTCGCAAAACACGGACACTCGATGAAGAAGTTAGAGCATTTTTAGTGTAAGCATTTCCGATTGACTGGCCACCGCGTCGCGATGAGAATTAAATTGACAATTGTGAATTCCATTAGCTCACCGCGATTTCCAGCAGGTCACATTGAATCCTTTTATGGTGTTTCAGTCCCAAATTTTATATTTCAAGGTCAAACTAGACATTTCCCATGGACCCAAACCCATCCAAACACGGGATTTAATCCCAAATACACCTAAATACATACAATTTCACAAAAATTCAACAAGAACGCTCTCTAGGGTTTCAAACAAGAATCACAAATAATTGAAGATTCAACTGTGAGTTTTTGAAGATAATTAGAGATTTGGAATCCCCAATCCGTAAGCTTCAAGAATCATTCATTATTCTCCAAAATAGAGGTACGTGAGATTCATCCTAAAAACTACATGGGCTATTAAACTCTAGAACATTATTTAAAGATTATCAAGAATGAATTTTAAAAGGGTTTTAGAACTTATGCTTTAAATTCCGTATTATGGATGTTTTGATAATGACATTGTTTTGGCCTTTAGGCCTTCACCTTAAATTGATTTACACCTATCTGTATATGTATAATATTGAAGATTTGATTGAAAGTATTATTATTGAAATCCCTCTCTTTGATGATT
>JAPEIP010000008.1:49151739-49188962 GCA_026120095.1 Capsicum chinense | reverse complement strand
ATCATGTGTACCCCACAAATTTTTCATAAACTATCCTTAACCATTTGACTATTTATTCCATGTATTAGCTTCAAGAAATAAGTCAAACCATACACTTTAGGGATTCCATTGTACCTATAATTCAAATTCCCATCTTTCTCTTAACTACAAACAAATATTATCAAGTTTAAAGTAACATAAAATTCTCAAGTTCAACCACCAAACCCATGTACCCGTAGTTCAAAACCATATTAAAATATGGAAAATCATAATTAAACCATGAGAAAACATTCTTTGATGATAAACATTCAAAACCTTAGATTTAAAAAAAAAAACCCTAACAATACCATGAAATCCATTCGTTTAAACGTATTCTTTAATAAAGTTACAATGAATATGGAGTAACATGCCTAAAATATTAAGAAATTTGGAAGAGATAGCACCCTTAAAACCCTAGACAATCACTTTCTTTTAAACCTTAGCCTTAACTTGAAAAGAGAGTTTGAGAGATAATTTTAAGTGTATTTTATTTAGAATGATATGATAATAAAGTCCAAAAGAAGGTTTTAAGTCAAGTGGTCCAAGGGGTTAAAGTGGTAAATGTCCAAAGTTCCCCAACTTAAAAGATGAAAAAGTGTCACCTTTTACTAAGAGTCAACCATTGACCCCCAAACACTGTCAACCTTACGACTCAACCTCCTAACTAGTAACCAGACCCTATGACTCATAAGGTCCACTTGTAATATACATAGAACTCAAATGGGTTTCACACTGGACAACCTACAATTTTACCTCATGACTCATAACCTATCCTTATGGATCTTAGTAAGACACTCGTACTCATAGCAGAGTCAAGTGATAAACATACTAATTTTGTTATGTCTTATCCTAATAACCCATCACCATTCTTATGACTCGTATTCCAAAGTTGTATCCAAGGCAGAGACAAACACTATCTACTGGACACCCTAAGACTAAAGCCACCAAACCCATCAAGATATCATGAAACTTATATGGTCAATTCGTAAATAAGGTAATGAGCTCAAAGGTTAAAAAAATTTCAAGAAACAAGATCTGGGGTGTTTAACAAAACCATGCAAATCAGCAAATTATTGATATCTAGTTACTGAGTGTCACCTTCTTCTTGAATGTGTACTTCAAGATATGAACGTGGAGAAAGAATTATTCCTTTATTACAAAGGCAATTATGGGGTTGTAATCACCAAGGTTCATCAGGTTGGGTCAGGTCAAAGGCCCTTTTTCTACAAATGCCACTAGTTTGTTAAACATTTAAGGGTACGGGGCTTTGAACTTCATGAATATGAAGCCTTGGTCATAAATGAAAAGGCTAATTTAATTAGACACTCATGGTTTACATTATTCTAAAAGTCCTACTTGGGTTCATGTTATAATCAATTATTGTATTTATTATTAATTGGTGTAATCATCTTACTTGTAAAGTCTATGATACAACAAGATCCATTATGATCTAGTTTTTAAGTCATGGAATATTTGTATCAGAGATAGGTTACTGGTCTTATAAGTGTAAGAGCATGATGTCTAGTAGACTCTTGCAGATTGGTACGTATAAATTCATATCTATCCTTGAAAAACTATAAGATTTCTTTAGGAAAAACTTCTATATTTTTCATCTTTATTGTTCAGGTTATTCAAACCCTATGTTCTATGTTATGCTCCACTCTTTTCTATGGTGATAATGAGGAGTAGATATCGAGATTATAGAGATATTGAGCTAGCATCTTATGATAGAGCGTAGACTAGTGGTGAAATGGATGATATGGATGATAGAGAGGTAAAAAGTAGGAATAAAGTGGTGCCCCTAGTAGAGAAATTTCTAGGACATCCCCTAAGTTCAAGGAGAACCTAGAGGTCATTATCGCAATCATATCCCTCCAATCATGATTACGTTCAAGGTTCATCCAATATTGATTCCCACTATGCCTTTGATGAGCTGGGTTGGAACCCCCTAAGTAATTTGCCAAGTACCAAATCTCCTCATCTAGCCTTTTATCCTCGTTGTAATCTTAATAGGATTTGATCCAACTGCATTCACCGCTTATACGAATGCACCCATCATGTGTTTTTGTAATATTTATAGTTGCATCTTTATCTTAGCCATATTCTTCTCTCTTTCTTCATCTCATTTCCTTTGTTCTTTTTCAACCAAGGATGTTGTAGGAGAACCCTTAGGAACCTCGACATCTTGGGTATGCCATCCTTGGTTTTTCTTTATAACCTCCTCCAACAATTTCATTGACAGATGGTAATACAACTTCACAAAAGAGCCCCCACCGTATCTTCCACCACGATTTTGTTGAGTGGATTAAGAGTGTTGTAGATGATTTGGAGAAGCATATTTTATGGGACCTCATGGTTATGACATTATGTTTGTTTTCCATTAAATGTTTCCCATACTTTAGAGAAAGGCTCTCCATTTAATTTTCTAAAGTTGATGATCTTATCCTTCAACTGGACGGTGTGAAACACCGGTCATGGAAGGCCATGGTGATTTTATATCATTAAGTTATATACTCATCCAAAAGGGATAACAACCATAATACCACCTCTCCCAGTAGAGAAAATCTTAAAAGATAAAGTCGGAAGGTCTCATGGGTTATGCGTGCGATATCTGTAATGACCCTTTAAGTTATTTTCCACATTTATTCTTATCTTTACCATTTGAGAATCTGCGTACCTGCCCAAATTCATTTCTGACTTGTTGGTACTGACTGTTCAGTTATTGGGCAGTTCATTTGTCTTTAAAGTATATTCTATATTTTGAATTCTTTATTGGTTACAAATGTCCATCTAGCAAAAACATTACTGAAATGATCTCGGATGCAAATTTTCAATGTGACAAAAGAACTAGAATATTAGTTTTAGTCTAAAGAGACCTTCCATTTGGGTCCCAATGCACTCAAGCTCATTTCGACCAATTCGTCAAAAACTGAAAAATTGAATGAATGGGTGTGGGACCCACATTTCATCAAAATGACCATGTCTTAAAAATTTGACTTTTCCATTGCATCTAGACTTTCAATTTTAGGCTAGGTATAACCTTGGTTCAGGTCCGAAGGCTCCCAAACTTATTTTAAGCTATTGAGCGGATTTTTATGAAAAGTTATGAAATTATAGTTGTGCACCCCACATTTCAGCCTAAATGATCTTCAATGAATATTTTCATTATTCAAATGGATTTGAAATGTGGTTTAAACTCAAAACTCAGTATTAGATCATGTTATTTGGATTTCGGATTAGTTCTGAGGGTCAAAAACTTATTTTTAAGTTTGTTGTCATCTAGAGTAACCGTAATTGCTCCCCAGAGTATGCAATTACAAGAGAGTGATTGCGGCTTGTATGACTATGATAGCCACAAATCTTTGCCCATAGGGGCTATATAAAGTTCCAAACACAAATTTAGGGGTTTTCCCCTGTACCATTAAGACTTGGAAACCCCAAAATGAGTATAATAACTGAAAATGGTCATGGGGTGACTTAGGAGCTCAATTATCATCTTGTATCACAATTATCTACAAGATTCAGGCTAGAATTTCTTGTATTCATACTTCAATTTTTTAATTTGATCCCAAAACCTAAATTTTGCTTAGGGCTTGATTTTAGACTAAAGTATGCTTAGTGTTCACCCATTCTTTTAGGGTTATGATTCCTTATTCATCTGGGAACATTGGGTTGGTCTCAAAAACTCATTTTTTGTATGCGAGATCCACTTGGGGTTTTTGGTATCATTTTTGGACCAGAAGAGAAATCAGGAATATAGGTATCATTACACTTGTATTGATGAGTAGATTATGGTTTTTTCTGTGTGATTTTATTTTGAGGTTTGTAAAGTGAGGATGAGCTTGTGGTGCATGAAGTGAGGTTTTGTGATTTGGCCTTGAGGTGGGATTTTTTCTACTTTGCTTTATGGATGATGTGTAATATATGTTGCATGTGAATATGGATGTTAGGCTTGATTATGAGTAGGATAACTTGGCCTTGATTATTGATGTTTTTGAGAATAGATGAGGGTTTTGGACCCATAAGATGACATGTTTATGACCCTTTTGTATCCTATTTCCTTCCCTTTTTAGTTTACATTAGTTATAGTATGGATAAGATGTAATCCTATGTTTAGAATATATTTTTAAAATTTGAATAATGGTCAGTATATTCAGCCTTATTAGGCTTGTGTGGTAGTCTAGAAACTGTAAATTGGCTAGAGTTGACTTACGTACCATTGTTTCTAGTTAAAGTCGTTATCTTAGGCTTGAATATACCTTACATGATATCTAGAAGATGAACTAGATTCCTTATCTTATGCTGGGGCCTAATATTCCTAATTATGGAAATTATGGATTAGAAGTGGGATCGTTGGACCCACTTAGGCCTAAGTTTCTATTAGCCTAGTTGTGGATGTTAGAAATAGATGATGCTAGTAAACCTTAGAATAAGCTTACTTCATAACTTGGTAACTTGTATTTATGTTCTTGAATTGTTTCTTTTGATTTACGGTTATGATACTCCTTGTGGAAGTGATATTGAGCATTAAGAGATGATATTCCTTCTAGATAATTTATGGGGCCTATAGTGATTCTATTTCCTCTTAGACTTGATGATTGGCCTTTAGAGATGCTATTTCCTCTTATTCTTGTTGACTAGCCTAAAGAGAAGTTATATCCTCTTAGACTTGATGATTTGCCTATGGATATGGTATTCTATATAGACTTGAAAATTGGCCAACATAGTTGATATTCCCTTTAGTCATGATTGTTGGACCTATAGAGACGATGTTCCTCATTGATATATAAATTTTTCTAGAGAATTTATATTCCTCGTAGTCATGATGCATGACCTTTTGATATAAGATATCCTATAGATGAATTGCAGGTCTATCAATATTATGTTTCCTATATGTGAGATACCTCTTGTGTGAGAAATGAATACATGCTTATTGATAATATTTCTCCTATATGTGATATGATTAGAGATATGCTATGACTCAGAAATAATATTATTTATATGATTCTGAATATGAATATAGGCCTAAGGTCATGATTATAAGAATGAAATTTTTTTGGATAAATTAATAGGCTAACTGTCACGTTATGACATTGATTGAATATTCGAGAAGTGTTTTTCATTATAAATTATGTGATTACAGTTTATGAATATGAACATATAAATATTTGTATAAACATCTCTCTAGTATGGGATAGAGGAACATACAGTATGATGCTTATTATTCAACTAAATTAATACTAGTGATGGCATGTATATATTTGGTACATTCATGATTATTATATTGGTCTTGATATAATTCTAGTTGAAGTACGATCTTATGACTATTCTTACTAATTAAGGGTTAATCTAAGTGGTAACTAGATGTCTTTTAGGTGGGTATAGTACTTAAAGGTTGGAAATCTAATGCACTAGTTAATAAAATTTGCTTAGTTATGATATGGTGACTAGCAATGATTGCTACATGGCTAATAACGATGCTGAATAGTTAATAAACTAGGATAAGTATGTGAATAATTATTAGTTAATGAAGTATGTTAGTTAATAAAGAATTTCTAAATGATAAATGTTAAATTGTTGACTATTATTGATTAATGAATATAGTATGATTAGTTGATAATAATAAATGGTTGATAAATTATTGTTTTGGTCAAATGGTGAACGTTGACAAGATGTTAGATGTTGGCTATTTAATAAAGAGTGGTTTGTTTCTATCCCATGAGTAAGGATAATGTTTAGGCTAATAAATAGAGGTTAAGACTAGTGAACTAATGATTCTTTAATAGTAAGTGTTTGTTAAATAATAGCGAGAATTTGAGAAGTATTAACTAGAAAGATATTTTGTGGTGATATGTGTATGCTTATAAGTATTTCAAGATATCTTATTAGGTACTTGTAATTATGATAATATTGATACCCAACATGAATAGAGGATGCTATTATGATGATATTGATACTTAACAAGGCTATAGAATAAATTGAAAGTGTGTTGATACCTGGCAAGGCTGGAGTATATATTGATAATATGTTGATACTCGGAAAGGCTAGAGGATATATTGATGATGTGTTGATACCCGACACGTATTGTGGTTGATTACGATGATGATAGAACTAATGAGGAAAGTTATGATAATTGGTGATATTGATGGTGTACTTTGCATTTATTCCTCCATGTGCATAGCCTCTCATTTGTATTTGCCTATATGTATCAGCCGGTATGGGACAATTTCATAGATATAAGTGAAGAATATGGCTTGTTTGATTTTATGTTGATTGAAACTTTTGAGACTGGAGTGGTGGAGGTACACATAGCCTTGGCTAGGTATTTGGTTGTTTGGAGTAGTGGTTTATTCACGCTGCTAGTGATATTTTTTAACATTGTTATGATCATTATTAGGGCTAACTTATGACAGATTGGTCATTGATTCGGTATCAGGATTAGAGGTATGTCTTTGGCCTTTTCTATCTTATGGCTGCATTATTATGCATGATTATTCATGTTTAGCTATGTGGATTTGAAACTATGAGTATTGTAGCTTTGAATTCCTTAAAATGTTTTATTGATGTCTTTAAATAAGAATAGGATGATATAGGTAATACTTTGAAATGACCTAATTTTTATATATCTATATACCTATATCTATCTATCTATATAAAGCTATGATACTATCGTATATCCCTTCTTTCATTGTTTATATTATATAGTGGTTTCTTCTCCTTTTGTATTACTACATATCCCTTTTTCTCTCCTTATTTATACATTTAAATGGGATATATAGAATAACATTGACGTATATTGAATATTGCTACAATAAGATAATTCACCCTGTTACTTCCTTAGTTTTATTATGTTAGGCTCTTGGACATAAATAGGATATTTGTTCCATATTATCTGATTTATATGATTTTTAGACTCTTGGATGTAGGTTTCATTCTATTTATATGTTATGTATATTTGCTTTATCTTTACAGTTTAGTTGGCAGTAGCCTATTGAGTACTATACATTTGGTACTCATACTACACTTTTGCAGCCTGTAGTTCATAGTATGGGTTATCGGTATTGATGTGTGCATCATGCGGAACAACCATGGTTTAGAGACTTAGAGTGAGCTCCTAATGTTTAGAGTACTACTATCTCTCTCTTATGTATTAGACTAGTCTCTAAGTTGTATTAAGAGATATGTTGTATTAGTCTATTTCTCTTGATATTTCACTTTTGTATTATTTTAATATTAGAAGAACTTGTACTGATACCACAAGGTTTTGGGATTCTTCTATGTATTGATCTTTATTTCATATATTCTATATTTTTTTTCTTATATTATTGAGTAGTCTGTTATTAGCCATTCTTGACTATGGGTTGGCTTTCCTACTGGTGGGTTATGGTAGGCTCCATTATGACATGAGAAGATTGAGTCATGAAAAATACATATCAGAGCCTTAGTTTCATTGGTGTATTAGTAAAAGAGCTAAGTGTTAGTAGATTCTTGTAGATCAGTGATGAGATGTCCGTAACTTATCTTTGGAAGGTTACAGTGATATTTCATGAAATTCACTTCTTGACTTCTTATCGTGTTTCCATATTTTTATAAACTTTGAACATATTTTTTGACTCTATTCTAGCCCTAAAAGATAGTGAGATATTTTTGATAGATGCAGACAAGACTTCAACATGCTTATTTTGAATTTCAGTGTAGCATTAGACAAGAGGGTCAGAGATAGATATAGAAGATCCTCAGTGGTAGCTAAAAAAGATTTAGGCAGAGTCCTCATCAGACTTGTATAGCGGGTATGGTTTTTCAGGCCATAGCGACCATTCTTGATTATGAGGGGCAGCATCTCAAAGTATTCTAGGATCTTGATTTGGTTGTATTATGATCACGCACTTGTTTAGAGAATGCCTCTAGTACGTGATAGGTAATCATCTAGAGTTAGCCTCTATTTCCTGTCAGCCTAGAATTTTTAAGATAAGCTATGGTTTCAGAAGATTGACATAATTTTATATATGTCTCTCAGTGTCAGTTGGCCAACCATTTATTCTCAGTTTGTGTTTTCTCCATATTAATGCTTCATGAATTGCTATGGTAGTAGAGAGACGAACTACTAGTCTAAGGAGTATTCTTGTCTTGATAATCCAATCATTCGGCCTATTTAGACCAGCTTAAGATGTTACATAATCTTTAGATAGAGATGGTATGCTTGGAACCTATGTTGATAATTTAGTTGGTCGGTCTGAGTTTAAACTATTCAGATTTATTTTTCTATACCCATTAGGCATGTCACTATGAATGTTACAACTATAGGTGTTCTTTTATTTCTCACATTTATCTTTTAGTATGGGGGTTTTCATACCCATTGATAATTGTATGCCTTGATGAATTTATATTGGTCAGTATGTGCCTTATTGTTAAATTCATGATTATGTTACTACTCCATTGTTTATTTCTTTTAAAAGTGGGTGAATAAGATATATATATTGATGTTTATCCCCTATGGGAATGGTTTTCGGTTTGAGTCCAATTTATCTTGGCACATTAGTCATGTTGTGGCCATTGAGTGGTATATGATATAGATGTTTATTTTGTTATCACCTATTTGGTATGTTAATATTAATATTGCTATTGCTATTGCTACCACTATGTGAGGTTATTGATATTACTTTATATTATTACATGATGATTGTTACATGATGAATTTGATTCTCGCTTGGTAGCTCTATAGACTAGTGTTATCTAGTTAGATTTTAATTTTCTTGTGACATTATTTTTACGTCTTGAGTAGATATAGATTGATTTAATGATTTATTTCCCCTAGGGAGGTGAGGTTGACCGTGTTCCTTCTTACTTAGCAAGATTTGATCAATTTTGCAGATGTATTATGATATCGAAGGTAAGCTGACCTTCCATGGTTCTTTGTATTTTTTAGTCGGAAATTTAGTAATGTTTCCCACGTTTGAATTTAAGGTTCTTGGACACACCTTTTGGTAAAACCCATTTATGGGATAGACAATTTTGAGGTTCATTATTCATTTGTGGCTATTTCTTTGTCTGATAGCAATTTTGATGTTGATGTTGAGATATTGTGGATTCATCTCATAGGTATGTTGGGTTCGTTCTATTATGATGAATTACCTAATTGTTAGTATGTAGATTGAATACTTTTTTGTCTTTGTGATATGGTTTTGTTAAGTGGAGTTGCAAAGTTACAGGCAGGCGAGCTTTCCAGTGATCGCTTCTTAAGTTGGCAAATTAGAAATTCCTTATATCATGTTGTTTGTACTTTGGTTGCGGTCTCGACTCTTACCTTGGTTTTGAGATTGGTATGTTTTCTTTGATGATTTTATTCTTGGGTGGATTTATCAAATCCCAATTTTAGTGTTTATTCAGCCTAGAGAGGCTGGGTGGAGTGATTCTCCTCGATGATATAAGCATATAACTATTTTTTTACCTAGATGGAGTATTACATTGGTTAGTTCTCAGCTTAAGTTGCATTTCTCTAGGTTGCTAAAGTTTTAGGCTTCACATGTTGTTTTAAGCCTTTGGAAGTATTTGAGTATACTCAGATAGTTCTTTCTCTCCAGCAAATATAGAATGGGTTATATGCATTTTCAGCCAGTGATTTATCCTTTCGGATGATTTATATTTTAGGGCTATATTTCATTCCCTCTAAGTGATATAGAGTTGCTTACTTGTGTTATCATTCAGTGGTTATCCCGGTGGTGATTTTTCTCTCAATATATGTCTTGACTTTGCCTTGGTATGATTTATCTTGGATATGTCAAATTTTGATACTAGAGTCAATTTGAGATAATTGACATTGATATAGCCTTATTGGCCTAGTTTTGGGTTTTGAGTCCTTGGAATAGCAATTTAGAAGTATGATAAATATTAAGCATTAATGCCTACCCATTTATAGTTTTGATTTAGATATTTGAGATTGAGCGGTTCATCCTTGGTATTGAGATTTCAACTTGGTGTTCTAGAGTTTGCGTGTAAATTTTTTTTAGAGTTGTCTTAGTTCAGATTTCATTTATAGGCCGATTGAGCCTACTCTGTGGTTGCCTATTCAGTCTTCAAGACTTTGGCTGGATTCTAGATGATAAGTGTTCAGATGATAGCCCTTGGGCCCCGTAGTTGTTATATTAGTTTGGAACTCGAGTTTCAATTTTCTTAGGGAATTTTGGATTATTTACTAAGGGGGAGTATTATTCTTGAGCTATATTCAGTATTCCTTCATTCTTGGCGGATGATACATCCTAGAATAGAATATTCATTGATAAGTAGTTGCACATTCTATTTGGGGGTTTTAGTTTGATTTTCATTCAGACTGGTTGGAGCATTGGAATGGATTGTGTTCTATTATTATCTCTATTTGTATGCCCAGATAGAGCTTTATGATCTTATTCCCATGTTTGCCTTAGGGACTTTCAGTGGATCAACTTCAGTTCTTTGATTTCTCCATGATGAGATTGAGTAGATAAGACTTAGGTGTTTTCCCCCTAGTTTGGAGTTTATAGCATGTGTAAAATGGTAGAGGATGTTTTTTTTTATTTGGAGTCAGTTTTATAACTCATTTCTTAGTATTCTTTTGACTTGTTTAAACTTTTGTTGATTTATGCGGATATAGTGATAGTATTAGTGTGTTGTGATTTAGTCTACTATTACCACCCCTTTTCAGTTCAGTTGAAGGCCAGTTAGCGGTCGAAGTTGAGTTTTGACTATTTTGGAAAACGAATGAGAGTGTTGATTAAAAAAGAGATACCTGTGGAAAAATCCCTTAGAAATATTTTCTCTCAATTGAGGTTGCCTTGCAAGTCATTCTTGGAGCATGCGGGCTAAGTACCTTATCCTATTATGCTTTTGAGATTCTCTCTATCTATTGACTTTTCTGGTCGAAAGTCCTTTTTATAGTGGATATCGTAATGACCCTTCAAGTCATTTTCCATATCTATTCTTATATTTAACATTTGAACATCTCCATAGCTACCCTCAATCATTTATGACTTGCTGGGACTGATGGTTCGATTGTCAGGCAGTTCGTTTGGTTTTTATAGCCAATTTCCTATTTTAAAGTCTTCGTTTGTTCCAAAATGCTATCTGGAAAGAACATTAATGAAACTATCTTAGATCAAAATTCTGAGTGCCCTAGTAGATCCAGACTATTAATTTTACTCTTGGTAGAGCTTTGGTTCGGGACCCAAGGCACCGGAGCTTATTTTGACATTTTGGTCAGAAAGTTGAAAATTAGAAAAAATGGGTATGGAACCCACATTTGGTCTAACTAAACTTGGATTGAAAATGTAACTTTTCCAACATATCTAGAACGTCTATTCTAGGCTAAGGTGACCCTTGGTTCATGTCCCAAGGCACCCAGACTTATTTTAGGCTGTTGAGTAGAATTTTTCGTAAAGTGGTGAAATTGTAGATGTAGGCCCTATTTTTTTTGTAATCAATCTTGAATGAATGTATGGATTATTCCAACGGATTTGAATTATGGTTTAGATAAAAAATTCACTATTGGATCATGTTATTTGGATTTTGGATAATTTCGAGGGTCAAAAACTTATTTTTGAGTATACGGTAATCTGGTGCAACAACGATCATAGCAAAGAGTGTGTGATCACAACCTGTATCACCATGATAGTGGCATCTCTTTTCCTTTAAGGGCTATATAAACGTCCTAATATTCATTTAGGGCAGTTCCCCTTCACCATTTAGACCTAGAAACACCAAAATGAGTGTAATAACACAAATTTGCTCATGGGGGTGACTTCGGAGCTTAATAATCATCTTTAATCGTGATTATCATCAAATTTTAGGTAAGAATTTCATTAATTTTAGATTCAATTTCTTCGTTTGGGCCAAAAATTTAGGTAAGAATTTGTTCTTGAATTTCTTGAATTTGTGCTCGTATTGATTACTAGATTATGATTTTAATAGTGTGATGGAATTTTTAAAATTATAAAGTAAAGACGAGCATGTGGTGCATGAAGTGAGGTTTGGCGGTTTTGCCTTAAGGTAGCTTCTTTCAATTTTTCTTCATAGATGATGTGTGATATATGTTGCGTGTAAATATGGATATTATGAGTAGGATAACTTGCCCTTGATTGTTGCTGTTTTTGAGAATAGATGACATGGACACAAAAGATGGCATGTTTATGACCTTTTTGTATCCTATTTCCTCCCCTATTTAGTTTAGATTAGTTATAGAATGGACATGATATAATGCTATGTTTGGAATGTGGCTTTAGCATCTGAATCATAATTTCTATATTTAGCCTTATTGGTGTTGTGTGGTAGTGTTGAAATCGTAATTTGGGTAGAGTTGACATAAGTATCCTTATTTCTACTCGAAGTTTCTATTTTAGGCTTTAATATAGCTTACTTGACATCTAGAAGATGAACTAAATACCTTATCATAGCTCGAGGCATAGTATTCCTCATTATGGATATTGTAGATTAGAAGTGGGATCATTCGGCCCACTTAGAACTAAGCTTCATTTATGTCTTGAGGACTTAGTTGTGGATATCAGACATATATGATTCTAGTTAACCTTTGAATAAGGTTACTTCATAACTTGGCAACTTGTATTGACATTCCTGGATTATGGCTATTGAGTTATGGTTATGATACTCCTTATGGGAGTGATATCAGGTATTTACATGTGATATTCCTTCTAGACACGTTATGTGGCCTAAAGAGATGCTATTTCAAACTAGTCTTGATGATTGGCCTATAGCGAAGCTATTTCCTCTTAGGCTTGATGATTTTCCTATAGAGATACTATTTCCTCTTATACTTGACACTTGGCCTATAGTGATGCTATTTCCACTTAGACATGACGATTGGCCTATAGAGTTGATATTTTCTTTAGTCACGATTGTTGGGCATATAGAGATGAAGTTCCTCTTAGATATATAAATTGGCCCAGAGAAGTGATATTACTCATAGTCATGATGCATGACCTATTGATATAAGATATCTTATAGATGATCACATGTTTATCTATATTATGTTTCCTAGTTGTGAGATGCCTCTTGTGTGAGAGATGATTACATGCTTATTGATATTATTCCTCCTATATGTGAGATGTCATGTATTTGAGATGATTAGAGATATGCTACATCTTATAAATACGATTATTGATATGAGTTCCTAATATGAATATGGGCCTAAAGCCATGATATTAATGTTAAGATTATTCTGGATGAATTAATGGGCCAAAGGCCACGTTATGACATTGATTGAAGATCAGAGAAGTGTTGTTATTATAAAAGATATGATTATAGTTTATGAATATCAGTATGTATATGTTTGTATGCACATCTCTCTGGTATGGGACAGAGGAAGATGCAGTTTGATGCTTATTATTCCACTAATGGAATTCGGGTGATGGCATGCATAGATTAGGTAGATTCATGATTATTATAATGGTAATTGATGTTATTCTAGTTAAAATAGTATCTTATGAATGCTCTTCCTTATTTAGGGTTAAGCTAAGTGGTAGCTAGATGTCCTTTACGTGGCTATAGTGCTTGATGACTGGAAATGGAATGTACTACTTAATGAACCTTGCTTAGTTGAGATATGGTAACTATCGATGATCTATACATGGTTCATAATGATATTGGAAAGTTGACAAATGAGGATTAGTTGGTAAACGATGGTTAGATAATGAAGGATGTATATTAATAAACAATGGTTAGATGATAGATGGTTAGTTGTTGACTACTAATGATTAACGGATATAGTATGATTAGTTGATAATAATGAATGGGGGATAAAAGGCTAGTTTTGGTCTAGTGATGAACCTTGACTAGATGTTAGGTGTTTGCTATTTAATAAATAGTGGTTAGGTTCTATCCCATGAGTAAGGTTAATGTTTAGGCTAATAACTAGAGGTTACGTGATGACTAGTGAAATAGTGATTCTATTATAATAAGTGTTGGTTAACTAATAATTAGTAGTTGGGAAGTACTGACAAGATAGATATTGTATGGTGATATGTCTATGTTTATGAATATTTATTGTATCTTTTTTGGTAATGGTAATTGTAATGATATTGATACCCGGCAAGGTTGGAGGATACTATTGTGATGATATTGTTACTTGGTAACTCTGGGGGATATATTTATACTTTGAATGATCGCTGGATATATTAATGATATGTTAAATACCCGATAAGGCTGGAGGATATATTGATGATATGTTGACTCTCGTCAAGGATGGAGAATATATTGATGATATGTTGATACCCGACAAGGCCTAACGATATATTGATGATATGTTGATACCTGGTAAGGGCGAAAGATACTATTGATAATGTGTTCATACCCAGCAAGGTCGGAGGTTTTTTACAATTATGATAGTCATGATAAGGAAAATTATGATGATTTGTGATATTGATGGTGTACTTTTCATTCATACTTGCATGCGCATCACCTATCACTAGTATGCACCTATATTTATCAGTCGGTAAGGGGTAGTTGTACAGATATGGGTGAAGAATATGTCTTGTGTTATTGTATGTTGATTGAACCTTCTGAGGCTAGAACGGTAGGGGTACACATATTCTTAGCTAGGTATTTGGTAGTCCGTAGTAGTTTGTTATTTAGGCTATTATTGATATTGTTGTTAACATTAATATGATCATTATTGTTGCTAACTCATGACAGATTGGTCATCCATCTGGTATAGGGAATTGAATTATGTCTTCGGCCTCTACTATCTTTCAATTGCATTATTATGTACGATTATTTTATGTCTAGCCAAGTGGATTAGAAACCATAAGTATGATAGCTTTTAAATCCTTATAGTGTTCTAAAGAGGTCATAAAATAAGCTTAATATTATCTAGGTTATGCTTTGATATGACCTCATGTTGATATGTAAATACATTTGTTATATCTAGCTATATGAATCTATGATTCTATAGTATATCAATTCCCTCTTTGTTCAAATTGTATAGTCTTTTCTTCGCATTTTATATTACTAAATATCCTTTTTTCTCTCCGTATTCGTATATTGACATGGTATGTACAGTATAACTTTGACGTATATAGAATGTAGCTGGAATAAGATAGTCCACCCCAAAACCAACTTAGTTTTATTATGTTAGACTCTTGGACATGAATAGTATAGTTTTTCCTCACTATCTAATTGGCTTGTCTTATGATTTCTGCACTCTTGGGTGTATTTTCTATTTTTTTATATGTTGTATATGTCTTATTTATATTTGGAGATCAGAAAGCAGTAGCCTACTGAGTTCTGTTCGTTTGGCACTAATACTACACTTTTGTAACCTGTATATCATAGAACGGGTTATCGATATTGATATATGCTTCGTGCGTAGCAGCCCTGGTTTAGAGAATTAGAGTGAGATCCTGACGTTCAGAGTATTACTTAACTCTCTCTTATGTATTAGACTGGTCTCTATGTTGTATTCAGAGATAAATTGTATCAGTTTATTTCTCTTGACATTTCAATTTTGTACTCTTTTTATATTAGAAGCTCTTGTATTGATACCACCAGATTTTGGGATTCTTCTATGTATTAATCTTGATATCATACATTTCGCTTATTATTCCTTATAATATTGAGTAGTTTGTTACTAGCTATTCCAGAATACGGGCTGGCTTACCTTCTAGTGGGTTATGGTAGGCGCCATCACGACCTGAGGAAATCAGGTCGTGACAATATCGAAGGTTGCGCTCACCTTTACAAATTCTTCAAATGGAGGTTGGGGTCCTCTTAAGTTTTCCCCAAATAAGTCCCTTCATTTGCAACATGTGGAACATGACGCCTATGATATGAAAGACTGTGTTCCCATTAGTAGATGGGATCCAAATGGCATTTGAACGACCAATTCCATTGAGTTGCCCTTCATCATAAAGAGAGACATCAAAAGACCGTTCTTGACTAGGATTGTTCTGTGTAATCTACGATTATAACCTATAAAAAAACAAAAATAACAGCGTAAATAAATACACGCCACTAAGGATATACTCTAAGTAATAATCAATACTGCACATATGAAAACGAAATTTCAGTTCCCGGTAATGGTGCATTTTTGTAATGCTCACTAATACCATTTAAAATTGTAGAGGATGATCATTGCAAATATTGCAAATCGCGTTGAGGTCGAATCCACAAGGAGTGAACTATAAAGTTCAAATCTTATGGTTAATTAAGTTCTACTAAGATAATACACGAAGTATTAATAAAGTAAACAACATAATTAGGAAATGTGTGGGGGGGAATTCAGTTTATGGAGGATTATGTATCAATAGTAACTAAATTTCATGAACTAGACAACAATTCTAATTTAACTTAGATATTTGGAAAATCTTGGGATGATGTGTAACTAAGAGCATCGTAGTTATGGGTTTGTTTGATTTGATGCACGCGCTAGTATGTTACTAATATGGTAGGCTAGCTCTAGTACCCTTGAGACTAATTTCACAATAAAATCTCAAAGCTGTCAATTGTTGACCCTTCTGGATACCTCATAAGTGTGATAATAATATTCACCCACTACCTCAATTTAGGCATCACTATTTCTGGGATGATATACAAGGAAAAGTCAACTACAAAACACCATTATGTCTATGCCAGTGAGAATGAGTAAACTAAATCCATTAATAGTCTACTATTGCCTTGGTTCAATCATTCCTTTTTTTAAGGATGAGGTAGATTCCATAAGTTCACCCAAGCACCTCTTTTAAGAATGGTTTAAGCTTACAAGATTTTATGGTTTTCACCAGAAACCAATGTGGGTATTTAGGGTTTTTATCCACAAATCCCAAATAATTTTATCAAGGGATAGTAGAACCCATATCATCTAACTAGGATATACATAAATACATCACAACCTACAACTAATTTGCACCTTAGTTCAACATAATCCAAGAACAAAAGATTTAGCTACTTATGAAGAAAAGAAAGAAGCATATACCAAATAGGTTATTCAAGGCATCTATTCTTCACAAGTACCAAAATGCAAATCTCAAAATCAAGTTACAATTGTTGCCCAGTATGGCGTTTCAATTTAAAATTCAATGTGTTACTAGTCTCTAGAATTACCAAAATAGGAAAGGGTTTTAAGCTTTTATAGGATTTGGGGTCGACTGTTGAAAACAAAAAAACTACCCCTGGCTAATTCATGAGTGGCCGCAATAGTATTAGATTCACTGTGATCGTGGCTACCGTGACCTTGGATAGATCAACGCTATCACGGTTGCTGACATTGTTGACTGGCTGCAATCGTAACCTTCATTCCTCGATCACGATTACTAAGGCATGTTTCTATTGCAGGTCTTTCAACTACTCTTCTGTTCTCATCTTTTGATCATTTTTAGCTCATGTCCACATATTTCCATCTCATAACATGTATGCCTACATAATGTGGATATTAGTGCATTTAAACATACATATGTCTCATTTATAACTTTAAATCATGGAAATGTGCATGAATGTTGAGTTCAAATTAGTGGTCAATTCACAGATCATCAAATATCATAAGGGAAAATCTCAGGAAACTCATTAACCATAGTAACAACTTCTAAAGGACCTTCCAAGTTAGATTCTTTAACTTGGACCAAATGATACAAACACCCATTAGGAATCAACTTTCAGGCTCTAAGATATGAGATTAACCTTTTCTTTGGTACTAAATAATCCCTTCATATTAAATGACCGTCTCATTAGGGAATTTGAACATGACCTTATGAGTTAGACAAAAAAATGAGTCATAGTGCAAGTGCAACCAATCCATCAAGAATATGATATCAAAGTCGACTATATCCAACTCTATCAAATCCATAAGAGTTTCTATACTAGTAACGGATACTACACACCCATTGAAAACTCTTTTAGCAATCGCAGACTAACCATCTAGGGTAGATACAAAAAAGGACAAGAAATAAACTCAAGAAAAAAACCAAATTACATTGCCACTAATAGGGTCACAAAAGAAAGAGTGGACCCTGGATGAAGTAAAAAATTCACATCACGAGAGAATTGTTTTACCATACACGTAACGACAATAGGTGATGCCTTAGAATCTTAATGGTATATAATAACATGTAATTGATTACATCTAGTGCCGGTACCAGAAGCCGAAATAGATCTAGAAGCAACTAACGTTGGTGCAAGAAAATATAAGGATTTAACAAGAACCTTATTAACCTAGAAGCCATTCTAACATAATAGTCACGCTGCATATAACTAATATAACCATAATAAAAATAGTTGTTCTTTCCTTTCTTATTGAACCCACAGTGCGACCACTCACAAAATCTATAAGGAGGGTGGGATGGATCTGATGTAGCCCCACTAGTATAAGATTGGGCACCCTTTTCAAAAAACCCACCATCATGCTCAGAACAACGATCACCCGATAGATTTAGGTAAGGTGCATTAGCCATATAGACAGAACCAAAACTCTCTAACTTCTTCTTTATCCACTTACCACCATCTCTACTACTTTGCTTAGAAGGCCTAAATTTTTTCCCCTATCTCTCAATATACTTGATCTACTTTCTCTCCTCTTTCTTTGCCTGTGCTATATACATAACCAACCAGGAGATATCTATGTCCTTGATCAACAAGGAAACCTTATTCTCAAGGATAAACTCAAGAGACATTCCCAAAGCAAGCTTATTCAATCTAGCCCTCACTCTGGAAAGTAACTTAGGAGCATACCCGGTGTACTGATGAAATTTTAAGGCATACTCTTTCAAAGACATCGTACCTTGCCTAAATTCTCACTCTTCTGCTTTTTCCTATCTCAACTCATTTGGAAAGAAATGGTCCAGAGATATGCTAGAAAAATCCTCCCACAAGGCAGAACCACCATCCCTCCCCTCAAATATTCCACTTTTCATACCACTGGTATACCACATCTTATAATTTTTAGGCAGCAAACTCAACCTATTCAACCTTCGATGCATAAATAACCCAGATGATGTTCTTCATTTCATCAAATAAACTTTGAGGATACTCCTCAGCATTAGTGCTAGTGAATTTAGGAGGATGCAACCTCATAAATTGGCAAACCCTTATGGCCTCAAACGATAGAGTACCAAGAATACCACGCTTAGACTAAGAAGCTACCAACTGAGTCAATAAGGTAATGGAGTATTGAACTTAGTATCAATGGTCTTATCGTAAGGTGATATAGTACGAGAGTCTCATCCTTGGGAGTAGGATCAGTGGGGATAGTTGGAACCCCATGAGTAGAATATGATGCAATGGCCCTTGACCGAGCCTGGACTCTAAAAGTTGGACGAGCTCCGCCCCCATTGTCCTCAATCGAGATAAAAGAGTTTGCATGAATATTAGATCTTCTTGGAGGCCTGGTCTAAAAGATTAGAAAATAAAAATTAGAAGGATTCTAGACCTTAGACTCTATTGCTTGAAGTAAGAGAACAAAAAAGTAAAACATTCCAAAATATCTGATAGCCTCCCTCTCATAAGTGTGGCACACTACAAGCCTATAAAAAAGAATTTACTTGACATGCCTTTTTGGGAACCCAACTAACGATAAGCCTAGTATCTAATACAAACTTGACACGACCTGAACTAGCACCTTTTTTAATGTGCATCTCAAGTCCAAGAAGGAATAGGGATTACCCCACTACATTAATCTTAGTAATCGATATATAACCGGAGCTGGGTGAATTCCATCAATATAACAAAACAGAGTAATATACAATTCAAAGATTTTGGGATAGGCCCATGACCATGACTAACCCAAACAAGTCACACAGTCCAATACCAAACTAATAATCAAAACATAACCAAATTTCCATCTATTCCATAACGTACCCAAGACAGTAGATTATACATATAAATCTTTTCAAACAAAAAAAAGAATATCCAGTTAGGATATGCACCCAACCATAGCAAAAAACAATAAAGATAAAAGAATCTAAAAGCACGAAATAGAGCTTTTTGAAGTATGAAACCTCACCACTTTAAGATAACACAATTTGTCCCAAATATAAGTCACTAAGCAGGAGGTATAATAGTATTACCAATAACTGCATCGTGTTGGGATATTGAGTCTGAAACACCCTAAACCTTAGTCCTTAAAAAAATTCTTAGGTTTTGGATATTTTTTCTATAGTACGACTCAAGGGTACTAGTCGTACCCTAGGATACGACTTTGGACCTCTCCTTCGTATGTTAGCCAATGTAGTGTAAGTTAAATATTATTTAAGATATGATTTATCACCTCCTAAATGGTATGTTAGGGTATGGTTTTTATGTTACCTTACCTTATATTATCATATGCCTAGACTAGTTTAATCTATCCACGGTACAGTTTAAGGTGTGATTTAAGGTACTATTCACACTATATGATATGTATTATGCATGTGTATTTATATCCCAAAAATTTAAGGGGTCCAATGGGAGTCCTAAGTTATGAGTTATCATACCCTAGGATATATTTTGGGGTGGGATCGTACACTCTACATATTAGTTTCTACCTTTTAAGCTAAGTATTTTATGGAAATTTCCCACCCCAAAACCCTTAAGAACCCCACTATATATCATAATGTTTTCTTATTAGAACTAATTTAGTGGAAAAAACATTCAAAATACACTCTCTAGATTGGAGGCTAGGGTTTAAAAAGGTGTTCTTCCAGAGGCCAAAGGGGTTAAATTCCTTCTATGAATCATTTTTTACAAGGCATGTATACCTTTCATGATTGTTACGTAAAAACATCATGTTTTATAAATAATAATTTTGACTTGTAAATAGTAATTTTGAAATCAAATTTTGAGGGTTTTGATGCATAGTGTTGGCTATTATTTACTCTTTTTTACACTTGTGATCATAGATATTTTTTTGATGATTTATATATGTGGGTGATTTTTGATTGTTGTTTAACAAATGTGTCATGGTAAACCAAAAATTTGATGATTCTTACTTTGTTTTTTGGTCTTGATAAAAGCATGACCTCAAAGTATTTGTGAAAATGTCTATGAGAAATAACTAATCACTTGTTAATGGTGTATTGAACTATGATATAGATCTAATAAATAGGATTGAAATATGCTATTTATAAAATGAATACTAATTCTTGGTAAATGGCAATGTAATGTCCTTAATGGCAATATAATTAGTTAATTTAGTAACTTGGGTGCTATGATGGTTAAAGGGGTTGAAGTCCCTAAACATTGAATTGAATAGTTTTTGAAATAAAGTTTGGTATAATAATGTTAATGAGGAATGAATGGTTTGAAAAGGTAGTGTGAACATAAATGGATTTTTATTGTGGTATAAACTAAGCCTTTGGCTTATTTAAATGTCTAATTTCTAAATGGTTTATAAAGACCATGTGGTGATATATGTCATTGAATTGTAGCCTTGGTTACTTGAATTTAAAAAATAGGTTAGAGTCATTATGTGTTGGATCGAATGGGTGTTAATTCATGGATAAAGTGTTTGAGTCTAAATTATCAACTAGTAGTGGTCATAACGGTTTGTGGTTAGTGTTCACTTTCTATATAAATGTGATGATATATTGTTAGGGTCCACTTGTCCTATGAGATGGCTTATAGTTAGTGTATACTTTCTATATATATATATGTATGTGTGTGTGAAGGCTTGCGGTTAGTGCACACATGATATATAAAAATAATGGTCTGTTGTTAGGGTCCACTTGCTTTAAGAGATGGTTTTTGTTAAATAACCACCTGCTCTCTCTCTCTCAATATATATGTGATGTCATATGTTTAGGGTCTATATGCCATATGAGATGATTTATGGTTAAGGTCCACTTACCATATAAGATGTGACAACTTATGGTTAAGGTTCACCTTCCACATGAAGTATGGTGGCTCGAGGTTAGGGTCTTCTTGCCTAATCTAAAAAAGAAGTTCAATGTTCTAAGCTAAAAGGTAGAACGTTGAAGTCCTTCACTCCAAGTGTCATGAATGAGTGCTTCAAGAATGCATGTTATGACTTATTCATTATTTTGGCATGTTATGTACGTACATATATATGTATCTTAATATATGCCTATATCGATATAAATGTGGTTGCATATGATGGTTTGCCTTTGTTTTGTATAACTACACTATTTTATCCTTATCCTTGAGTTATATGCCAGCTGTTCAACTATTAATTATTTCTAAATTCTATGTCCTTATGATACATTGGGGAAAAATCTTCTTCCTCTCTTTTTGTGTAGTGTCAGATGTTCCATTAGTGAATTTTTTGACATTCAAGTGGTGAGCCTCCATCCTTACGAAGGTTTACATTTCATAGTCTCCTTATCTATGTTTTAAAATTATTTTAGACTTGGTATTTGGCTATTGTCAGGGTTTTTTCCTGACATATTATAGACATCGGTTTTGTAGAGAATTTATAGGTGTCAATGGACTTGGGTATATTAGGTAGTTTTTGATATTAATGATTGATTAGATTTTTCTTAAGTTATGATTGTAGTCTTATTTTTGTTATCGTACTTTATAATTAGATTTTATTCGATAATTTTTGATTGATGTGATAGTTAGGTTTGGTTAATAAGGCAATCTCCGATCCTTTTTAGGGTTATGGTACCCATATGAAAAAGCCTAATTTTTGTTCGTGTCTAGTTGGTATTAGAGCCAAGGTTCAAGATAAATTAGTTGCCCATAAATTTGTGTTAAGTAGAGTTTATTTTATGGGTATATAGTGTGCCACACTTATAAAAGAGGGGCTATGTGACATTTTTTGACGTTTCCCTTTCTTATGATTCTATCTAGAGCTATAGAATCTAATGCATTCGATCAATCTGATTTCTATTTGTTCTTCTTTTAGATCATGCCTCCAGATTATGCCTCCAAGGAGATCTGATGTTCAGGCAAACACCTCAGCCCCAACTAAGGGTAATATGGATAAAGCTTATCCAACTTATAGGGTTTATACCCAATAAATGGTCGCGACATCTAATTGTCCTTGTGGGTTACACCTACACCCACTAACCTTTCTTTTAGGAGTTACACTCCTCCCCCATCTCCTCAAGGTGATGTTACTAATGCTTAGTTTCACCACTCTATTACTATATTGACTCAGTTGGTAACTTCTCAATTTTGGCGCAGAGTTCCTGTGCTCCATCCTATGAGGCCATAAAGGTAGGCCAATTCATGAGGTTGCACCCTCTTGTGTTTATAGGTGTAAAGATGATGAAGATCCTCGATGTTTAATTAATGAAATAAAAAAGATGTTCCATATTATGCATTAGTCAGATAGTGTTCAATTTGCTTTCTTCAAATTAAAAGAAGTAGTGTAGCAGCGGCACAAATTGTGGGAATAATGAAGAGGTAAGAATGTCAGTCCTATCATTTGGAATAATTTCTTTATTGATTTCTTGTACAAATTCTTTCATCAAGAGTTGAGGGAAGCAAATGTAGAGGAATTTGTAAATTTGAGGCAAGGTAAGATTTTCTTCAAAGAGTATGCCTTTAAATTCCATGAGTTGTCTAGGTATGCCCGTGATATAGTTTCTAGCATAAGAGCTAGTATTCGTATGATTGCTTCAAGACTATCTCCAAAATTGGTCCTTGAGAGTTAGGTATGTCTGTTGATCGAAGACATGGGCATCTCCAAGTTAGTTGTGTATGTGAAACAAGTGGAGAAATAGAAAAAAAAACAAACTAAGATAGATGAGTGGTAGAGAAACAGGTCTCGTCTTTTTGAACAAAATAGAGACAAGCAGTCTAGTGGTAAGTGGTCCAAGAAGATGAATTATGTAAGAGGTTACTGTTAGGCTAGTGGGGCCTATTCACCAATGACCTAACCTCCTTGTATATTTTATGGTAAATATTATCGTGATGACTGTGAGAAGAGAACGAATATGTGTTTAATATATTGTCAGATTGGGAACATGTAGTGAGAGTGCCCTTCTCTAATGGTTGCTTGCGCCAATAGAATCCCTACTTCTACTTTATCTACTCTGCACTTAAGGGTGTTGTTTCTACTTCTATTTCTGGTATCGGCACTGGTCAAAATTGGTTATATGCACTTACTACCGGCCAAAAGTTTGAGTCATATATAGATACTGTTATGGGTATATTGAAAATCATTTTTGATGATGTGTATGCTTTACTTAGTATGAGGTCCCCTTTCTCCTATGTGAACCCATCTATGATTTTTTATTTTGAATTTGGTCCTAAAGTTTTTTTGGACTCCTTTTTTGTTTCTACCACAATAAAAGACTTCATGGTTTTAAGAAGTCTATAAGGGGAGTAGTGGTAGTTTTTGGTATTGAATAAACTCTCCTTGATTTCATAGAGTTGGAAGTATGGGAATCGATTGGTTGAATTCTTTCTATGCCTCCTTAGATTGTTGAATTCATAAAGTCATGCTTAGATTTCCAAATGAGTCAGTTATTGTGCAGGAAGGGAGTTCCTTAGTGCCTAAGGGGACGTTCGTCGGTTACCTTAGAGCACAAAAGTTTATATCTAAAGGCTATTTATATCATTTGGACCGATTTAAAGATTCTAACAATGAGGTCCTTCTCTAGACCCCATTCCAGTGGTTAATGAATATTCTGAGATTCCCCTTGACTACCTTCATAGTTTCCCGGTGGGGAAATTGAGTCATGGTTTTTTCCTATCTTGGACACTTGTACAATTTCTATTCATTCTTTCTAGAATATTTTTGGTGAAGTGTTTTTGTTCTGTCATGTATAAGGGGATGGTTTTCACTCTGAAAGTATAGGTTATCGATAGGTAAAATATGGAATTTGGGGTGTCCTCCTTGTAGGGTAAACCATATGTATGTATATTCTATCTAGGGAGCTTTCTTAAGTAGTGATTAAGGAAGGATGTAAGAAGTAGAGCCTCATGGATTATGTTAACTCCGTCTTGCTCTAAATAGTCTTAAATATAGGAGTAGTATATGGCTTCATTAAGGCCCACGTAGTGAGTTGTAAATGGAAAAGTATACGTTTAATTGTACTTTCCCTCTAGCATGAGTCCTATTCTTCTAATTATCCATGTCCTCAATGTTGAGAAAGTTTATATGTGATCCTTTATTTGCTGTTCCCATAGAGAATATTGATGTTGCAGACTCTTTGATGTATGAAGAGGTTCCTTGTAAGGGTGTTGGGTTTGGAAGTTTGCCGGTTGGGAATGAAAGAGGTTGCTTCGGTGAAGGATTATGAAGAAAACAAAAATTCATGGAAGCTACATGGAAGGCAGAAGAGGACATGAATACAAAGTATCTGTATTTATCTTAGGTTTAAAAATCTCATGCTTTAGGTGTGTATTAAATTCCAAAACTTTGACTTCAACACGTGTCATTTACAGATAATGGGTTTTAGTTCCAAAGTCAATTGAACGAATGGTTGATCGATAATGATCATGTTCTATGTCTTGTCCTTTTTGCGTGTCCTTATTTAATAATGGAGTGTAAGATTAGCTTGGTGAGTAATGTTATGTAACCTTGTGATTGATGTTATTTGAGGATGAATGATTCTAAGTGGGGGAGAATGAAACACCCTAAACCTTGGCCCTTGCAAAAATTTTTGGGTTTTGACATTCTGTCCATGGTATAACTTAATTGTACTAGTCGTACCTTAGGATATGAGTTTGGCCCCTTCCTTATATGTTAGAAAGCGTAGTGTGAGTACATGTTGTCTTAAAAAATTTAGCCCCTACTAAGTTGTATGTTGGAGTACGGGTTGGACGTTGCTATATGCTTAGCGTAGTTGAATTTGTCCAAAGTATTGTTCACGGTATAGCATAGGGCACCACTTATACTCTAAGATATGAGTTATTCATGTTTAGTCGTATCCTATAGAGTTCAGGTGTCAAGAGTGAGATCTAGGGTATAAGTTAGGGTACCACACGTACCTTAGGGTACGATTTGGTGTGGGTGTCGTACCCTCATACAGTTTAGTTTCTAGCATTTAATTTGAGGTATTTATGGACATTTCCCACCCCAAAAAACTTATGAACAATCACTATATAACATATTATAGCCTTTCTTAACACTCATTTGGTGGACCAAACATTCCATATAGACTTTTTAGCTCACTCTTGAAGATTTGAGGCTAGGGTTTTAAAAGGTGTTCTTTGAGAGGCCAAAGGGGTCAAGTTGCTTCCGTGAATCATCTTGTATAAGGCATGTATCCCTTCCATGACTGTTAGTTAAAAATATTGTTTTATTTAAAAAATAATTGTGACTTGTAAATAGTGGCTTTGAAATACAATTTTTAGTGTTTTGATGCTTAATTTTTGGTATTATTTATTTCGGTTTAAACTTGTGTTTATACATGTTTTTTTATTTTATTTGCATATGTGGGTGCTTTTTAATAGTGGTTTAACAAATGGAGCATGGGGAACCCCAAATTTGATGATTCTTTCTTTGGATTTGCTCTTTATAAAAGCATTCCCTCAAGGTGATTGTGAAAATGATGAAGAGAAATAACTAGTCAGTATTTAAAGGTGTATTGAACTATGATATTGGTCTAATGAATAGAAATCAAATATGAAATTCATCTAATGAACATGAATGCTTGGTAAATGTCTATGTAATGGCCATGACAGCCATGTAATGATTTTATTTAGTATCTTTGGTGGTATGATGGTTAATGGGGTCAAAGTCCATAAGTATGGAATTGAATTTTCTTTTAAACTAAAGTTGGGTATAAGAATATTAACAAAGAATGAATGTTTGGTAAAGGTCTAGATGACCATAAATAGATTTGCATTGTGGTATAAACTAAGGATCGGACTATATAAATGATTTGTTGCTGAATGGTTTATAAAGACCATGGGGTTATATATGGCATTGAAATGTAGCCTTTGTGGCTTGAATTTGACAAATAGGTTAGATTCCATATGTGTTGGATCGAATGGTTGTCAACGCATAGACAAAGGGCTTGAGTACAAATTGTCGACTTGTAATGGTCACAACGACTTGTGGTTAGTTTCCATTTACTATATAAATTTGATGGCATGTGGTTAGGGTCCACTTTACCTATGAGACAACGTGTTGTTAGTATCTACTTGCTATTTATATTTATATATGTTATGGCTTGTTATAAGTGTCCCCCTTCAATACAAATCTGATGGATTGTGGTTAGGGTCCACTGGCCCTATGAGATGGCTTGTGGTTAGTGTATACTTGCTATATATTTATGTGATGGATTGAGGTTAGTTTTCACTTGCTATATAAATATGATGGCTCGTAGTTAGGATACACTTGCCCTTTGAAATGGCTTTGTGCTTAGTGTTCACTTGCTATATATATATGTGTGATATGGCTTATGGTTAGGGTCCACATTTTATATGAGACGGTTTGTGGTTAAGGTCCACTTACCATATAACATGTGACGTCTTGTGGTTAAGGTCAAATTGACATATTGATGTGTGAGTAAATTCTAACACATTTGATGATTTTAACTGAGAATATCTGCAAGGTCTTAAGAAACTTTGTCATTTTGTATTGTTTTATGTTTGATTTTGCAGTAGAAGCCATGATGCAAGAGAACCAACAAGGATGGAAGCAAAAGAGTTGAAATATGAAGAAGATAGAAGAGAAGTGTGGCTGATGACATTCCTGATAAGTCATTAGCCCTGTGATAATTTATCAGATATACCATCAGCCTTAAACAGTGAAAGGACCTCAGTTGAAAGTTGTGACGAGATTTCCAGATAAGTCATCAACGAGTCGATAAGTCGTTAGAGTCGTCGCCAGCCTTAGGCAGAACATATGAGCTGAGGTGGAGAAGTGATGACATTGTCTCATTTGTCATCACATTTCTGATAAGTCATCAGCCTTAAGCAGGAAGTGCTAAAGCTGAAGACGAAGCTAACGACATTTGTGATAAGTCGTCAAACTCCTGATAAGGTGTCACAAAATATCATCACCTGTCCAAGAAATTACTGAACTTTATGATTTTATTTCCATAATTAGGGTGAACTATTTAAAGTATTGTTTAGGGTTTTCTTCGGGGCTGGGACACGACATTCTGGAACTTATTCCAAGGGCGTTTACTTTTGTTTTTAGGGGCTCTTAACTTAGAATTCAACATTCAACTCTTTGATTGGGTTTTTAGATTTTTCTCTTGAACTTGGAAGAGAATCAACTTCAGACTTCATCTATTGTATGTTTAATTACTTTGAATGATGAATATAATTATTGTAATCTCTTTCTTTCTCATGTGGAACTAAAACCCACTACTAGGGTTGTGGGATCTATGATTACTCCTCTATGGATTTAATATTTGGTTAGGGTTCCAGTAATTATGGAAACATGTTGGTAATTTATTTGCATTAATTATTTTCTGTTGGTTCTAAACAATAGGTCTTTCTTACTGTTGATTTGCTTGAGATTATCGACAAGGATTTGGAAAGGTTAAATTCTCATCTAATGATTAATGCTATTATAAAATTGATCAACTCGAGATAAAATTAGTATGAATAGAATGCTTTCCTAAGTTCGAGAGGATTAGGGATTTGAACATCCTTATAGGTTGAGCAATACTTAGATGGACTGTCAAAACTGGTAATTTGGTGTTTCCCATAAGTAATGAGAATCCAATACTACAACTGGTATTCAATAGAGGATTACTAATCATAGTGATGACAAGTCTAGTTTCTCTATATCATTGGTTTAAAATATTATATTATAGTTTAAGATTTGAGATCTAAAGCAAATTGGACTTTAAAATTTGTTTGATCATTGAAAACCCCCATTTTATCTTTTATTATCATTTGTTTGAATTTAACTTGTAGCTTTAGTTTCAAACTAGTTTAATCACCACTCACATTGTTCCCTATTGATTCTACCCCAACTCCAAAGTTGGATAAATATATTGATGACTACCTCCTTGCACTAAATTGACGTATAGGTTGAGCATTTTTTAAAAATGGCGCCATTGTCGGGTAATAATTTGGCATATTGAGTTAGTTTTGAATTTTAGTTTACTTTCTTAAATTCCTTAAATTCAAACTTGTAAATATTTGTTTAGTTTATTTTTTATTTTCTTTTATTTTTGTCACTCCTTTCTTGAGATGTCAGCCTAGATAGATATTTTTTTGAGTGATGACGATTCTTGTGCCGATTCTTATTATTATTGTGAGGGACCATATTTTGAGGATTTCTGTCCAGATTTACCAAGAAGTAGATGGACTGGACCTTCACAATATGATACAGATACTGTCATACTTACTTTAACTTGTTGTTTGGCTTGTGGTCAAAGTGATCATACTGAAGATATGTGTGTTGTCAAGATTCAAGAGAGAAAATTGATGAAATAAATTTTAGATAATCAAGAACAGTTGTGGGCAGAGCTAAAGGATTTAGCACTCCCACCATGTTTACAACGGCTAAACAAAGAAGATATGCGAAGGACATTAGCCAATTTGATGAGAGTACTCAAGAATTGAAACCACTCAATTGTTTTCTTGATCTTGAGACTGACATTGAGAAGGTGAATAAAAGTGAGAGTGTAGTAGATAGTGAAGTAGAATTAGTTGGGCCTCACTCGAAGAATTTTTCCACATTATGTTTAGATGATATCATGTTTGTGGAATCATCTAAAATAGAGGCAGAGTGTGAAGATGAGGATCAAGAACCCTATATTCTTTATTTTACACTTGATAAGCAACATAAAAACACATCTCACTTTAAGGCCTAGTGATTTACCACACTCAACCCATTACTGGACATCATAATTTTTGTACTACCCCCTTATGATCGAAGCGAGAAGATAGAATCTAAGTTGGGGGTAAAATTCATATCCTCAAGGTGGAGAAAAAAAATGAGTTGGGTCATGCCGCGATATTAAATCAGACACTGCTTGGGAGGTAACCCAAGGTATTTTGTTGTTTGTATTCCTATTAAGTGATTGACATCAAATATTCTCACCCATGGTGCCGTAGGTATGTTTCTAACTCTCTTGTTTTGGTTTGATGCATTAGGGACATTGTATGATTTTAAGTTTAGAAAGGGGTACTTGTGGGTGTTGATGCCCTCTTGGGATTTTTGTTGTCGTGCCTTCTTTCCCCAGATTCTTGTTCCTACTAAAGCCAACATATTTAGGCATATTATTTTTTTTATGATATGTTGTGATTAACAGGGGGAAAAACAAGTACCGTAGGCAGTTAACATGTTTTTGTTGATTTTTGAACACCTCTCTAATATTCTATTTTATAACTGTATGATATGCATTTATGTGTGATCACTGTGCATCTCGTTATGGAATTAGTACTAGTTACATGATAACCACTTCTAAACAAATGTATGAAGCAAATGGGTAGTAGCTTGTGATGTACCTTTATGCCATGTGTGAGAGAGACACTACCTAGTTCAACTGAATGGGTAGTAGCTTCTGATGTACCTTTATACCATGTGTGTGTGATATACTACCTAGTTCCCATTGTGTGTTAAATCCAAAACTTTCCCGGTTGGTCTTGCCTTGGTTGTAGGATAGCGGTTAGGAAAAGATCATAGGCCATTGTTGATAGTAGCCCACTTTTAGTCTAAATGACCTTCTGTGTATGTAAAATATCCCTTAATCCCTATTTTGAGCCTGAATAGCCTATTTCTTTATATGAAATCTATCACCGTCCCATTTATATTATAATTAACCTATTTTGTCCCTGTTTCTCATTGGACACTGTGCACCTTGACTTAGCCAAATAGCCTAAGTTGAGGGTAGCTATCAAAGGGGTGCTTGAAGTAAAATGAGTATGAAGAAAGGTAAAATATAATAAAAGAATAAAAAGTTGGGTTCGGTTGAAAACAACAATAAAAGAAGAGTTGCAAAAGAAAAAAAAAGTGATTGTAGAAAAAACCGCACTCATCCTGAATATATGAGATCAAGAAAAGATAAGAATACAAACAGGTTAATAAATGAGACCCTGGAAGCTAGTGTAGTGTTAAGGAGGCTTAGTCTCTTTAAATATCATCGAGTATCATACCAGCTGCTAGCCTACATTACACGATAAAGAGAAGACCTATAGTGATCCTAGCTGACCTGTTTTAAAGTCTTCGTAATGAGAATAAGGGCAAGCCTATGGTATTCGGCATACATTGATTTGAACTTCATTCTAAGAGCGAGTGTCTGGGGATTGTCACCATAGTTACATATGTAATGTCTGATATAAGTAAAGTGGGACTTCTTTCTCGTGAGGGTACACTGGTTACATTGCTAGTTGCTAAATTATTTGGACAGTGTCAGCTTAATACATGCATGGTTGTTGTTGCTGAAATTGATTCCATATCTTGATTCCTATGTGTCCCATTGTTGTTCTTCAGTAGCATACAAAGTTGATTTGGAATTGACTAACCTTGGAGAAGGTAAAGATGGTTTTGACATAATATAGATGATTGACTTCCAAATGAACTTTTTATCCTCTTGGTTATGTTTTAGTTACTTGTGGACATGCGATTGTTTTAAGTTGAGGGTGTTGATGTGTGAGCAGAAGCTAACACATTTGAGTCTTTTAACTGAGAATAATTGCAAAGTCTTAAGAAAATTTTTTCATTTTTGATTTTTTTTATCTTTGATCTTACAGTAGAAGCCAAGATACAAGAGAACCAAAAGGGATGGAAGCGAAAGAGTTGAAATCTGAAGAAATAGAAGAGAAGTGTGGCGGAAAACATTCCTGATAACTCGTCAGCACTGTGATAAATTATCAAATATATTGTCAGCCTTAAATAGTGAATGGACCTCAGCTGTAAGTTGCGACGACATTTCCTGATAAGTCGTCAAAGAATTGAAAAATCGTCAGAGTCCACATCAGCCTTAGGTGGAACATATGAGCTGAGGTGGAGAAGTGACGACAATCTCTGATATGTTGTTACATTTCTAATAAGTCACTAGGATTCATCGCCAGCCTTAAGTAGGAAGTGCTAAAACTGAAGAGGGAGCTGACGACATTTGTGATAAGTTGTCAGACTCTTGATAAGGTGTCACAAAATGTCGTCACCTGTCTAAGAAATTACTGAACTCTATGATTTTGTTTCCATAATTAGGGTGAACTATTTAAAATATTGTTTAGGGTTTTCTTGGGGGCTTGGAATCGACATTCTGGAACTTATTCCAAGGGAGTTTACTTTTTTTGGGGGGTCTCTTAACTTAGAAATCAATATTCAACTCTTTGATTGGGTTTTGAGATTTTCTTTTGAACATGGAAGAGAATCGACTTTAGACTTCATCTTTTGTAAATTTAATTACTTTGCATGATGAATATAATTATTGCTATCTATTTCTTTCTCATGTGGAACTGAAACCCACAACTAGGTTTCTGGGATCTATGATTATTCCTCCTTGGATTTAATATTTGGTTAGGGTTCGAGTATTGTGGGAACATCTTTATAATTCTTTTGTATTAATTATTTTCTGTTGGTTACAAACAATAGGCCTTGATTATTGTTGATTTTATTGAGATAAGAAATCAACCCTAGTAAGAAGTGAATTATCAATGACGATTTAGAAAGGTTAAGTTCTTATGTAATGATCAACGCTGTAACATGATTGTTCAACTCGAGATAAAATCATTATGAGTAGAATGGTTTCCTAAGTTCGAGAGAATTAGGGAGTTCAACATCTAGGTATCTTGATAAACACTTAGATAGACTATCAAAACTAATAATTTGGTGTTTCCCATAAGTCACGAAAATCCAATACTATAACTATTATTCAATGGAGGATTACTAATCCTAGTGATCACAAATATTGCAGTTTAAGATTTGAGCTCTGAAGCAAATTAAACTTTAACATTTGTTTGATCATTGAAAACCTCCATTTTATCTTTTCGTATCATTTGTTTGAATTTAAGTTATTGTTTTAGTTTCAAACTACTTTAACGCCACTCACATTGTTCCCTGTGGATTCGACCCCGACTCCAAAATTGGGTAAATATATTGACGACGACCACCTTGCACTTAATTGACGTGTAAGTTTAGCATTGTCACATAATTGTAAGATGGGTCAAAGTTAGGGTCTTTTTTCTAATGTAACGGTGATGTTCAATTTTCTGAACAAAAAGGGTGGGAGTTTGGAGTCCCTCGCTCCATGTATTATGAATGAGTACTTCAAGAACGCATGTTATGACTTTTTCTTTGTTTTGGCATGTCAAGTAACTATAGATATGTTTATCTTCATATATTCCTATACAGATATAAATGTTCTTCCATATGATGGTTTGCCTTGGTTTTGAAGAGCTGCAGTATTTTATCATTATCCTTGAGTTACATGCTAGCGCTCCAACCGCTAACTATCTCTAGACACTATGTCCTACTATAACATAGGGTCCGGAGCTTCTTCTTCTCTTCCTGTGTAGTGACAAGTGTTTCAACGGTTCATGTGTTGACATTGAAGTTGTCTGATTCTGAGATGCCCCAAAATTGGGCCATGTCGTTTGGGAATCTTAATCAAAACTTGTACCGCAGATAACCCCGTCAGCCCAACCTATCTACTTATTCAATTCATAAGTGTTGGATGAACTCCGACAAAATATCATAGTAGTAGAAAATAACACTAATAGTCGATACTTAGACAATATCTAGCACTTTATTAATAGCAACAATCTTGCCAATAAACCCAAGTCCACAGTCATCAACAAAGGCCTCTACAAGTCCAATGTCTAAAGAAGACGGGACATGTCCCCAACAATAGCCAACACTTAGTTAAAATAAATCAAGTATATGACTTAAGGTAAAAGACTACGAAATGTACGCCTTTCGGAGAATGGAAGATCACCACTTCAATGTCAACACACGATCCTTCTGAACACTTGAGCTCTGCGTAGAAAAGAAGAGGAAGATTTGGAACCTATGCCTCGTAGGGACACCGCGTTTGAATACGGTTAGAGGTTCGAGCTATAAAATTTATCACGAGCGTACGGATAAAATAGCGCATTAGTTCAATCAAAGTTAAACCATCATGACAAATCACATTTAAAGTAGCATAGTCATATATGAAGACACATACACTTTAGATATATAGCATACCATGTCATAAAGAGTCATAGAAATCATTCATAGTGCATTTATTCATGAGACATGGAGTGAAGAACTTTAAACCTTTCACCTTACCAATTCTAGGACCTTAAAATACTATATTACATAATTTAGGGAGGCCCGAACCTCAAACCAACTCAACCAATTTAGCCAATTCAACTGCCTCATAAGGCAAGGGACTCGAACCACAATCCATCTAATTGGACTAGGGACTCAAACCACTAGTCATTTCATTTTACTAGGGACTCGACAACTAGTTATTTTATTGGGCAAGGGACTAGAACCACAAGCCATATTATTGGACTATGGACTAGAACAACTAGTCATTTTATTAGCTTAGTGACTCAAACTACTAGTCATTTCATCAGGAGAGGGACTTGAACCACAAAAAATTCATTGAACTAGTGACTCGAACCACAAGTTATTCTATCTGGCCAGCGACTCAAACTATATGTCATTCATCAGACTAGGTACTCGAACCACTAGACATTTATTGTTCTAGGGACTCAAACCTTTGTCATTCCACAGGGCTAGCGAATCGAACCATAAACCATTCATCAGACTAGGGACTCAAAAAACAATTCATTTTATTAGACTAGGGACTCAAGCCAGTAGTCATTCCATTGGGAAAGGAACTCGAACCACAAGACATTCAGTGGACTAGGGATTCGAATAGCTAGTCATTTCATTGGACTAGGGGATTGAACCACTAGAAATTTCATTGGACTATTAGACAACATTTGAAATCTTAACCCTTTTTAGTTTATGCATTAACATCAATTCAACCCATTTCAAATTTAGGGACTTGAACTATTTACCCACTTCAACACCATATAGGACCATAAGGTCAACATGGGAGAATTCATTGATTAATCATTTTACTAGGCTATTTCCTCCATTCAATTCAAATTATTGTAATCAAGAAGCTTACAAGTCATTCAAGCTTCTTTATCTTTTTTATGTAACGCTTTAGTTCCACACGCAATTAAAGTTCATGTTTAGGGAAATGAATACCTTTTTCAGAAATCAACCAGTATGGTAATAATTTACATGGCTAAAAATAACATTACAATACCATTTATCAATCATTCATACTAATTGGGCCATAAAACCATTTAAAGTTATAAATTAATTCATTACATGACTAACAAAATCCTTACCAACAATTTATCCAGCCTTCATATTCACTATGACTCAATACATGGCCAACAATGTCTTTACCAACCACTTGTCAAATAATCACGGTCATTATAAGAATGTTAAATCCCATTAATGTTCACTAGACCAATACCATAGTTCAATACACAATTATCATGTCACTAGACGTTTCATTTTGTCGTTTTTACAAATACCTTTGTCAAGGCCAAGTTTATGGTAAATTTCATTAATATTAGGATTAATAAATACACATTCTTTAAACCACAAACAAGAAACATTCAGATATTCAAACCACCAACAATATCAAATATAATCACAAGTCTAAGCAAGTGCAAACATTATTTGTCATTTTATAGCAAAAACCTATTTCATTTTATTTCAAAATAACCATGTACACTTACTAATCCTAGTGTGAAATACAAGGTTTTTGAGTAATTTAACATGGGAGATACATACATGCCTTATATAAGTTGATTCAATTAGTAACTTCACACCTCTCTTGCCTCTAGATAAACCCTTTTCTAACCCTAGCCTGCGAATCTTCCAACATATTTGAGAGAGTATTTTTGGATGTTTGATCAACTGAAAAAGGTGTTTTAGGAGGCCATAAAAATTATAAAGTGAGGGTACTTAGTGTTTTGGGTGATGTAAAGGACCATAAGGTCCTAAACTAAATTCTGAAAATTTATCGCCTAGGTGGGTACAACTAATTTGAGTCAATCATACCCTAGGGTACGTGTTGTACCCTGACTCGTACCCTAGGCTCATAATAGGTCACCTACACTAGTTAGGGTATGACCACCTACCTTTGAGTTGTATAGAATGGGTAAGAATCATCAACTAAATGTATACATCAACCATACAAAAATTTGTCCACTCAAAGTTCAAGTCTAAACTCGATATGACTCACTTGGTACGACTCGTACCTTAAGGTATGATTGTGGAAGGTATAACTCGTACCTTAGATAGTGAGTGACCCTTACCATATTTACTATGGTACAATAAGAGAGGGATAGAAAGATATGTCTCATATCCAATGGGTATGACTCATGCCACTAGTCGTACCCACCCTAGTGTCATCAAATAAAGAAACTTTTATCATGGTCCCAAGCCTAGGTGTTACTATTCTCCCCTACTTGGATTTTTATTTTTCCACGAATAATGGGTAAATCAAGAATAAACACAAGGTACCATATTATCAAACTTAAAAACAACCTCTAAATAAGTAAGAAAAAGTCATGCCACAAGGACATAACATTTATCACTATCATCATCAGTCAACTATTTATTTCATTGTCTTTACGATTAAAAACCCATCATTTAACAAAAACACTTGATTAATTTGAATCTTAGGAACCTGAACCCATTTTTTATCATAGATACATGAAATCAATAAGATTAACATATATCTCGATCATGATTTTTAGGAACGGAAAACGAATGTGGATTATTGGACTTCCTATCCTAATTTGCCTTCCAAGTAGGTTCCTCGATCTATTGGTTCCACCATAGAACCTTAACCAAAGCCACTTTTTTCATTCAAAATTTGTGAACTTTCCAATCCATGATCCTCACTAAAATATCCATATCGGACAAAAATCATGAAATACAAATATCCTCCAAGGGAACAATGAAGGAAGGGTTACCCACACATCTTCGCAACGTAGAGACATGGAAAACTGGGGAAATCTAGTTCAATCTTTGAAGCAATTCCAACTCATAGGGAATATTGCTAGTAGATTCAAAATCAAATTGGGACTAACATTCCCAGGACTAAGCTTTCCCTTTTTACCTAACCATATGTCCACCTTCATGGGAGACACATTAAATAATACCCAATCACCAATTCTAAATCCTAAATATCTTTATGTCATGTCTTCATAGGAATTTTTGCGACTAGAAGAGGGTTACAACTTCTCACAAATTACCTTCATCTTTTCTAAGGCTTGGTTAACAAAATCAGGCTTGAGAAACTTACCCTCAACCACTTTCTACCACCTAATCGGAGGTTGACATTTCCTTCCATATACGGCTCAAAAAGGTGTCATGCCTATGCTAGAGAGTATATCCG
>JAPEIP010000008.1:49129431-49151639 GCA_026120095.1 Capsicum chinense | reverse complement strand
AACACACGATCCTTCTGAACACTTGAGCTCTGCGTAGAAAAGAAGAGGAAGATTTGGAACCTATGCCTCGTAGGGACACCGCGTTTGAATACGGTTAGAGGTTCGAGCTATAAAATTTATCACGAGCGTACGGATAAAATAGCGCATTAGTTCAATCAAAGTTAAACCATCATGACAAATCACATTTAAAGTAGCATAGTCATATATGAAGACACATACACTTTAGATATATAGCATACCATGTCATAAAGAGTCATAGAAATCATTCATAGTGCATTTATTCATGAGACATGGAGTGAAGAACTTTAAACCTTTCACCTTACCAATTCTAGGACCTTAAAATACTATATTACATAATTTAGGGAGGCCCGAACCTCAAACCAACTCAACCAATTTAGCCAATTCAACTGCCTCATAAGGCAAGGGACTCGAACCACAATCCATCTAATTGGACTAGGGACTCAAACCACTAGTCATTTCATTTTACTAGGGACTCGACAACTAGTTATTTTATTGGGCAAGGGACTAGAACCACAAGCCATATTATTGGACTATGGACTAGAACAACTAGTCATTTTATTAGCTTAGTGACTCAAACTACTAGTCATTTCATCAGGAGAGGGACTTGAACCACAAAAAATTCATTGAACTAGTGACTCGAACCACAAGTTATTCTATCTGGCCAGCGACTCAAACTATATGTCATTCATCAGACTAGGTACTCGAACCACTAGACATTTATTGTTCTAGGGACTCAAACCTTTGTCATTCCACAGGGCTAGCGAATCGAACCATAAACCATTCATCAGACTAGGGACTCAAAAAACAATTCATTTTATTAGACTAGGGACTCAAGCCAGTAGTCATTCCATTGGGAAAGGAACTCGAACCACAAGACATTCAGTGGACTAGGGATTCGAATAGCTAGTCATTTCATTGGACTAGGGGATTGAACCACTAGAAATTTCATTGGACTATTAGACAACATTTGAAATCTTAACCCTTTTTAGTTTATGCATTAACATCAATTCAACCCATTTCAAATTTAGGGACTTGAACTATTTACCCACTTCAACACCATATAGGACCATAAGGTCAACATGGGAGAATTCATTGATTAATCATTTTACTAGGCTATTTCCTCCATTCAATTCAAATTATTGTAATCAAGAAGCTTACAAGTCATTCAAGCTTCTTTATCTTTTTTATGTAACGCTTTAGTTCCACACGCAATTAAAGTTCATGTTTAGGGAAATGAATACCTTTTTCAGAAATCAACCAGTATGGTAATAATTTACATGGCTAAAAATAACATTACAATACCATTTATCAATCATTCATACTAATTGGGCCATAAAACCATTTAAAGTTATAAATTAATTCATTACATGACTAACAAAATCCTTACCAACAATTTATCCAGCCTTCATATTCACTATGACTCAATACATGGCCAACAATGTCTTTACCAACCACTTGTCAAATAATCACGGTCATTATAAGAATGTTAAATCCCATTAATGTTCACTAGACCAATACCATAGTTCAATACACAATTATCATGTCACTAGACGTTTCATTTTGTCGTTTTTACAAATACCTTTGTCAAGGCCAAGTTTATGGTAAATTTCATTAATATTAGGATTAATAAATACACATTCTTTAAACCACAAACAAGAAACATTCAGATATTCAAACCACCAACAATATCAAATATAATCACAAGTCTAAGCAAGTGCAAACATTATTTGTCATTTTATAGCAAAAACCTATTTCATTTTATTTCAAAATAACCATGTACACTTACTAATCCTAGTGTGAAATACAAGGTTTTTGAGTAATTTAACATGGGAGATACATACATGCCTTATATAAGTTGATTCAATTAGTAACTTCACACCTCTCTTGCCTCTAGATAAACCCTTTTCTAACCCTAGCCTGCGAATCTTCCAACATATTTGAGAGAGTATTTTTGGATGTTTGATCAACTGAAAAAGGTGTTTTAGGAGGCCATAAAAATTATAAAGTGAGGGTACTTAGTGTTTTGGGTGATGTAAAGGACCATAAGGTCCTAAACTAAATTCTGAAAATTTATCGCCTAGGTGGGTACAACTAATTTGAGTCAATCATACCCTAGGGTACGTGTTGTACCCTGACTCGTACCCTAGGCTCATAATAGGTCACCTACACTAGTTAGGGTATGACCACCTACCTTTGAGTTGTATAGAATGGGTAAGAATCATCAACTAAATGTATACATCAACCATACAAAAATTTGTCCACTCAAAGTTCAAGTCTAAACTCGATATGACTCACTTGGTACGACTCGTACCTTAAGGTATGATTGTGGAAGGTATAACTCGTACCTTAGATAGTGAGTGACCCTTACCATATTTACTATGGTACAATAAGAGAGGGATAGAAAGATATGTCTCATATCCAATGGGTATGACTCATGCCACTAGTCGTACCCACCCTAGTGTCATCAAATAAAGAAACTTTTATCATGGTCCCAAGCCTAGGTGTTACTATTCTCCCCTACTTGGATTTTTATTTTTCCACGAATAATGGGTAAATCAAGAATAAACACAAGGTACCATATTATCAAACTTAAAAACAACCTCTAAATAAGTAAGAAAAAGTCATGCCACAAGGACATAACATTTATCACTATCATCATCAGTCAACTATTTATTTCATTGTCTTTACGATTAAAAACCCATCATTTAACAAAAACACTTGATTAATTTGAATCTTAGGAACCTGAACCCATTTTTTATCATAGATACATGAAATCAATAAGATTAACATATATCTCGATCATGATTTTTAGGAACGGAAAACGAATGTGGATTATTGGACTTCCTATCCTAATTTGCCTTCCAAGTAGGTTCCTCGATCTATTGGTTCCACCATAGAACCTTAACCAAAGCCACTTTTTTCATTCAAAATTTGTGAACTTTCCAATCCATGATCCTCACTAAAATATCCATATCGGACAAAAATCATGAAATACAAATATCCTCCAAGGGAACAATGAAGGAAGGGTTACCCACACATCTTCGCAACGTAGAGACATGGAAAACTGGGGAAATCTAGTTCAATCTTTGAAGCAATTCCAACTCATAGGGAATATTGCTAGTAGATTCAAAATCAAATTGGGACTAACATTCCCAGGACTAAGCTTTCCCTTTTTACCTAACCATATGTCCACCTTCATGGGAGACACATTAAATAATACCCAATCACCAATTCTAAATCCTAAATATCTTTATGTCATGTCTTCATAGGAATTTTTGCGACTAGAAGAGGGTTACAACTTCTCACAAATTACCTTCATCTTTTCTAAGGCTTGGTTAACAAAATCAGGCTTGAGAAACTTACCCTCAACCACTTTCTACCACCTAATCGGAGGTTGACATTTCCTTCCATATACGGCTCAAAAAGGTGTCATGCCTATGCTAGAGAGTATATCCGGTTCAACTTATAGCTTCCCAGAGACATATAACAATCAGTGCTTGAGTGTAGCTATGCACCACCACTTTAATGTTCAATCCTATTAAAAGCTAAAAGGAGTTAACTTAATCGACCGGGCTATATTCATTACATCCATCCTGGACACCACTCTGCTGCATTATCATTATCATATGCAGATCGCAAGTAGATAATATAGTAAAACTATATCGGACTATTATAGCCAAAATCACCAACATATGATTCAAAATTTTAAACCACAATACAACTATGCTATAAAAAAATTCATACCAATGCATTCCCAAGCCTCTTAAACACCCAAGACGACTATTGTTATATTTACCAACCACATCATTCAAGCCTACCACTTTTATACCCACGGTATGATCTATCCTTCCCAAGATCTAGCACCCTCAATTATTTCTATGAAGGTTTTCACCTTCCATTCCTTTACAAAATCATAGTTGTAGAAGTCTCCCTAGATTCTCCCCCATATGGGGACTTCTACATTTCCCCATTCTAAAAAATCACAAAGTTATCTAAGCCACAAGCATCCTAGCAAAACAAAATTATTAAGGAACCAAAGTACAACAATTGTCAATGCTAGAGAAGGCAAGAAAGAGATCTCCAAACTAAGGCATACCACCATAAGCACGAAGGGTTTCAAAAAAACCACCAAGGGCATAAGTGTGATCCATCCACACATAAAATGCCAAAGAAGGAGTCGTTAGGACTGGATGCCAAATGACACACCAACATATATACCCTTGGTAACATAATATAAGGACAAGAATTATAACCAGGGAACAAAACATGTGCATAATACGAACCTTAAGTATAAGATCTAAAAGAATGAATTCCACACTAGTAGAGTGCCCTCTTGACTAAGACTGGAGAGAATCAGTAGAGTATGCAACCTAAAATTCTCTTGGGGATTACTACAAAAAAATTAAGATCAACCTTTGACCTTCCTCCCATTGCTCTAACGAGAACAATGATTTTCTTTAATGGGTATCACCAGGGAGGTACACTTAGGAGACTTGGTCTTCCTCTACCCAAAACTATTCTGTAAAGGAAGAATAAAAGTTGGACAAGTATTTAAAACAAGACCAAACCCATGCTCAACCTCCCTATTCATCAAATTAAACAATGTCATGAGGGAATTGGTAAACCTAAAGGTTATGACTAAGAACTCTTAGTGACCATACCGAGTTCAAAAGGCGGCCTTAGGGTTATTCACTACCCCAAGCCTAAGTTGATAATAACTTGGCCTAAGATCAATTTTTGAGGAACACTTCACACTTTGAATTTATCAAACAAATCATCGATTATAGGGAGATCACTTCAAGGAGACACACTAGGATGAGTGTCTGATACAAGATCAACCCCAAAAAACAATTTTCATATCAGGAGGGATACCAAAAGGATTATTGGGGAAAACATTGGGAAACTAAATACTGAACTTTGGTATATTTGTACTCCTAAGCACCATAACTTACCCATATTTTAGCTATGTTTGTAGAACAAAGTGCCTAGTTTCTAATATTTTTACTCTACTTCTATGTATTTGAGCTAACTGATGTGATTAGCATTATTTCAGGTATTAATGAGGTAGATGGACTCATAATGGGACTATGGAATATGGATGGAGTATGACACAAGAGAGAGTAGTAGTCTGGACCAAATGTCGTGCGTAAAAACTATGTCTAAGACTAATTTTTTATTTAGAGTAAGTCTAGTGACTTAGAAGAAAATTATGAGGGAAAAGTTATTACAACTACTTGCTACTGAAAAGTCACGTATTATTCATTATTTTGTATTATTTTTGCACTGAGAGTAGCGACTTAACACTAAGTAAGAAACAAAACTTCTTCTTCTCCACCAAAAATTGGGTTCACTTTTTGGTATGATGAATATTTCTATTGTGATTTTTGTTTTACTCATGAGTAGCTAAATTTATTAGTTAGGGTTATGGAAGCCTTGTAGTACTAGCATATAATCTAGTACTTTGGGTTTTTGAATTCATTATGCATTAATTTATTGACATCATACTCTCTTTGTTTATCTTTAATTCTCATGGTTGCAAACATAGAGGATGCCCCTTAAAAGTTAACTTGTTCGATAGGAAGGTTGAGGTTAGGAAAAGAGAGTGGTGATAAAAAAAAATAGGATTTCCAACTCCTATTTCATATGTTAATGCCTTAACAGGATTAACTACTTGGAGATTTCATATTATTTTTGCAAAAACTTTTAATTCGAGAGAATTGAAGTGAATTAGTCCTTGATTGTCGAGAAACACTAGGATTGTGTTATTAAATGCAATATATTTCTCTATATGCATGATGCATGTGTGAACTCATAAAGCCCATAATTAGAAAGTATTAATACCTACAAGGTGGACATACCCTATCTTTCTATTTCTTTGGATTCAAATACTGCACATCTCTCATCTTGTTACTACGAAACTATAAATTCTTGATCTGAATCAAATCCCCTATTTATTTTATGAAAAAGAATTATTAAAAGTCAACTAATATGCATACAAATTAATTAGCATCATATTACCTATGGGATTCGACCCCAACATATTTGGGTTATATATTTGAGAATGACCTCTTACACTCTTGTAAGAGAGTTGTAATTTTGGTGTATTATATTTTTGCATTATTTTTGGAGAATACGGTTGTCGATTGAGTTTATGTGTGTTAGTTGACTATTAGTCAAATTTCCTTATTTTACATTTATTTGTTTTCTTTCTTAATTATAGGCTTATTGTTGTTTATACCACGAAACAGAAGTTCAGGAGAACCATTATTACCCTTCAATCCTAAACCTAATCTCATTAAAAGAATAGCTAACCAACAGGAAGTTGAAAGATTAGCCTCTTTGGGTAATGCTCAATTAAATCAATGGAATGAATATAACCTAGGTCGGGTACCTAATCATGATTAAGAGGACCTGGGAGATAATGATTTAATTGACTCGTTTAATAGGTGGCATGCAATGGGAGTAGTTTTACTTGTAAATATAAATCGTCCATTTAGAGAAATACTAGATCGCCAAGCTACGATATTTGATATTAACAATGATGAGGGTGATTTAGAAGGAGTTGGAGTGACAAGCGACATCATTTCACCACCACTAGCTCCTGGGGTGAAATTCGACATCACTAGTACTATGATCCAGCTATTGAATTTGAAAGGGCACTTTGTTCGATTACCTGGTGATGATCCAATCTATATTTGGTTAATTTCATCAATATTTGTAAGTCGTTTGATAATCCTAGTGTGGGAAAAAGTGCTATTCATTTGACATTACTCCCATTGTCTCTGTCTGGAGAGGCAACTATATGGTTGAATAAGGTAACTCCTAATTCTTTAATAAATTAGAGGAAATTAAAAGGACCTTTCCTAGAAAGGTTCTTTCCGCCCTCCAAAATGTTATAGGTAAGGGATGAGATCAGTAACTTTAGAGCATTAACTAATGAAGCTTTGCATGAGAATTGGGCAAGGTTTAAAAATAAGTTGACTCAATACCCAAACCATAAGATGACTGGTGAATACTTGATGGAAACATACTACAGAGCTTTGAACTCACTTACAATGCAAGTAGTGAATAATACTATTGGAGCGACTTTTATGGAGCTCACCTTTACCGAGGATGCAGACATGTTAGAAACAATGACTAAGACAAGTAGAGATTGGCATACCAAAGATTCTGTGGTAGCAAGAAATACTGGGTCTAGTGTAATATCAGTAGAGCAGCATAAGAGAGAAAAAAAGCATGATCAGGATATGGCTCATATGAAAACTCAGATGGATCTACTCACAAAACATTTTCTATCAGTGAATATAGTAAAGGTTAAAGCTGTAGGGTCCCATGGTGAGAGAGCTAAATCAAACATCGAGGAAGAGTCTAACTACTTGCATAACATGGGGATTTTCTAGACTATTGGTCAAGGAAATAAAGGTTGGAACCGTCAAGGATATTTGATGAATAAAAATGACACGAACGGACTGTATGTACCTCCTAAAAGTCGTGATAATAGTACCACCAGTACAGGAAAAAATGTCCATGGAGAATATGATGGAGAAACTATTAAATCCAGTTAAGGTGACCAATTCTGGGGTGAATATGATGAAGAGTGATATATATTCTATGAGTCCACTAGTAAATTCACACTAAACTACTATTAAACAACTGGAGCAACAGATGAGCCAATTATCCAAAGGATTCAACAAAAGATAGAATAGGGCTCTACCAAGTGATATAGTTCAGAATCTAAGGACTGATGGATTATGCATGGCTATTACCTCTAGGAGTAGTAATATGTTATGTAGTGCAGGATTCGAAGCATCTTCTCATACCGATGTAGTCGAAATGGATTGGGAGATAGTTGTTAAATCATTAGTGGTACTTATAGATTTTAGAGGTTCGGAAAAAAAGAGTGCAGAAGTGGAATAACTACCTAAGAAAAAGCATGTTAGTGATGTGAAGCAAGGCATAAGAAAAGAGGTCAAAGTTGCTTTAGTTGAAATACCAAGGCCACCATCTCCATTTCCACAATGATTAAAGAAGAAAGAAGAAGAAGGCAAGTTTAACAAATTTATGGCTTTGTTGAAGTAATTGATAGTGAACATACCTTTATTTGAAGCACTTGGGCAGATGCCAAGATATGCTAAATTTATGAAAGATCTTGTGATAAAGAAAAAAGCAGTAAGCTACAAACTGATGGATAATCTCTATCATTGTAGTGCTATTTCTATAAGGTTACTAGTGCAGAAGAAGGGAGACCTAGGAGCATTCACCATCCCTTATACGATTGGATCTCTATATTTTGCTAAGGCCTTATGTGATCTGGGAGCTAGTATTAATTTGATACTGCTAGTTGTTTAAAAGAAGTAGGGTTTGGGAGACCCCACACCTATAAACATGAGACTTGTAATGGCAGATAGATCAGTCAAAAGGCCGATTGGGATTCTACTTGATGTACTTGTAAAGGTGGTTGATTTTATATTTCCTGCCGACTTTGTAATTATTGATTGTGAAGTGGACTATGAAGTACCCATATTTTTGGGCAGGTCGTTCTTAGCAACCAGGAGAGTGTAAGTTAACCTAAAGTTTAATAAGTTAACCTAAAGTTTAATGAGCTGAAATTTAGGCTCAACAGCAAAAAGATTAGTTTTAAAGTATATAAATCTATGAAATAATTAAAGTATATGAGTGTTTTCTTAATCATTGAGGTATTCTATGAAGATAACGTACAATTGGTATCATAGATATATTTTGATGAAGCGTAAGCAGTCAAGATAATCGAGTGATGCCACAACATTAAATCAAGAGTTGCATTGGAGGAAATCCATGATTTTACTCTCATTTTATTATATTAAAAAAATACAAAAATATGAGTCGATCCACGGCTGAAACTACTGCACTTGTGGGGAGGCAACCCATCCTTCTAATAAATTTTTTTGTTGTTTTTCATTAAGTGTAGGTGCATAATATACTAAGGAGGTGATTAGTACCAAATTCTATTTGAAATTAAACCATATAAATGGTGGCAAGTTTAGGAGTAACGGGAACTATATAGGTAAGGCAGAGTGGTCAATTTTTAAGGCTCGAGTAATGATTCATGTTAGAGTTATACCCAAAATAAGGTTAATTCGACCCAAAAAGTTTTGTGGTACAACTTATTTTTGTGATTTTCAATAAGGTCTGTAGTTGTAGCGTAGAGATTGGGCCGACAGGGCTGATCTCAGAGCCCATGACTGACCTTAATGGGGGTGAGGGGGCAAAAGACCCACGGTATGGACCTTTTCCACTGACTAATTAGGTGATAGAATGGCTGATGCCAAGCTTAATGTTTAAAATACACTATGCAGTGCCTAAATTTAACTAGTCTATGCATTGTGCATTGCCAAGCACGTGGTCTAAGCCCACTGACTCACTTGTGCATTAATTTTGGTGGTTCCTAATGTAATTTGAGTGACAAGTTGTGTGGTGCATAATGTAGTTTAGGCAATTTCTTATGCGGTGCATACCGTAGCACATAAGCTCACTGGTCCAATTAGGCATTTGGTTAGGTGATGCAAAGGGTAACTTAGTCATTTTGTAGTGCAACGTACACTTATGGTTATGCAATGACTTATGCGGCAGGTAACCTAAAGCATGCATTCACTGGTTACCTTAGGTACTAAGCTTTGCGATGCAAACTTAAGCATTGTATATCCATTAGGTGACGCAAACTACTCCAAATTCAACTAAATGCTCAAATTTTCTCTTATTTTACCATAAAACTGTTCCATCAACATACTCTTCATCCCACAAGCTTATTCAATACTTTCAAAACCCAAGAACATCCACTCTCTTTCTTCAATCTGTCATTTTCAAGGAAAGTTTTCTTTTCTTATTCCTTAGGTGTTGTGACTTTATATTGTAGTTGTTAATTGATTTTCAGAGGATTATGGATTAAATTCTTGCCATGGCTATGTCAAAGAGATGTTTTGACCATCTTGGGAGGATAAACATCATTGTTGTAGTTGACACCATTGTTGTAGTACTTTCAGCTTTTGCATGTGATTCGATTGTTCATGACTAGCGTAGTTTAGTTGTGTGTCCATTATTTTACAACTTACTTAATGGAACAAGGTGTTAGTTAAATCATGTGAAAGCTATGGTGTTTTGTGTATATTGATAAGTTGAAGCTGTAAGGCATAACTTTGTTCAAAAAAATGTTTCATTAAAGTAAAATTAGTGGAATTAATGTGACTTAATTGTATTGTCACTAATGTTGGTGCACCATGTCAAAGTGTATGTCGGCGAAGTCCGTGTACCCCATAAGAACACTTAATTGGTTTATACTAACAAATTAAATTTGGGGTAGTGACTTCACCACCCTCATCTTAGTTGTAGTTATTTTATTATGTGTGGCTGAGATAGATGAGATGATGAATACATAAAAAATGGGTCGGATGATGATCTCAATGCATGTGGCATGACTCCTAATTTGAATGAGGAGTACTACTAGCCGGGTTCTTTATCTTTTTATTTGCACTGGGAATAATGCTTAGCTTAAGTATGGGGTGGCTGATAACTTTACTATTTGTTTTGTAAGAAAATAGTACCTTCTCCTTAGTATTCATTTGTGTCAGGATTTGTTATTTTGTTTATTTTGTTTCTTGTAGATGTTTGTTTTATTTAGTCATAATTAGGTGCTTTTGTCGATGTTGGATGGATGATGACTGTCTTAAGAGAAAATTAGTCATTTACTTGTATATAACTGTTCTTGTGGATCACATGATATTATAACATAAGTATAAGATGGATCATTACGTATGAAACACCTAGGATCTAGTTGTGACTCTTGTTGTGATTGTTAGTTTTATTTGAATTCATTTAATTGTTGGGTTGAGAATCTATAATGCTCCTAATTGAGTGGACCATGTTCCATAAATGTATAAGTCTGTTGTATATTCCTTTGTAACTGGTGCTAGAACTTACCTAGTGTGTGATCAAAGAAAAATAAAGATTGTGAGTTTAGTAAATGGTTTAGGCAATTCTTTGACAGTCATTATTCATGATTTCTTTTGACTTACTTTCGCACATTATCTTAGCTAGACCCGTTGAGCCTTTAGCTTATTTTTTTTTAACCTCATATGTAGCCTAACCAATTCTTTAATAGACCGTAATTTGATCGAAAAGTTCCTAAGAGCTTTAATGTAAATTTAATTTGAGTTAGGAGTTTAACAATAAGAGGAAAAAGGTGAAATTGATGCCCCAAAGTCTAGTTATTAGTGTGTGATATTGATGTAGTTAGGAGTTACAAAAATTGTTGAAAAATTTCCAAATTTTATCCCGGACATGTTACAATGAACCTATTTTGGCCGTGGTCCTTCTTAGAAATTATGCACCTCAACAAAAGCAAATCGCTTAAGTTGAGGGTGGCTATCATAGAGGTGCGTAACGTGAAATGGGTGCAAAAAAAATATATTGAAAGAGCTGCATACTCCCATCATAGTGTTATTAATTGAGTTTAATGGGATGGGGTAAAAACAAAAGATATGAATAGATGAAAGTGGTGTAAATTGGTTGTTATAAATTTGTCTTTGTTTCAGAATGTAGTATATTAAAGCACTTAGGAAAGATAGTCAGTATTTCTGCCTAAAATAGTTCCTACACATTCTTTATCCTGCATTACAACCCCTAAAATACCTATTTGATCCTAATCTTGGCATTCTGATATTAGTGGAGCATTGAACTAATGGAAAGCATATGGTCATCAATGGTAATTTTTGAACTCTTTGTGAGAGTGAGGACAACTTAAGTGTTGTAGCCATTTTGTTAGAAATTTCATGATTGTGAGTAATTAAGGGTAACTTTCTTATTGTGAGGGAACATGGTTGATGAAGGCTGGGTAATTTATATGATTTCTTTTCTCAAACGACATGTATGAATTTTCCCACTAAATGAGTCTATTCTTGAGTGTAGTTTATCTCTAGTAATGATCCATGAATTTACTTCTTGTTCATAACTATTGTGTGAGCCTATTTGAGTATCTTATTTTTCCTTCGTGGTTTTTAAGACTTATGTAGTATGCATAAATGGATAAGTTTTTCAAGGATGAACAAAGCTTTAAGTTTGGGGTGGTGATCTTGGGTGTATTTATACGCCTAATCACCATTACCCATATTTCAGCTAAGTTTGGAGAACAAAGTGCCCAGTTTCTTATGTTTTTACTCTACTTCTTTGTAGTTGAGCTAACCAATGTGAATAGCATAATTTTAGGTATTAATGAGGTAGATGGAGACATAATGGGACTATGGAATGTGGATGGAATATGACATAAGAGAGAGTAGCAGTCTGGACCAAATGTAGTGCATAAAAACTATGTTCAAGAGTAATTTGCCCTTTAGAGTTAGTCTACGGACTTAGAAGGAAATTATGAGGGAAAAGTTATTAAAACAATTTGATGTTGAAAAGTCACGTATTATTCATTATTCTATATTATTTTTGCACTGAGAGTGGCAGCTTAGAATAAAGGGAGAAATGCAACTTCTTCTTCTCAACCAAAAATTGGGTTCACTCTTTGGCATGATGAATATTTCTATTGTGATTTTGGCTTTACTCTTGAGTAGCTAAGTTTATTAGTTAGGGTTACGGATGTCTTGTATAATACAATCTATAACTTTGGGTTTTTGAATTCATCATGCATTGATTGGTTTACATCATACTCTCTTCGTTTATCTTGAATTCTCATGGTTTCAAACAAAGAGGATGTCCCATAAAACTCAACTTGTTCGATAGAAAGTTTGACGTTAGGAAAATACAATACAGACAAGAAAATAGGATTTCCAACCCCAATTTCATATATTAATGCCTTAATAGGATTAACAACTCGGAGATTTTGTATTGTTTTTGTAAACACTTTTGATTCGAGAGAACTGAAGTGAATTAGTCCTTGATGGTTGAGAAACACTAGGATTATGGTATTAAATCAATATATTTCTCTATAAGCATGATGCATGTATGAACTTGTAAAACCCATAATTAGAATGTATTGATAACTACAAGGTCGATATAACCCTAGCTTCTATTTCTCTGGATTTAAATACTATACATCTCATATCTTGTTACTCTAAAACTATAAATTTGTGATTTGAATCAAACCACCTATTTATTTTATGGAAACGAATGATTAAAAGTAAAATAATCTGCATACAACTTAATTAGAACCATTTTCCCTATGGGATTTGACCCCAACCTAGTTGGGTTATATATTTTACAACAACCTCATACACTCTTGTAAGAGATTTTTAATTTGGGCGTATCAATTGACCATGGAAATGGGCTCTAGGAAAGAACCTTCTAAGTTAAAACTTTTAACTTGGACCAAATGATACAAATGCACTTTTAAGATTAACTTATTGACTCAAAGATATAAAATGAATCTTCCTATATGTACAAAAGAATGTCCTTCCCTTACAATGTCTAGCCCATTATGGAATATGGACATGACCCAACGTGTATGAAAATCTAAGGAACTATAACGTAAATGTAACCAATCTATCCACTGGACAACTTCAAAAGAAACTACGCCCAACTCTGTCGAGTCTACAAGAACTTTTCTACAACTGATAGATGCCACATACCCCCTACACCCCTTATAGACCCTCCAAACAACCACAGTGTCTCCTACCGAGGTATAAACATTAAAGGGAATTGATAAACTATAAGGACCAAAAACCAAGGCACAGTCACGTACGGGGTCATATAAGAATGAATAGACCCTACGTCAAGAAAACATTACATATAATGAGAGAAAAGTTTCAACATAGCCGTGTCAGCATGATAACGGGCCTAGAACTCCCAAGGGATAGTAAGACCATTAAGATAGTCTATACCAATATTGAAGCTATATGCGGCACCCTAGGTGTAATAGATAGAGAAGTGGCAATTGATACCCTTTTTTCTAAGAAGCAATCATTATGGGAAACTCTCGTCGCATGTGACCTAATTGACCCTATTTAAAACACTGATTTTTTCCTTTATCATAACAACCATGTTGTGATCGATCGAAAAACTGACAAGGAGGATAGGTGAGTGAGGATTGGGTCCTTTTGACCTGATGTTGGGAACCTTGTGCCCAATGAGCATTACCAATTTGAAAATATCATCCTCTTAATAGGTTCAGGTAGGGAGCACTAGCCATGAAATAGAGGCTAGGACCAACCCAATACTTTATCTTCAACCACTTTCCATAAACCTGAGCCAATAGAGCAAAGGAGCGATGAAACCCAACATATTAAGCTGACTGAGGAGAAGTGTCACCTCTAAAAGTAAGGTTAGTGGGAACAGGTGTAACCTATCAAGGGTAATCAGATGTCACAACTCTTCACCATGTTTGAATCCCAGAAATTGGATGAAATTCGTCCATATTAACTTCAATCAAGATAGAAGAGCCTCCCTGAACATTATATCTGATAAGATACATGATTTGAAAGATGAGAAAGAAAAAATAGAAGGAATCCCAGACCTTAGACACTATATAGCTTGAAATTGAAACATAACAAAGGGAAACATTCCCAAAGGCCTCATAGCCCTTCTTTTGTAAGTGTGGCGCACTACACACCTATAAAAGAAACTTTACTTGATGTAGCTTCATGAACTCCCAGCTGACCATAAAACTAGGCTTTGATACCAACTTGACATGCTAAAAAACTGATCCATGTCGTGTAGGAGTCTCATGCCCAACTTGGACTGTATATCACCCTATCAACCAAACCTAACTATCTAGCCAATTCATAAGTGTTAGATGATATATGACCAAATATCGTAATAGCAGAAAATAAAGCTTATAGTCAATACTAAGACAATATCTACCATTTTATTAATGGTAACAATCTAGCCAATAAACAAAAGTTCACAGTCATCAACAAAATATTCTACAAATCCAATGTCTAAACATGTTGGGATATGCTCTTGAAAATAGCCAACACTAAGTCAAAATAAATCAAGTCCATGACATAAAGTAAAAGACTATGAAGTGTATACCTTTTGAAGAATGAAAGCTCACCACTTAAATGTCAACACCCAATCTTCTTGAATACTTGGTCACCACGTAGACAAAGAAGAAGAAACTTCAGAACCTATGTCGTGTGGGGACACAACATTCGGAGACAGTTAGTGATTAGAGCACTAGCATATATCTTAAGGGTAAGAGTAAAATAGCATATTTGTTTTATCCAAGTCAAACCAATATAAGAAATAACATTTACATTAGCATAAACATATATAAATAGACACTTACACATGTTTATATATATAGCATACCAAGTCATGGAAAGTGTTGTAGCAATTGTTCTTAGAGAATTTATTCATGAGACACGGAGCGAAAATCTTTCAACCTTTAACCTTACAAATTCTATGACCTTAAAATCCTCTATTACATTAGTTAAAGGGATCCAGACCTCTAAAAAACTTAACAAATCTATCCAATTTAACTAACTCATTAGGCAAAGGACTCAAACCACAAGTTATTTATTTAGATTAGGGATTCGAACTAATAGTAATATTATTGGAATAGAGACTCGAACTATTGGTCATTTCATTGGGTGAGGGATACGAACGATAATCTAACTCATTGGTTAAGGGACTTAAACCACAAGCAATTCATTAGACAAGAGACTCAAATCACTAGTTATTTCATTGGACTAGGGACACAAACCACTAGTCATTTCATCAACCGATCGAACCATAAACCATTCATCATACTAGCATCTCAAACCAATACTAATTTCATGGGAATAGGGACTCAAATCACTAGTTATTCCATCGAGCGAGGGACTTAAACCATAAGCCATTCATCAGACCAGGGACTCAAACCACTAGTCAATTTACTAGTCTAATTACTCGAACTACTATTTATTTCATGAAGTGAAGGACTCAAACCATAAGCCAATTATATGACTAGGGATGCAAACCACTAGTAATTTTATTAGACTAGGGACTCAAACAACTTTTCATTACATTGGGCAAGGGACTTAAACCATATATCATTCATCGAACTTGGGACACGAACGATTAGTAATTTCATTAGACTAGGAACTTGAACCACTAGTTATTCCATCAGGAAAAAGGACTCTAACCACAAGCCATTCATTGGATTAGGGACTCTAACCACTAGTCATATTATTAGACTAGGGACTTAAACAACTAGTCATTTCATTCGAATATTAGAGGACATTTGAACTCTTAACCCCTTTTAGTTTATGGATTAACATGTATTTAACCCATTTCATATTTCAGCACCTGAACTATTTACCCACATCAACATCATAGAGGAGCATAAGGTCTTCATGGGAGTATTCATCTATTAACCACATTATTACGCCAACTCCTTTGTTCAAATCATCATACAATTCAAATTATAGTCATCAAGACCCTTACAAGCCATTAAAGATTCATTAGCATTTATATGTCATACATTAGTTCCACATGCAATTCAAGTTTATGTTTATTGAAATGAACCCCTTTAATAGCCATCAACTAACATGGTCATAATTTATCTAATTACATGGCTAGCAATCCTTTACTTTACCATTTATTAACCATTCATACTTATTAGGCCATCACACAATCTAAAGTTATAAATTAATTCATTACATGATTACTAAGGTCTTTACAAACCATTTACCAAGAATTCATGTTCGTTATGACTAATACATGGACAATAATGTCTTTACCAACCACTTGTCAAGTACTAAAAATCATTATAACAATATCATATCCCAGTTATGGTCACTATACCAAAACCATATTTCAAAACACCGTTATCATATAACAAGACATTTAATTTAAACCATTTTTGAAGATTTGGATTCTAGGGTTTCAAGAGGGTTCATCTAGAGACAAGAGAAGGGTCAAGTTACTCATTAAATCATCTCTATTATTTATTAAATAACTCTAAACCATGTATTTCACACTTTGATTAGAAAGGGTAAATGGTGATTTTGAAATTAAATAAAATGGGTTTATGTTATAAAATGAGGAATAGTATTTTCCCTTGCTTAGACTTGTGACTATATATGATATTGTTAGTGGTTTGCATAACTGTTTGTTTGTTTTAAGTGAGTCGTACCCACCTTGATACTCAATTTTCAATTTTTAGTTGAGGACCTTATGGTCATTTCATAAACCTAAAATCCTAAGTCCCCTCACTATATAGGTGTATATGGCCTCCTAAAAATATTTTTGAGTGGATCAAACATCCAAAAATACACTCTCAAACATTTTTGAATATTTGGATTCTAGTCAATATCAATTATTTAAACCACTTAAAACAAATATACCCTAGGATTTAATGGTACCCTCACTCATACCCTAGGATCCTCCTATTTCACCTACACTAGTTTGGGTACGACCAGAAACCTCTTAGCTATATACAAAGGGTATGACTCATCCCCTAACTGTGTTCTTTAATCATACCAAAAATTATCCTCTAAAAGTTCAAGTCTAAACTTTATACAACTCAGTTAGTACAACTCACACCTTAAGACCCAAATGTACCGAGTATCACTCATACCAAGGCTATTGAGTAGCCCTTACAACACTACCTAGGGTATGAGAGGGAAGTGAGTGAAAAATAAGACTCATATCCAAGAGGTATGACTTATGCCCCTAGTTTTACCCACCCAAGTGACATCAAATAAAAAAAAATTCTCATGGTCCAAAGCCTAGGTATTTCATCTTCTATCGTTCAAAAGGATTATATTATATAGTCTTTTTATCTATGTTATACAATTGTTTTAGGAATGGAATTCATCTACTGTTAAGGACCTGTCCCAACATATTGTAGACATCGCTTTTGAATAGGCTTTGTGGATGATTGTGGACCCGAGCATATTTGTTAGTTGTTTATATTAATGGATTTATTCCATGATTCTTAAGCTATGATTATATTCATGTTTCTACTGTATTATTTTGCTGTTGTATTTCATTTGGAACTTTTGGATTGATATGATCATTAGTTGGGTTAATGGCAGCTATCTCCGATCCTTGTTTGTCTTGAGGTGCCTATACGTCAAGGATTGAATTAAGGTAATGTTAGAATCCAAGGATGGTTAGAGGTAGGAGTACCATGTTGCTCAAGGACAAGGAAAATATAATGAAAAAGTTGAAAACCAATCAACTAATACATATAACCAACATAACACTGATATGCGAGCTAATGCTAACATATCTAAGGCTTTTAACTAAGAGTAATTGCGAAGTCTTAAGCAACCTTTATTGTTTTTGATTGCTTTATGTTTGATTTTGCAGTAGAAGCTAGGATTCTAGAGAACTAACAAGAATGGAATCAAATGCGCTGAAATTTTAAGTAAATAAAGGTGAAGTATGGATGATGACATTTGTAATAAGTCGTCAGCCCTATGATAAGCTATCAACTTCATCATCAGTAGCAGATAGAGAATTGGCATAAGTTGAAAGCTATGAAGACATTTTGTAATAGGACATCAAGGAGCTGATAAGTCATCAAGATTGCCATCAGCCTAAGGCAGAACATGAGAGATGAGAAAAAACCTTAACGACATTTGTGATAGGTCACCAAGGAGCTGATAGGGCATCACCATTTGTCTTCAGTGTTAGGTAGCGAGTACTAAAAGAATAAAGGAAGCTGACAACATTTGAGATAAGTCATCAGCCTCCCAATAGGCTATCATAAATAGCGTCACATAATCTGAGGAATTTCTGAATTTTATTATTTTGTTTCAATAATTATGGTTAAATATTTAAATCCTTGTTTAGAATTTTATTAAGAGCTCCAAAACTTATGTTTTAATACACAATACTTTGATATCATTCTCTCTCTTTTTTTGGCTTGAGAAAGCAATTACTTTAAAGGGACTATAATTATTATTTTGGATTTTCTTTTGTAATTTAATTAGAGAATCTCTGGTTTATATTTATCTTTTGTTAAGTTTATCTTTGAAAGCATGAATTCATCTAGTTGCTTCGATTATTATGTAATGAGTAGCTAAATTCCTTTAGCCTGAATTAAGCGATCTAGGGGTAGGTCTTGATAAGGTGTTGAGTGTTAAAGATTCGAAAGGTGGCAGGACTCCTTGATAATTGTGATGTTTTAATTATTGTCTGTTGGTTGCAAGGATAGATAAAACCTTCTTTGATTTTCTTGAGAAAGAAATCAAATATATTGGGAAGTAAAATATCACTAGGGACTTCTAAACACTAAACTTCCGTTTAATAATCAACACTGTAACAAGGTTGGTCAACCTAAGGTAAAATATGGATAGTGAATATAAATTCACTACGTTAGAGAAGATTAGGTAAATAAATTATTAACTAGGTCGAGGGACATTTAAGCATAACTTTGCCAAAGATAACTTGTTGTCCTACCTACCGAGAGAATCTTAAACCACTAGTAGCATCTGTCAAGTACCAAAACTCCTAGTGAACATAATTCTAGTTTTTCATAAACTCTTGATTACAAACATTTAAATTAAGGTCACCAACAATTAATTGTTAACTAAACCCCCCCTTTTTCTGGAAACATCCAACTTTCAGTTTATTAAATAGCAAATGACTTATGTTCGCACCATATTCATTGTGTGATTCGACCCTATCGTAGTTCGATTTTATATTGACAATAATCACTTACATTCTTGTTGAGAGGTGTAGCTTGAGCTTTATAAAAAATGGCACCGTTGCCAAGGAATAAAGTTTAAAACTAAAGTTTGTGTGCGCTAATTAACTGTTAGTCAAGTTTCCTAGTTTTACATTTATTTATTGTTTTTGTTTATTTGCAGGACCTTTATTGTGTATGCCAAGAATCAAAAGTTTCGGAGAACTATTATTACCACCTAATCTAGAACTAAAATAAATTGGAAAAATAGATGAACAGCAAGAGGCTGACAGATTGGCAGCCTTAGATAGAGCTCAAGTGAATGTTCAAAGTGTCAGGTAACAAACACGACATCCAAACCCTGAAGACAAAAATTTGGGAGACAAGGAGTTGCTAAATCATGGTAACCCAAGGCGTTCATAGCAAATAGCCGAACTCCTACGGCATAATATTAACAGAAACCATCTGTTCTGAGAAAGGCAAGAGTACCAGCCTATCCAGTATGATCTCAATAATGATGAATATTGAATGGACGAATCAGGTACAATGGGCACAATTATTCCTCCACCGTTGGCAACTGGGGAAAAATTCAACAATATAAGTACTATGTTTAAACTCCTAAATCTGAAGGGGTTGTTTCATGGCCTTCCTAGGGATGACCCGAACCTACATCTGGTGCATTCTTTCATCATCTATAAATCTTTTGATAACCCAGGAGTTGGTCATATGCTATACATCTGACATTATTTTCACTGTCTTTGTCTAGGGAGGGAACATTATGGTTAAATAAGCTAACACCCGATTCTATAACCAATTGGAGGCAGTTGAAAGGATCATTCCTAGAAAGCCTCTTTCCGCCTTCCAGGAGGGTATAGTTGAGGGACGAGATCAACAACTTTAGGTAGCTGCCAACTGAAGCCTTGCATTATAGTTGGGAAAGATTCAATAAAAAGCTGACATAGTGTCCGAACCACAACATGATGGACCTAAATTTGGGGGAGACTTTGTACAGGGCTCTTAACTCTATTACAAAGCCAATTGTAAACAATGCTACTGGTGGTTCATTAGTTGATCTTAAATTAGCAGGGGCTTCAGAGATGCAACACAGAATGACTAAACAGAGTTGGGCGTGGTATACTAGAGACTCTATTGTGGCCAACCCCATTGCTCCTGTAGGTATTACTTTGGCATAACATAAAAGGGAAGGGGAGTGTGACCAAGATATGGCTCACTTTAAAACAAAGATGGACATACTAAACAAGTGCTTGCTATTAGGCAATACTGAAAAGGTGAATACTGTGGGATCTTAGGATAGAAGTGAGGTTGATGCAGACAAAGAGGCTAACTATATTAATAATCAAGAGGGTTTATGAGGCAATAGACAAGGGAATCAAGGTCAGACTTACTATGATAATACTGGTTATAAAGATAGAGAGCAAGTAAATTAGAGGAATAACAATGACAGGAGCTGGCTATATGTTCCTCCTGGAAATCATGAGGCTGCTTCAACAAGTTCTATAAAGATGTACATGGAGGACATGATGGCTAAGTTGTTGAAGGAAATTGAAGCTACCAAATCTGGTGTGACCACTATGAAGAACGATATGCCATCCATCAGGCAGTTGGTGCACTCACACTACACCGCAATCAAATAGTTAGCGCAGCAGATGAGATAATTCTACACAGCATTTAACTAGAGAAAGAGCAAAATGTTATCAAGTGACGCAGTCTTAAATCTACTTAATGTTGGCGCATGCATGGATATTAACACTAGAATTAGTAAAATATTACTTGGGCCTTCTGTGGCCAAACCTGTAGTTGATGAGGTAGTTGATGTTGAACCAGAAGAGAATGGTCCAGTTGAGTCTGAGAAGTTGTATAATTTTGATGATGCTTTGGATAAGGACAGAGTGAAGGAGAAGGTGGTAGTGGGAAAAACTATCCCAAGGAAACCACCTCTATTTCCTCAGCGGTGGAAGATAAAGTTTGATGATGCAAAATTCAGCAAATTTATGGCTATGCTCAAGCAATTAACAATAAATGTTCCTTTACATGAGGTACTTGAGCAAAGGATAGTATACGTGATGTTTAGGAAAGACTTTGTGACTATGAAATAAAAGGTTAGCCATGAGCTCGAGGACAATCTCTTCCATTATGGCACTATCTCTACAAGGTCTTTAGTGCATAAATAGGAAGATTCGGGAGCTTTCACCATCCCGTATACTATTGGGTCCTAAATTTCACAAAATCACTATGCTATTTAGGGGATCCTACCCAGACGAACATGCAATTTATGATGGAAGATAGGTCTGTAAAGCTGCCAGTGGATATATTACACGATGTATTGGTAAAGGTTGCCGACCTCATTCTGCCTTCAGATTTTGTTGTCCTGGGCTGTGAGGTGGACTTTGAACTGCCAATAATTTTTGGTAGACCATTCCTTGCAACTAGGAGAGTGATAGTGGATATGGAACTGAATGAGATAAAGTTTAGGTTCAATGACAAGGAAGCAAGATTCAAAATACACTTATCCATGACACCGACAAAGAAGATAAGTGTTTTCTCAATCGTGGATGTATTTTATGAAGATGGTTAA
>JAPEIP010000008.1:49116405-49129331 GCA_026120095.1 Capsicum chinense | reverse complement strand
TAGACCATTCCTTGCAACTAGGAGAGTGATAGTGGATATGGAACTGAATGAGATAAAGTTTAGGTTCAATGACAAGGAAGCAAGATTCAAAATACACTTATCCATGACACCGACAAAGAAGATAAGTGTTTTCTCAATCGTGGATGTATTTTATGAAGATGGTTAAGGGGTATCAATATGTTTTCTTGGCGATGCTTGAGTAGTCAAGATAACCAAGTCATGATGTGATAGGAAATTAGGCACTATTGGGAGGCAACCCAAAATTTTTATATTTCAGCAGATAATTTATTTTTGTAGTTAGGTTCTAGTTCAAAGAAGGTGGAATCGATATATCCAACTAAGTACTCCTGATGAAAATTTTTATGGGCTGTCACAATTGTGATAAGCCGTCAACTTTATCATTAGAAACAATAGCTTTCAGGCAATTTCTATTAAGGATCATGAGATTTGTGATAAGCTATCAAAATTGTGACGGCTTATCAAAAATGACATCATAAAAAGCCCAACATTAGCTGAAACTATGAGCCAAATCAAAAATACCCGACCAGGCCTAAAACTTGGCCTTTTCACCTTCCCACTTAGTTTTAATTTTCTTTAAGTTATTCTTTTTGTATCTTTGGTTTAGTTTATACCCTTTTCAAAGTCTCTGCAACTAAAACAAAAGAAAGTTTCCTTGTATGTGTGGGTTTGCAATCAAAATGAAGAAACTCTCTCTATTTTCTGTTGATCGTGTAACCACATTGAAGGATCTCATCAGGTCTTGAAATGGCACCCCAAGGAGAGAACTCAAAATCCACAAAGAAAGTGACCAAAGAAAGTGTACCTTGGAGACTCTTCTACAAAGAGTCTAATTATGAATAGGAAAAGCCTCTGCTCAGGAAGCAAAATAAGAAGCAAAGACATAGAAAGACTACACCACCCCTACAAGTTGAGGTGGACGAGAGTGAAGAAAGTAACACTGACCCAACAACATCCAAGCATACAAATTCTAAGCAGACGGTCTCTAAGTAACAAGAGTCTGAATATGCTAAATATTAAGAGAATGACTCAGATCATCCTGATTTAGAGAGGCATGAGTCTGAGGGACCATCAATTGAGTAACCCTCTATTGAGCCACAAGATGATGAAGAATCTATGATTCAGGGAACTATGGTAAAATGCAAGATTCCAAAAGTCCGAGATGGAACTAGATGAAAGATTCCTAAAGCTCAGAAAATATTCTTTGATGGGCTTCAAAGAACCAACAGAAGAACTGTCAAGTGGCCAATCATTGAGGAGAAGAGAATCATCGCTAAGAGGTTGAGCAAGTACCCAGTGGTAGAGCAGAAATTTCATGGCTATGATTTTGTGATGGATTATACAAGGAGGAAATTTATTTTTCCCTACACTAGTTACGGAGTTCTATGCAAACTACCAAGCTCGCTTGGAAAACATGTGTAGAGAATGAGAGAAAGTAGCTGACCATCCTTTGTTGGATAAAGTTTCAGTACGAGGCATAATAGTGGATGTTTCTGAAGCAATAATCAATAGGTTCTTTCATGGCCCAAACTTTACTCCTCAAGATAATTCACCTACTTTCTATGCCCGATTGAAGCATTGGGAAAATTAGCAGAATTGATTAGACACACTCATATCCAGTGGAGAACCAGAATGGCTAAAAAATCTAAGTGAAAGGATCTTCAAGGCCTCCCTGACTTCAAAGGAAATATTTTGGTGGGGTATTGTAAGTACGTGGTTGATTCCCACAGATGGTGATAATATCGTTGGGGATGATAGAGCAATATTACTCGCATGTTTTTTGGCAAACCTCAAATTAAATTATGGAGGGATTATCACTGAAGAAATAAAAATTTGGGTCTCGAGGTCTGATATAGCATATCCTTTCCTTTGTTTAATTACAAGGTTGTGTATGGCAGCAAAAGTGCAAAAGATTTTATGGTTAGAAGAAGAACTTCTTGGCAGGAAGACTCACAATCAGATCCAAAATGAGGAAAATTAGCCATGGCTAATTCTTGATAGGGGTGAAGAGATTCCCAATGATCAACAGATAACAGGTACTAGTTCAACACCTAATGAAGAGATGCCTAATTCTGCAACTGTACCTCCAACTTTTGCCACAATGGAAAAAATCATCAGTGCCTAGAACTGAAACAATTTCTCCAGCTACCTAAAACAGGATTTTCCTTCAAGACTATTAATTTCAGGAGAGTAGCAAAGTAGTCCAAGTGGTGTGAGGCTCAACTTAAACTCTTTGCCAAACAATTCACAGCTGCAGTTGACAAAAGAGTTAAGGCTGCACTTGAGACATACAAGGCTCTGTTGGACTGGATTGATGAATTAGAGAACCACTTCAATGACTAGTTGAGAGAGAGGTCAGCGTCAGAGATGGCATTATTCAGATTAGACTTAGACAAAGTGAAGGTGGAGGTTGGAAAGCTACAACAAAACCACTTTATGGTGTCATTAGATCTAGTAGATAAGTATTCTAAGGGATAAATCCCAATGCTTGATCTCACAAAGGATCCAGTAAAAAAAAGGAAGAACAAAGGTGAGAAGAAGGATAAAAGAAAAGAGACAGAGGCCCGACAGTGATAAAAAAGATAAGCATAAAAGTGGGTACGAAAGAAGTCTGAAAAGGAGGAGATGAAAAAGGAAAAAATTGAGTCCCTATTGGACAATAAGAGATGGGAGGAAGCAATCTAAGTCAGAACCACAGGTGCATCTACTAGTAGGCCTTTAGAGACTTATAGACCAACTACACCAGAACAAAGCGAGGCTCATAATGAGGATACAAAAGCAGGGTCAGGAACCCATAGACCCGAAGATTTATCTATTCCAAGTATACTCTAACCCTTAGTTTAGATTTTATTTGATTTTAAGTTAAGGGTGTAGGGTAAATTTGTTGTTGTAAAATTTTGTAGTCAACTAGGAGAAATACTTGTACTTGAGGCAGTTCAATTTTTTTTATGATTTTTGTATACATCTTCAAGTGTCTACTACTTTAAACTGAGTAATTTGTATTGAAGTATGACCACTGTCCATCTTTGTATGGCATTAGTTCTAGTAACACAATAATAATTGCTAAACAGCTACACGAACTGAATGTGTAGTCGAGTACGATATATCTGTGCACCAAGTGTTTGTGTGAGATATTATTCAGTTCTCTCTATATTCTAAAGCCAGAACTTGCCTAGTTAGTCTCACCTAGGTTAAAGGATAGGGGTTAGAAATGGATTATAGGCCGTTTTAATATTAGCTCGCTTGAACCTAAATGACCTTTCCTATGTGTACATATCCCTTGATCTTTGTTTTGAGCATAATTAGCCTATTTCATTGTATGACACTTGTCACCTTCTCATTTTGATAATAATGAACTTGTTTTGGCCCTGGTACTCCTTGCACACTATACACCCTGAATTAGGCAAATTGCCTAAGTTCAGGGTGGCTACCATAGAGGTATGTAATATAGAATGAGTATGAAGAAAGGTAGAATAAAGAAAAAGAATAAAAAGCAGGATAAAGAGAAAAAGAGTAAGAAATAGAAAAATAGTGAAAAAGAATAAGTAATTGAGAAAAGCTTAAACCCATCCTAAATAATTTTGACCAAGGATAGAGAAGAGCGGAAAAGGCTAATTAGTGAAAACCCAAAAAGCAAGTGTAGTGTCATGGAATCTTAGAAACTTTAAATACCATCGAGTATCATACCAGCCACTAGCCTACATTACAATACTAAGTGAAGTCCTATAGTGATCCTAGCTGACCTATGTGAATATTTGGGTTAATGAAAATAAGGCCAAGCCTATGGTACTTGGCAGACACTGATTGGAACTTTGTTCTGAGAGTGAGTGTTTTGATTTTTCCCATGGTTACATATATAATTCCTTAAATGAGATTTGGGGCATTTCTTGGGTGTGAGGGCACACAAGTTACATTGCTAGTTACAAACTTTTTTGGGTAGTGTAATACCTGTCTATGCATGGTTTTTATAGCTGAATTGATGCCATATCTTGATTCTTGTGTGTTGCATTGGTGTTCTTCATTTTACTTGAATTGATAGACTTAGAGATAGTGAAAGTGCTTTGAGATGATATGGAGGGTTGACCGCCAAATATGCTTTGTATTCTCTTAGTTGTGCTGAGTTGCTTGAAGACAAGCAATTGTTTGAAGTTGAAAGTGTTGATGTGTGAGCTAATACTAAAATATTAGATGCTTTTAACTAAGAATAATTGTGAAGTATTAAGCAAATTTGGTTGTTTTTGATTGCTTTATGTTTGATTTTGCAGTAAAAGCTAAGATGCTAGAGAACCAACAAGAATGGAAGCGAATGAGCTGAAATCTGAAGTAAATAAAGATGAAGTATGGCTGACGACATTTGTGATAAGTCGCCAGTCTTGTGATAATCTATTAGCTTCATCGTCAATAGTAGATAGAGAATTGGGCTAAGTTGAAAGCTGTGATGACATTTTGTGATAGGAGGCCAAGGAGCTGATAAGTCATCAAGATTGCCGTCATCCTAAGGCAGAACATGAGAGTAGAGGAAAAACCTTGACGGCATATGTGATGGGTCGTCAAGTAGCTAGTAGGGCTTCACCATTTTTCATCAGCGTTAGGTAGAGAGTACCAAAATCATAAAGAAAGATGATGACATTTGTGATAAGTCGTCTGTCTCCTGATAGGCTATCACAAATAGCATCACCTAATTTGAGGAATTTTTGAATTTTATTATTTTGTTTCCATAATTAGGGAGAACTATTTAAAGCCTTGTTTAGGGTTTTCTTAAGAGTTCCGAACTCTGAGTTTTAAGACACAATACTTTGATATTTTTCTCCCTCTTCTTTTGGATTGAGAAAGAAATTACTTTAAAAAGACTATCATCATTATTTTGGATTTTTCTTTGGTGATTTAATCTAAGAATCTCTAGTTTCTATTCATCTTTTTGTAAGTTCATATTTTAATGCTTGAATTCATCTAGTTGTTTCGATTATTATGTCATGAGTAGCTAAATTCCTTTAACCTAAATTAAGGGATCTAGGGGTAGGTCTTGATAAGGTGTTGAGTGTTCAAGATTCGAAAGGTGGTAGGACTCCTTGATAATTCTAATGTTTTAATTACTGTCTTTTGGTTTCAAGGATAGATATAACCTTCTTTGATTTGCTTGAGAAAGAAATCAAATATATTGGGAATTGATTTATCAATAGGGACTTGGAAACACTAAACTTCCATTTAATAATCAGCACTGTAACAAGGTTCGTCAACCTAAGGTAAAATCTAGGTAGTGAATATAAATTCACTAAGTTAGAGAGGATTAGGTAATCAAATTCATAACTAGGTCGAGGGACGTTTAAGCATAACTTTGGTAATGATAACTTGTTGTCCTACCTACCATGAGAATCTTGAACCACTAGTAGCATTTGTCAAGTAACAAAACTCCTAGTGAACATAATTCTGGTTTCCTATAAACTCTTGATTACAAACATTTAAATTAAGGTGACCAATAACTAATTGTTAACTAAACCCCCCTTTTTCTGGAAACATTCAACTACCAGTTTATTAAATCGCAAATGACTTTTGTTCATACCATATTCCCTGTGTGATTCGACCCTAACCTAGTTTTTGTGCGCTAATTAACTGTTAGTCAAATTACTTAGTTTTACATTAATTTGTTGTTTTTGTTTATTTGCAGGACCTTTATAGTGCATGGCAAGAATTAGAAGTTTCAGAGAACTATTATTACCACCTAATCTAGACCTAAAATAATTTGGAAGAATAAAAGAACAACAAGTGACTGACAGATTGGCGGCCTTAGATAGAGCTTAGGTGAATGTGCAAAATGTCGGGTAAGAAACACGACATCCAAACCCTAAGGAATAAAATTTGGGAGACAAGGAGTTGCTGAATCGTGGTAACCCAAGGTGTGTATAGAAAATAGCTGCACTCATACGACATAATATTAACAGGAACCATCCGTTCTGAGAAAGGCAAGAGTATCAGCCGGTCCACTATGATCTCAATAATGATGAATATTGAATGGACGGAGAAGGTACAATGGGTACAATTATACCTCCACCGTTGTCACCTGGGGAAAAATTCCACATTATAAGTACTATGATTGAACTCCTAAATCCGAAGGGGTTGTTTCGTAGCATTCCTGGGGATGACCCGAACATACATTTGGTGAATTTTTTCATCATCTGTAAATCTTTTGATAACCAGGAGTTGGTCAAATGCTATACGTCTGAGATTGTTTTCGCTATCTCTTTCTAAGGGGGGAACATTGTGGCTAAATAAGCTAACACCTGATTCTATAACCAACTAGAGGCAGTTGAAAGGACCATTCCTAGAAAGCCTCTTTCCGCCTTCTTGGAGGGTACAGTTGAGGTACGAGATCAACAACTTTAGGTAGCTCCTGAATGAAGCCTTGCATTAGACTTGGGAAAGATTCAATAAAAAGCTGACATAGTGTCCGAACCACAACATGATAGACATACATTTGGGGGAGACTTTGTACAGGGCTCTTAACTCTATTACAAACCCAATTGTAAACAATGCTACTGGTGCTTCATTAGTTTATCATACATTACTAGGGGCTTGAAAGATTCTAGACAGAATGACCAAATAGAGTTTTTCATGGCATACTAGAGACCCTGTTGTGGCTAGCCCCATTGCTTCTATATGTATTACTGTGGCACATGACAAAATAAAAGAGGAGCGTGACCAAGATATGGCTCACCTTAAAACACAAATGGACATACTAAACAAGTACTTGCTATCAGGCAATATTGGAAAGGTGAAAACTGTGGGATCTTAGGATAAAAGTGAGGCTGATGCAGATAAAGAGGCTAACTATGTTAATAATCAGGAGGGTTTCTGAGGTAATAGCCAAGGGAATCAAGGTCAGACTTACTATGATAATACTGGTTATGAAGATAGGGAGCAAGTAAATTAGAGAAATAACAATGATAGGAGCAAGCTATATGTTCCTCCTGGAAATCATGAGGCTACTTCAACAAGTTCTGTAAACATGTCCATGGAGGACATGATGGCTAAGTTGTTGAAGAAAATGGAAGCTACCAACTCTGGTGTGACCACCATGAAGAACGATCTGCCATCCATCAGTCAGTTGGTGCATTCACACTCTACCACAATCAAATAGCTAGCATAGCAGAATAGACAAACTACACAACATTCAACCAGAGGAAGAGCGAAATATTTCCAAGTGATGCAGTCTACAATCTATGGAATGTTGGCTCATTCATGGATATTACCACTAGAATTAGTAAGATATTACTTTGACCTTCTATGGCAAAACCTGTAGTTGATAAGGTAGTTGATGTTAAACCATAAAAAAGTGGTCCAGTTGAGTTTGAGAAGTTGGATAATTTTGATGATGCTTTGGATAGAGACAAAGAGAAGGAGAAGGAGGTAGTGGGAAAAACTATCCCAGGAAAACCACCTCTATTTCCTCAGCGGTGGAAGAAAAAGTTTGATGATGCAAAATTCCCCAAATTTATGGCAATTCTCAAGAAATTAACAATAAATGTTCCTTTACTTGAGGCACCTGAGCACAGTATAGGATACGTGAAGTTCATGAAAGTTTTTGTGACTATGAAATAAAAGGTTAGCCATGAGTCGGAGGACAATCTCTTCCATTGTGGCACTATCTCTACAAGTTCTTTAGGGCATAAAAAGGCAGATCCGGGATGGGTCCCTAAATTTCACAAAATCACTATGCTATTTAGGGGATCCTACCCAGACAAACATGCAATTGCTGATGGAAGATAGGTTTGTAAAGCTGCCCGTGGATATATTACACGATGTATTGGTAAAGGTTGCTGACCTCATTTTGCCTATAGATTTTGTAGTCCTGGACTGCGAGGTGGACTTTGAACTACCCATCATTTTGGGTGGACCTTTCCTTGCAACTAGGAGAGTGATAGTGGCTATAGAACTTAATGAGCTAAAGTTCAGGTTCAATGACACGGAAGCAAGATTCAAAATACACTCATCCATGACACCGGCAAAGGAGATAAGTGTTTTCTCAATCATGGATGTATTCTATGAAGATGGTTAAGAGGTATCAATAGGTTTTCTTGGTGAAGTTTTAGTAGTCAAGATAACCAAGTCATGATGTGATAGGCAATTAGATACTATTGGGTGGCAACCAAGATTTTTATATTTCAGCAAATTATTTATTTCTGTAGTTTGGTTCTAGTTCAAAGAAGGTGGAATCGATATATCCAACTAAGTGCTCCTGATGACAATTTTGGTGGTCTACCATAATTGTGATAAGCCGTCAGCTTTTTCATCAGAAATAGCAGCTTTGAGGTAATTTCTATTAAGGCTCACGATATTTGTGATAAGCTATCAAAATTGTGACGGCTTATCAAAAATGTCATCATAAAAAGCCCAACATTAGCTGAAACTATGAACCGAATCAAAAAGACCCGACCAGGCCTAAAACATGGCCTTTTCACCTTCCCATGTAATTTTAATTTTCTTTAAGTTATTCTTTTTCCATCTTTGGTTTAGTTTCTACCCTTTTCAAAGTCTCTCCAACTAAAATAAAAGAAAGTTTCCTTGTATGTGTGGGTTTTCAATCAAAATCAAGAAACTCTCTCTATTTTCTCTTGATCGCATAACCACATTAAAGGATCCCATCAGGTCTTGAAATGGCACCCCAAGGAAAGAACTCAAAGTCCTCAAAGAAAGTGACCAAGGGAAGTGTACCTTGGAGACTTTTCTACAAAGAGTCTAATTATGAAGAGGAAGAGCCTCTTCTCAGGAAGCAAAATAAAAGCAAAGACCTAAAAAGACTATACCACCCCTACCAGTTGAGGTGGAGGAGAGTGAAGAAAGTAACACTAACCCAACAACATCTGAGCATACAAATTCTGAACAGACAGTCTCTGAGCAACAAGAGTCTGAACACGCTGAATATGAAGAGAATGATTCAAATCATCCAACTTTAGAGAGGCATGAGTCTGAGGGACCATCAATTGAGTAATCTTCTATTGAGCCACAAGATGATGAAGAATCACTGACTCAGGGAACTATGGTCAAATGCAAGATTCCTGAAGTATGAGATGGAACTAGATAGAAGATTCCTAAAGCTCAGAAAATCTTCTTTGATGGTCTTTGAAGAACTAACAGAAGAACTATCAAGAGGCCAATCTTTGAGGAGAAGAGAATCATCGCTAAGGGGTTGAACAGGTACCCAGAGGTAGAGCAGAAATTTCATGGCTATGATTTGGGATGGAATATACAAGGAGGAAATTAATTTTTCCCTACACAAGTTACGAAGTTCTATGCAAACTACAAAGCTCGCTTGGAAAACATGTGTAGAGAATGAGAGAAAGTAGCTGACTATCCTTTGTTGGATAGAATTTCAGTACGTGGTGTAATAGTGGATGTTTCTGAACTAATAATCAATAGGTTCTTTCATGGCCCAAACTTTACTCCTCAAGATAATTCACCTACTTTCTACGCCCGATTGAAGCATCGGGAAAATCAGCAAAATTGGTTAGCTACATTCATATCCAATGGAGAACTGAAATGGCTAAAAAATCTAAGTGAAAGGATCTTGAAGGCCTCCCTGACTTCAAAGGAAAGATTTTGGTGGGGTATTGTAAGTACGTGGTTGATGCCCACAGATGGTGATAATATCCTCGAGGATGATAGAGCAATATTAGTCAAAAGTTTCTTGGCGAACCTCAAATTAAAATTTGGAGAGATTATTACAGAAGAAATAATAATTTAGGTCTCGAGGTCTAATATAGCATATCCTGTCCTTCATTTAATTACAAGGTTGTGTATGGCAGCAAAAGTGCCAAAGATTTTATGGTTAGAAGAAGAACCTCTTGCCAGGTAGACTCACAATTTGATCTGAAATGAGGAAAATCAGCCAAGGCTAATGCTTGATAGGGGTGCAGAGATTCCAAACGATCAACCCATAACAGGTACTAGTTCTACACCTAATGAAGAGATGCCTAATTCTGAAACTGTACCTCCAACTTTTGCAACAACGGCAAAATCATCAATGCCTAGAATGGCGACAATTTCTCTAGCTAGAGTGCCTAAAACAGAATTTTCCTTCAGGCTTATGAATTTTAGGAGAGTAGCAAAGCAGTCCAAGTGGTGTGAGGCTTAGCCTAAACGCTTTACCAAGCCATTCACAGCTGCAGTTGACAAAAGAGTTTAGGTTGCACTTGAGACATACAAGGCCCTGCTGGACTATATTGATGAATTAGAGATCCACTTCAATGACCAGTCGAGAGAAGGGTCAGCATCAGAGATGGCATTATTCAGATCAGACCCAGACAAAGTAAAGGTGGACGTTGGAAAGCTACAACAAAACCACTTTATGGTGTCATTAGATCTAGTAGATGAGGATTCTAAGGGAGAAATCCCGATGCTTGATCTCACAAAGGATCCAGTAAAGAAATAGAAGATGAAAGGTAAGAACGAAGAAAAAGAAAAGAGAGAGAGGCCCAACAGTGATAAAGAAAGATAAGCATAAAAGAGGGTAAGAAAGAAGTTTGAAAAGGAGGACATGAAAAAGGAAAGAATTGAGTCCTTAGAGGACAGTGAGAGATGGGAGGCAGCCATCTGAGTGAGAACCACAGGTGCATCTACTAGTAGGCCTTTAGAGACTTATAGACCAACAGAGGCTCCTAATGGAGATACGATAGTAGGGTTTGGAACCCATGACCCTCAAGATGTATCTATTCCAGGTATACTCTAACCCTTACTTTAGATTTTATTAGATTTTAAGATAAGGGTGTAGGGTAAATTTGTTGTTGTAAAATTTTGTAGTCAACTAGGAAAAATACTTGTACTTAAGGCAGTTCAATTTCTTTTGTGATTTTTGTATAAATCTTCAAGTGGTCTACTACTTTAAACTGAGCGATTTTCATTTAAGTATAACTACTATCCATCCTTGTATGGGATTAGTTCTAGTAACATAATAATAATTGCTAAACAATTACACGAACTGAATGAGTAATCGAGTGCGATATATCTGTGCACCAATGGTTTGTGTGAGATATTACTTAGTTCTCTCTATATGCTGAAGGCAGAACTTGCCCAGTTAGTCTCACCTAGGTTAAAGGATAGGGGTTAGGAATGGATCATAGGCCATTTTAATATTAGCTCACTATAACATAAATGACCTTTCCTATTTGTACATATTCTTTTATCTATGTTTTGAGCTTAATTATCCTATTTCATTGTATGACTCTTGTCACCTTCTCATTCAGATAATAATGAACCTATTATGGCCCTGGTGCTCCTTGGACACTATGCATCGTCAATTTGACAAATGGCCTAAGTTCAGGGTGGCTATCATAGAGGTATGTGATATAGAATGATTATAAAGAAAGGTAGAATAAAAAAAAGAATAAAAAGCAGGGTGAAGAGAAAAAGAGCAAGAAATAGAAAAATAGTGAAAAGGAATAAGTAATTGATAAAAGATTCAACCCATCCTAAATAATTATGACAAAGGAAAGAGAAGAGCAGAAAAGGCTAATGAGTGAAACCCCAAAAAGCTAGTGTAGTGTCAAGGAATCTTAGAAAGTTTAAATACCATCGAGTATCGTACCAGCCACTAGCCTACATTACAATCCTAAGTGAAGTCCTATAGTGATCCTAGCTGGCCTATGTGAATATCTGGGTTAAGGAAAATAAGTCCAAGCCTATGGTACTTGGCATACACTGATTGGAAGTTCTTTCTGAGAGTGAGTGTTTTGATTTTCCCCATGGTTACACATATAATTCCCCATATAAGATGAGGGGCATTTCTTTGGTGTGAGGGCACACAAGTTACATTGCTAGTTACTAACTTGTTCGGGTAGTGTAATACCGGTCTATGCATGGTTTTTATAGCTGAATTGATGCCATATCTTGATTCTTGTGTGTTGCATTGGTGTTCTTCATTGTACTTGAATTGATAGATTTAGATATAGTGAAAGTTATTTGAGATGATATGGAGGGTTGACTGCCAAATATGCTTTGTATTCTTTTAGTTGTGCCGAGTTTCTTGAAGACAAGCAATTGTTTGAAGTTGAGAGTGTTGATGTGTGAGCTAAGGCTAACACATTTGAGGCTTTTAACTAAGAACAATTGTGAAGTCTTAAGTAAATTTGGTTGTTTTTTATTGCTTTATGTTTTATTTTGTAGTAGAAGCTAAGATGCTAAAGAACCAACAAGAATGGAAGCGAATGAGCTAAAGTCTGAAGTAAATAAAGATGAAGTATGAATGACGACATTTGTGATAAGTCGCCAGTCTTGTGACAATCTATTAGCTTCATCATCAATAGTAGATAGAGAATTGGGCTAAGTTGAAAGCTGTGATGACATTTTGTGATAGGAGGTCAAGGAGCTGATAAGTCATCAAGATTATCGTCATCCTAAGGAAGAGCATGGGAGTAGAGGAAAAACCATGACGACATTTGTGATGCGTCGTCAAGTAGCTAGTAGGGCTTTACCATTTTTCATCAGCGTTGGGTAGAGAGTACCAAAAGCATAAATAAAGATGACAACATTTGTGATAAGTCGTCAGCCTCCTGATAGGCTATCACAAATGGCATCACCTAATCTGAGGAATTTTTGAATTTTATTATTTTGTTTCCATAATTAGGGGAACTATTTAAAGCCTTGTTTAGGGTTTTCTTAAGAGTTCCGAACTCTGAGTTTTAAGACACGATAGTTTGATATTTTTCTCCTCCTTCTTTTGGATTGAGAAAGCAATTACTTTAAAAAGACTATCGTCATTATTTTGGAATTTTATTTGGTGATTTAATCTGAGAATCTCTAGTTTCTATTCATCTTTTTGTAAGTTCATCTTTCAAAGCATGAATTCATCTAGTTGCTTCGATTATTATGTCATGAGTAGCTAAATTCCTTTAACCTAAATTAAGGGATCTAGGGGT
>JAPEIP010000008.1:49093997-49116305 GCA_026120095.1 Capsicum chinense | reverse complement strand
GTAAGTTCATCTTTCAAAGCATGAATTCATCTAGTTGCTTCGATTATTATGTCATGAGTAGCTAAATTCCTTTAACCTAAATTAAGGGATCTAGGGGTAGGTCTTGATAAGGTGTTGAGTGTTCAAGATTCGAAAGGTGGTAGGACTCCTTGATAATTCTGATGTTTTAATTATTGTCTGTTGGTTGCAAGGATAGATAAAACCTTCTTTGATTTGCTTGACAAAGAAATCAAATATATTGGGAAGTGATTTATCAATAGGGACTTGGAGGCACTAAACTTCCATTTAATAATCAGTAGTGTAACAAGGTTGGTCAACCTAAGGTAAAATTTGGGTAGTGAATATAAATTCCCTAAGTTAGAGAGGACTAGGTAATTAAATTCTTAACTTGGTCGAGGGACGTTTAAGCATAACTTTGCTACAGATAACTTGTTGTCCTACCTACCATGAGAATCTTTAACCACTAGTAGCATCTGTCAAGTGCCAAAACTCCTATTGAACATAATTCTGGTTTTTCCATACACTCTTGATTACAGACGTTTAAATTAAGGTGACCAATAATTAATTGTTAACTAAACACCCCCTTTTTCTTTAAACATCCAACTACCAGTTTATTAAATCGCAAATGACTTTTGTTCACACCATATTCCCTTAGACCCTAACCTAGTTCAGTTTTATATTGACAATGATTGCTTACATTCTTGTTGAGAGGTGTAGTTTGAGCTTTACCAAAAATGGTATCGTTTCCAGGGAATAAAGTTTAAAACTAAAGTTTTTGTGCACTAATTAACTGTTAGTCAAATTTCTTAGTTTTACATTTATTTGTTGTTTTTGTTTATTTCCAGGACCTTTATAGTGTATGGCAAGAATCAGAAGTTTCGGAGAACTGTTATTACCAGCTAATCTAAAACTAAAATAAATTGAAAGAATAGAAGAACAGCTAGAGGCTGATAGATTGGCGGCTTTAGATAGAGCTCAGGTTAATGTTCAAAGTGTCGGGTAACAAACAGGACATCCAAACCAAGAGGAAAAAAATTTAGGAGACAAGGAGTTGCTGAATCATGGTAACCCAAGGTGTGCATAGCAAATAGCTGCACTCATACGACATAATATTAACAGGAACCATCTGTTCTGAGAAAGGCAAGAGTACTAGCCGGTCCACTATGATCTCAATAATGATGAATATTGAATGGACGGAGAAGGTACAATGGGTACAATTATTCCTCCACCGTTGTCACCTGGGGAAAAATTCAACATTATAAGTACTATGATTGAACTCCTAAATCTGAAGGGATTGTTTTGTGGCCTTCCTGGGGATGACCCGAACCTACATCTGGTGAATTTGTTCATCATTTGTAAATCTTTTGATAACCCAAGAGTTGGTCAACTACTATACGTCTGAGATTGTTTTCACTTTCTCTGTCTAAGGAGGGAACATTGTGGCTAAATAAGCTAACACCTGATTCTATAACCCATTGGAGGCAGTTGAAAGGACCATTCCTAGAAAGCCTCTTTCAGCCTTCTAGAAGGGTACAGTTGACGAACGAGATCAATAAATTTAGGTAGCTCACAACTGAAGCCTTGCATTAGACTTGGGAAAGATTCAATAAAAAGCTGACATAGTGTTCGAACCACAACATAAAGGACATACATTTGGGGGAGACTTTGTACAGGGCTCTTAACTCTGTTACAAAGCCAATTGTAAACAATGCTACTGGTGGTTCATTAGTTGATCTTACATTACCAGGGGCTTCAGAGATGCTAGACCGAATGACCAAACAGAGTTGGGCATGGCATACTATAGACTCTGTAGTGGCCAGCCCCATTGCTTCTGTAGGTATTAATGTGGCACAACACAAAAGAGAAGAGGAGTGTGACCAAGATATGGCTCACCTTAAAACACAGATGGACATACTAAACAAGTACTTGCTATCAGGCAATATTAACAAGGTGAAAACTGTGGAATCTTAGGATAGAAGTGAGGCTGATGCAGATGAAGAGGCTAACTATGTTAATAATCAGGATGGTTTCTGAGGCAATAGCCAAGGGAATCAAGGTTGAACTTACTATGATAATACTGGTTATGAAGCTAGAGAGCAAGTAAATTAGAGGAATAACAATGATAGGAGCTGGCAATATGTTCCTCCTGGAAATCATGAGGCTGCTTCAACAAGTTCTGTAAAGATGTACATGGAGGACATGATGGCTAAGTTTTTAAAGGAAATAGAAGCTACCAACTATGGTGTGACCACTATGAAGAAGGCTATGCCATCCATCAGTCAGTTGGTGCGCTCCCACTCCACCGCAATCATATAGTTGGCGAAGCAGATGAGATAATTCTACACAGCATTAAACCCAAGGAAGAGCAAAATGTTACAAAGTGATGCAGTCTAAAATCTACGAAATGTTGGCTCATGCATGGATATTACCACTAGAATTAGTAAGATATTAGTTGGACCTTCTGTGGCCAAACCTGTTGTTGATGAGGTACTTGATGTTGAACCAGAAGAAAGTGGTCCGATTGAGTCTGACAAGTTGGATAATTTTGATGATGCTTCGGATAAAGACAAAGAGAAGGAGAAGGAGGTAGTAGGAAAAACTATCCCAAGAAAACCACCTCTATTACCTCAGCAGTTAAGGAAAAATTTTGATGATGCAAAATTCACCAAATTTATGGCAATGCTCGAGCAATTAACTATAAATGTTCCTTTACTTGAGGCATTTGAGGAAAGAATAGTATACGTGAAGTTCATGAAAGACTTTGTGACTATGAAATAAAAGGTTAGCCATGAGCCGGTGGATAATCTCTTCCATTGTGGCACTATCTCTACAATGTCTTTAGTGCATAAAAAGGCAGATCCGGGAGCGTTCACCATCCCGTGTATTATTGGATCCTAAATTTCAAAAAATCACTATGCCATTTAGGGGATGCTACCCAGACGAACATGCAATTTATGATGGAAGATAGGTCTGTAAAGCTTCTAGTGGATATATTAAACGATGTATTGGTAAAGGTTGCTGACCTCATTCTTCCTTCAGATTTTGTAGTCCTGGACTGTGAGGTGGACTTTGAATTGCCCATCATTTTGGGTAGACCATTCCTTGCAACTAGGAGAGTGATAGTGGATATGGAACTGAATGAGATAAAGTTTAGGTTCAATGACAAGGAAGCAAGATTCAAAATACACTCATCCATGACACCGGCAAAGGAGATAAGTGTTTTCTCAATCGTGGATATATTCAATGAAGATGGTTAAGGGGTATCAATAGGTTTTCTTGGAGATGTTGGAGTTGTCAAGATAACCAAGTCATGATGTGTTAGGTAATAAGGCACTATTGGGAGGCAACACAAAATTTTTATATTTCAGCAAAATATTTATTTTTGTTGTTAGGTTCTAGTTCAAAGAAGGTCAACTCAATATATCCAACTAAGTGCTCCTGATGAAAATTTTGATGGGTTGCCACAATTGTGATAAGCCATCAACTTTGTCATCAGAAACAGCATCTTTGAGGAAATTTCTATTAAGACTCACGACATTTGTCATAAGCTATCAAAATTGTGACGGCTTATCAAAAATGTCATCATAAGAAGCCCAACATTAGCTGAAACTATGAGCCGAATCAAAAAGACATGACCAGGCCTACAACTTGGCCTATTCACCTTCCCACTTAGTTTTAATTTTCTTTAAGTTATTCTTTTTCCATCTTTGATTTAGTTCCTACCCATTTCAAAGTCTCTCCAACTAAAACAAAAGAAAGTTTCCTTGTATATATGGGTTTGCAATCAAAATCAAGAAACTCTCTCTATTTTCTCTTGCACCTGTACCCATATTGAAGGATCCTATAAGGTCTTGAAATGGCACCCCAAGGAAAGAACTCAAAATCTACAAAGAAAGTGACCAAGGGATGTGTACCTTGGAGACTTTTCTACAAAGAGTCTAATTATGAAGAGAAAGAGCCTCTTCTCAGGAAGCAAAATAAGAAGCAAAGACCTAGAAAGACTACACCACCCCTACAAGTTGAGGTGGAGAAGAGTGAAGAAAGTAACACTGACCCAACAATATTCGAGCGAATAAATTCTAAGCAGACGGCCTCTGAGCAACAAGAGTCTGAACATGCTGAATATGAAGAGAATGATTTAGATCATCCTGATTTATAGAGGCATGAGTCTGAGGGACCATCAATTAAGTAACCCTCTATTGAGCCAGAAGATGATGAAGAATCTCTGATTCAGGGAACTATGGTCAAATGAAAGATTCCTAAAGTTCGAGATGGAACTAGATGGAAGATTCCTAAAGCTCAAAAAATCTTCTTTGATCGGCTTTGAAGAACCAACAAAAGTCCTGTCATGAGGCCAATATTTGAGGAGAAGAGAATCATCACTGAGAAGTTGAGCAGGTACCCAGACGTAGAGCAGAAATTTCATGGCTATGATTTGCGATGGACTATACTAGGAGGAAATTCATTTTTCCCTACACTAGTTACGGAGTTCTATGTAAACTACCAAGCTCACTTGGAAAACATGTGTAGAGAATGAGAGAAAGTAGTTGACCATCCTTTGTTTGATAGAGTTTCAGTACGAGGCATAATAGTGGATGTTTCTGAAGCAATAATCAATAGGATCTTTTATGGCCCAAACTTTACTCCTCAGGACAATTCACCTACTTTCTATGCCCGATTGAAAAATCAAGAAAATCAGCAGAATTAGTTAGCTACACTCATATCCAATGGAGAACCGGAATGGCTAAAATTTCTAAGTGAAAAGATCTTCAAGGCCTCCCTGACTTCAGAGGAAATATTTTGGTGGGGTATTGTATGTACGTGGTTTATGCCCACAGATGGTGATAATATCCTCGAGGATGATAGAGTAATATTAGTCACAAGTTTTTTGGCAAACCTCAAATTAAATTTTGGAGAGATTATCACTGAAGAGATAAAAATTTGGGTTTCGAGGTCTGATATTGCATATCCTTTCCTTTGTTTAATTACAAGGTTGTGTATGGCAGCAAATGTGCCAAAGATTTTATGGTTAGAAGAGGAACTTCTTGCCGAGAAGACTCACAATCTGATCCAAAATGAGGAAAATCAGCCAAGGCTAATGCTTGATAGGGGTGAAGAGATTCCAAATGATCAACAGAGGTACTATTTCAACACCTAATGAAGAGATGCCTAATTCTGAAACTGTACCTCCAACTTTTGCAACAACGGCAAATTCATCAATGCCTAGAACTGAGACGATTTCTCCAGCAGCCTAAAACATAATTTTCCTTCAAGCCTATGAATTTCATGAGAGTAGCAAAGCAGTCAAAGTGGTGTGAGGCTCAGCTTAAACTCTTTGCCAAGCAATTCATAACTGCAGTTGACAAAAGAGTTAAGGCTGTACTTGAGACATACAAGGCTCTGCTGGACTGGATTGATGAATTAAAGAACCACTTCAACAGCTAGCTGAGAGAGAGGTCACCGTCAGAGATGACATTATTCAGATTAACCTAGACAAAGTAAAGGTGGAGGTTGGAAAGCTACAACAAAATATCTTTATGGTGTCATTAGATCTAGTAGATAAGGATTCTAAGGGATAAATCCCGATGCCTGATCTCACAAAGAATCCAGTAAAGGAAAAGAAGATGAAAGGTGAGAACAAAGAAAAAGGAAAGAGAGAGAGGCCCGATAGTGATAAAGAAAGATAAGCATAAAAGAGGGTAAGAAAGAAGTCTGAAAAGGACGAGATGAAAAAAGAAAGAATTGAGTCCCTAGTGGACAGTAAGAGATAGGAGGCAACCATCTGAGGGAGAACCGCAGGTGCATCTACTATTAGGCCTTTAGACACTTATAGACCAGCTACACCAGAACCAAGAGAGGCTCCTAATAGAGATACGAAACAAGGGTCATGAACCCATGAACCACGAGATTTATCTATTCCAGGTACACTCTAACCCATAGTGTAGATTTTATTTGATTTTAAGTTGAGGGTATAGGGTAAATTTGTTGTTCTAAAATTTTGTAGTCAACTAGGAGAAATACTTGTACTTGAGACAGTTAAATTTTTTTTGCGATTTTTGTATACATCTTCAAGTGGTCTACTACTTTAAACAGAGTAATTTTCATTTAAGTATGACCACTATCCATCTTTGTATGGCATTAGTTCTAGTAATATAATAATAATTGCTAAACAGCTGCACGAGCTGAATGAATAATCGAGTGCGAAATATCTCTTCACCAAGTGTTTGTGTTAGATATTACTCAGTTCTCTCTATATGCTGAAGCCAGAACTTGCCTAGTTAGTCTTACCTAGGATAAAGGATAGAGGTTAGGAATGGATCATAGGCCATTTTAAATATTAGGTCAATTTAACCTAAATGACCTTTCCTATGTGTACATATCCCTTGATCTCTGCTTTGAGCATAATTAGCCTATTTCATTGTATGACACTTGTCAACTTCTTATTTAGATAATAATGAACCTATTTTGGCCCTGGTCCTCCTTGGACACCATGCACCATGAATTAGGCAAATGGCCTAAGTTCAGGGTGGCTATCATAGAGGTATGTAATATAGAATGAGTGTGAAGAAAGGTAGAATAAGCAAAAAGAATAAAAAGCAGGGTGAAGAGAAAAAGAGTAAGAAATAGAAAAATAGTGAAAAAGAATAAGTAATTGAGAAAATCTTAAACCCATCCTAAATAATTTTGACCAAGGAAAGAGAAGAGCGAAAAGGCTAATGAGTGAAACCCCAAAAAGCAAGTGTAGTGTCATGGAATCTTAGAAACTTTAAATACCATCGAGTATCATACCAGCCACTAGCCTACATTACAATCCTAAGTGAAGTCCTATAGTGATCCTAGCTGACCTATGTGAATATCTGGGTTAATGAAAATAAGGCCAAGCCTATGGTACTTGGTATACACTGATTGGAACTTCGTTCTGAGAGTGAGTGTTTTGATTTTTCCCATGGTTACATATATAATTCCTTAAATGAGATTTGGGGTATTTCTTTGGTGTGAGGGCACACAAGTTACATTGCTAGTTACTAACTTGTTTGGGTAGTGTAATACCTGTCTATGCATGGTTTTTATAGCTGAATTGATGCCATATCTTGATTCTTGTGTGTTGCATTGTTGTTCTTCATTGTACTTGAATTGATAGACTTAGAGATAGTGAAAGTGCTTTAAGATGATATGGAGGGTTGACCGCCAAATATGCTTTGTATTCTCCTAGTTGTGCTGAGTTGCTTGAAGACAAGCAATTGTTTGAAGTTGAGGGTGTTGATGTGTGAGCTAATACTAACATATTAGAGGCTTTTAACTAAGAATAATTGTGAAGTATTAAGCAAATTTGGTTGTTTTTTATTGCTTTATGTTTGATTTTGTAGTAAAAGCTAAGATGCTAGAGAACCAACAAGAATGGAAGCGAATGAGCTGAAATCTAATGTAAATAAAGATGAAGTATGGCTGACGACATTTGTGATAAGTCACCAGTCTTGTGATAATCTATTAGCTTCATCGTCAATAGTAGATAGAGAATTGTGCTAAGTTGAAAGCTGTGATGACGTTTTGTGATAGGAGGTCAAGGAGCTGATAAGTCATCAAGATTGCCGTCATCCTAAGGCAGAACATGAGAGTAGAGGAAAAACCTTGACGACATTTATGATGGGTCGTCAAGTAGCTAGTAGGGCTTCACCATTTTTCATCAACGTTAGGCAGAGAGTACCAAAAGCATAAAGAAAGATGATGACATTTGTGATAAGTCATCAGCCTCTTGATAGGCTATCACAAATGGCGTCACCTAATCTGAGGAATTTCTGAATTTTATTATTTTGTTTCCATAATTAGGGTGAACTATTTAAAGCCTTGTTTAGGGTTTTCTTAAGAGTTCCGAACTCTGAGTTTTAAGACCTCGATACTTTGATATTTTTCTCCCTCTTTAGTTGGATTGAGAAAGCAATTACTTTAAAAAGACTATCATCATTATTTTGGAATTTTCTTTGTTGATTTAATCTAAGAATCTCTAGTTTCTATTCGTCTTTTTGTAAGTTATCTCTAGTTTCTATTCGTCTTTTTGTAAGTTAAACTTTCAAAGCATGAATTCATCTAGATGCTTCGATTATTATGTCATGAGTAGCTGAATTACTTTAACCTAAATTGAGGGAGCTAGGGGTAGGTCTTGATAAGATGTTGAGTGTTCAATATTCGAAAGGTGGTTGGTCTCCTTGATAATTCTGATGTTTTAATTATTGTCTATTGGTTGCAAGGATAGATAAACCTACTTTGATTTGCTTGAGAAAGAAATCAAATATATTGGGAAGTGATTTATCAATAGGGACTTGGAAATACTAAACTTCCGTTTAATAATCAGCACTGTAACAAGGTTGGTCAACCTTAGGTAAAATCTGGGTAGTGAATATAAATTCCCTAAGTTCAAGAGGATTACATAATTAAATTCTTAACTAGGTCGAGGGACGTTTAAACATAACTTTGCTAAAGAAAACTTATTGTCCTATCTACCATAAGAATCTTGAACCACTAGTAGCATCTATCAAGTACCAAAACTCCTAGTGAACATAATTTTGGTTTTCCATAAACTCTTGATTACAAACATTTTAATTAAGGTGACCAACAATTAATTGTTAACTAAACCCCCCCTTTTTGTGGAAACATCCAACTACCAATTTATTAAATCGTAAATGACTTTTGTTCACACCATATTTCCTGCGTGATTCGACCCTAACCTAGTTCAGTTTTATATTGGCAATGATCGCTTACATTCTTGTTGAGAGGTGTAGTTTGAGATTTATAAAAAATTGTACCGTTGCCAGGGAATAAATTTTAAAACTAAAGATTTTGTGCGCTAATTAACTGTTAGTTAAATTTCTTAGTTTTACATTTATTAGTTGTTTTTGATTATTTGCCGGACCTTTATAGTGTATGGCAAGAATCAGAAGTTTCGGAGAACCATTATTACCACCTAATCTAGAACTAAAATAAAATTAAAGAATAGAAGAACAGCAAGAGGCTGATATATTGGCGGCCTTAGATAGAGCTCAGGTGAATGTGGAAACTGTCGGGTAACAAACACGACATCCAAACCTTGAGGAAAAAAATTTGGAACACAAGGAGTTGCTGAATCATGGTAACCCAAGGCGTGCATAGCAAATAGCTGCACTCATACGGCATAATATTAACAAGAACTATCCATTCTGAGAAAGGCAAGAGCACTAGCCGGTCCACTATGATCTCAATAATGATGAATATTGAATGGATGGAGAAGGTACAATGCAGTCTAAAATCTATGAAATATTGGCTCATGCATGGATATTAACATAAGAATTAGTAAGATATTACTAGGACCTTCTGCGTCCAAACCTGTAGTTGATGTTGAACCAGAAGAAAGTGGTCCAGTTGAGTCTGAGAAGTTGGATAATTTTGATGATGCTTCGGATAAAGACAAAGAGAAGGAGAAGGAGGTAGTGGGAAAAACTATCCCAAGAAAACCACCTCTATTTCCTCAGCGGTGGTAGAAAAAGTTTGATGATGCAAAATTCCGTAAATTTATGGCAATGCTCAAGCAATTAACAATAAATATTCCTTTACTTGAGTCACTTGAGCAAAGGATAGGATACATCAAGTTCATGAAAGACTTTGTGACTATGAAATAAAAGGTTAGCCATGAGCCAGAGGACAATCTCTTCCTTTGTGGCACTATCTCTACAATGTCTTTAGTGCATAAAAAGGCAGATCCAGGAGCTTTCACCATCCCATGTACTATTGGGTCCCTAAATTTCACAAAATCACTATGCTATTTAGGGGATCCTACCTAGACAAATATGCAATTTCTGATGGAAGATAGGTCTGTAAAGCTGTCAGTGGATATATTACACGATGTATTGGTAAAGGTTGCTGACCTCATTCTGCCTGCAGATTTTATAGTCCTGGACTATGAGGTAGACTTTGAACTACCCATCATTTTGGGTAGACCATTCCTTACAACTAGAAGAGTGATAGTGGATATAAAACTAAATGAGCTAAAGTTCAGGTTCAATAACAAGGAAGCAAGATTCAAAATACACTCATCCATGACACCGGCAAAGGAGATAAGTGTTTTCTCAATCATGGAAGTATTCTATGAAGATGGTTAAGGGGTATCAATAGGTTTTCATGGTGTAGTTTGGGTAGTTAAGATAACCAAGTCATGATGTGATGGGCAATTAGGCACTATTGGGAGGCAACCCAAAATTTTTATATTTCAACAAATTATTTATTTTTGTAGTTAGGTTCTAATTCAAAGAAGGTGGAATCGTTATATCCAAGTAAGTGCTCCTGATGACAATTTTGATGGGCTGTTATAATTATGAGAAGCCATCAGCTTTGTCGTCAGAAATAGCATCTTTGAGGCAATTTCTATTAAGGCTCATGACATTTGTGATACGCTATCAAAATTGTGATGGCTTCTCAAAAATGTCATCATAAAAAGCCCAACATTAGCTGAAACTATGAGCGAAATCAAAAAGACCCGACCATGCCTAAAACTTGGCCTTTTCACATTCCCACTTAATTTTAATTTTCTTTAAGTTATTCTTTTTGCGTCTTTGATTTAGTTTCTACCCTTTTCAAAGTCTCTCCAACTAAAACAAAAGAAAGTTTCCTTGTATGTGTGGGTTTGCAGTCAAAATCAAGAAACTCTCTCTATTTTCTCTTGCTCGTGTAACCACATTGAAGGATCCTATCAGGTCTTTAAATGGTACCCCAAGGAAAGAACTCAAAATCCATAAAGAAATTGACCAAGGGAAATGTACCTTGGAGAATCTTCTACAAAGAGTCTAATTATTAAGAGGAAGAGCCTCTACTCAGGAAGCCAAATAAGAAGCAAAGACCTAGAAAGACTACACCACCCCTACCAGTTGAGGTGGAGGAGAGTGAAGAAAGTAACACTGACCCAACAACATCCGAGTATATAAGTTCTGAACAAACGGTCTCTGAGCAACAAGAGTTTGAACACACTGAATATGAAGAGAATGATTCAGATCATCCTGATTTAGAGAGGCTTGAGTCTGAGGGACCATCAATTGAGTAACCCTCTATTGAGCCACAAGATAATGAAGAATATCTGATTCAGGGAACTATGGTCTAATGCAAGATTCCTAAAGTCCGAGATGGAACTAGATGGAAGATTCCTAAAGCTCAAAAAATCTTCTTTAATGGCCTTCGAAGAACCAACAGAATAGCTGTCAAGAGGCCAATCTTTGAGAAGAAGATAATAATCGCTAAGGGGTTGAGCAGGTACCCAGAGGTAGAGCAGAAATTTCATGGCTATGATTTGGGAGGGACTATACAAGGAGGAAATTCATTTTTCCCTACACTAGTTACAGAGTTCTATGCAAACTACAAAGCTCGTTTGGAAAATATGTGTAGAGAATAAGAGAAAGTAGCTGACCATCCTTTGTTGCATAGAGTTTCAGTACAAGGCATGATAATGGATGTTTCTGAAGCAATAATCAATAGGTTCTTTCATGGACCGAACTTTACTCCCCAGGACAATTCACCTACTTTCTACGCCCAATTGAAGCATCGGGAAAATCAACAAAATTGGATTCCTACACTCATATCCAATGGAGAACCGGAATGGCTAAAAAATCTATGTGAAAGTATCTTCAAGGCCTCCCTGACTTCAAAGGAAAGATTTTGGTGGGCTATTTTAAGTACGTGGTTGATGCCCACAGATGGTGATAATATCCTCGGGGATGATAGAGCAAAATTAGTCGCATGTTTTTTAGCAAACCTCAAATTAAATTTTTGAGAGATTATCACTAAAGAGATAAAAATTTGGGTATCGAAGTCTGATATAGCATATCCTTTCCTTTGTTTAATTACAAGGTTGTGTATGGCAGCAAATGTGCCAAAGATTTTATGGTTAGAAGAAGAACCTCTTGCCTGGAAGACTCACAATCCGATCTGAAATGAGAAAAATCAGCCAAGGCTAATGCTTGATTGGAGTGCAGAGATTCCAAATAATAAACCGATAACAGGTACTAGTTCAACACCTAATGACGAGATATCTGATTCAGAAATTGTACCTCCGATTTTTGCAACAACGGTAAAATCATTAGTGCCTAGAACTGAGACAATTTCTCCAGCTACAGTGCCTAAAACAGAATTTTATTTCAAGCCTATGAATTTCAAGAGAGTAGCAAAGCAGTCCAAGTGGTGTGAGGTTCAGCTTAAACTCTTTACCAAGCAATTCATAGCTGCAGTTGACAAAAGAGTTAAGGCTGCACTTGAGACCTACAAGGCCCTGCTGGACTGGATTGATGAATTAGAGATCCACTTCAATGACTAGCCGAGAGACAGGTCAGCGTCAGAGATGACATTATTTAGATTATACCTAGCCAAAGTAAAGATGGAGGTTGGAAAGCTACAACAAAACCACTTTATGGTGTCATTAGATCTAGTAGATGAGGATTCTAAGGGAGAAATCCCGATGCTTGATCTCACAAAGGATCCAGTAAAGAAAAAGAAGATGAAAGGTGAGAACAAAGAAAAAGGAAAGAGAGAGAGGCCCGACAGTGATAAAGAAAGATAAGCATAAAAGAGGGTAATAAAGAAGTCTGAAAAGGAGGACATGAAAAAGGAAAGAATTTAGTCCTTACTGGACAGTGAGAGATGGAAGGAAGCCATCTAAGTGCGAACCGCAGGAGCATCTACAAGTAGGCCTTTAGAGACTTATAGACCAGCTGCACAAGAACCGAGAGAGGCTCCTAATGGAGATACGACAGCAGGGTCAGGAACCCATAACCCCAAATATTATCTATTCCAAGTATACTCTAACCCTTATTTAGATTTTATTTCATTTTAAGTTGAGGGTGTAGGGTAAATTTGTTGTTGTAAAATTTTGTAGTCAACTAGCAAAAATATTTGTACTTGAGGGAGTTCAATATTTTTGTGATTTTTGTATACATCATCAAGTGGTCTACTACTTTAAACTGAGTGATTTTCATTTATGTATGGCCACTATCCATCTTTGTGTGGGATTAGTTCTAGTAACATAATAGTAATTGCTAAACAGCTGCACGAACTGAATGAGTAATCGAGTACGATATATCTGTGCACCAAGTGTTAGTGTGAGATATTACTCAGTTCTCTCTACATGTGGAAGCCAGAATTTGCCTAGTTATTCTCACCTAGGTTAAAGGATAGGGGTTAGGAATGGATCATAGGTCATTTTAATATTAGCTCACTTTAACCTAAATGACCTTTCCTATGTGTACATATCCCTTGATCTCTGTTTTGAGCATAATTAGCCTATTTCATTATATGACACTTGTCACCTTCTCATTTAGATAATAATGAACCTGTTTTAGCCCTCGTCCTCCTTGGACACTATGCACCATGAATTAGGCAAATGGCCTAAGGTCATGGTAGTTATCATAGATATATGTGATATAGAATGAGTATGAAGAATGGTAGAATAAATAAAAAGAATAAAAAGTAGGGTGAAGAGAAAAAAAGCAAAAAATAGAAAAATAGTGAAAAAGAATAAGTAATTGAGAAAAGATTAAACCCATCCTAAATAATTGTGAACAAGGAAAGAGAAGAGCAGAAAAGGATAATGAGTGAAACCCCAAAAAGATGGTGTAGTGTCAAGGAATATTAGAAACTTTAAATACCATCGAGTATCAAACCAGCCACTAGCCTACATTACAATCCTAAGTGAAGTCCTATAGTGATCCTAGCTAACCTATGTGAATATCTGGGTTAATGAAAATAAGGCCAAGCCTATGGTACTTGGCATACACTAATTGGAACTTCGTTCTGATAGTGAGTGTTTTTATTTTCCCCATGGTTACATATATAATTCCTCATATAAGATGTGGGGAACTTCTTTTGTGTGAGGGCACACAAGTTACATTGCTAGTTACTAACTTGTTTGGGTAGTGTAATACCTGTCTATGCATGGTTTTTATAGCTGAATTGATGCCATATATTGATTCTTGTGTGTTGCATTGGTGTTCTTCATTGTACTTGAATTGATAGACTTAGAGATAGTGAAAGTGCTTAGATATGATATGGAGGGTTGACTGCCAAATATGCTTTGTATTCTCTTAGTTGTGCTGAGTTGCTTGAAGACAAGAAATTGTTTGAAGTTGAGGGTGTTGATGTATGAGCTAATGCTAACATATTTGAGGCTTTTAACTAAGAAAAATTATGAATTCTTAAGAAAATTTGGTTGTTTTTGATTGGGTTATGTTTTATTTTGCAGTTGAAACTAAGATACTAGAGAACCAACAAGAATGGAAGCAAATGAGCTAAAATCTGAAGTAAATAAAGATGAAGTATGGCTAACGATATTTGTTATAAGTCACCAGTCTTGTGATAAGCTATTAGCTTCATCGTCAATGGTAGATAGAGAATTGGGCTAAGTTGAAAGCTGTGATGAAATTTTCTAATAGGAGGTTAAGGAGCTGATAAGTCATCAAGATTGCCGTCATCATAACGCAGAACATGAGAGCAAAGGAAAAACCTTGACGACATTTGTGATGGGTCGTCAAGTAGCTAATAAGGCTTTAACATTTTTTATCAGCGTTAGGCAGAGAGTACCAAAAGCATAAAGAGATATGATGATATTTGTGATAAGTTGTCAGCCTCCTGATACGCTATCACAAATGGCGTCACCTAATCTGAGGAACTTTTGAATTTTATTATTTTGTTTCCATAATTAGGGTGAACTATTTAAAGCCTTGTTTAGGGTTTTCTTAAGAGTTCCGAACTCTGAGTTTTAAGACAAGATAGAGTTTTAAGACACGATACTTTCATATTTTTCTCTCTCTTCTTTTGGATTAAGAAAGCAATTACTTTAAAGAGACTATCATCATTATTTTTGAATTTTCTTTGGTGATTTAATCTGAGAATCTCTAGTTTTTATTCATCCATTTGTAAGTTCGTCTTTCAAATCATTAATTTATCTAGTTGCTTTGATTATTATGTCATAAGTAGCTAAATTCCTTTACCCTAAATTAAGGGATCTAGGGATAGGTCTTGATAAGGTGTTAAGTGTTCAATATTCGAAAGGTGGTAGGACTCCTTGATGATTCTGATGTTTTAATTATTGTCTGTTGGTTGCAAGGATAGATAAAACCATCTTTGATTTGCTTGAGAAAGAAATCAAATATATTGGTAAGTGATTTATCAATAAGGACTTGGAAACACTAAACTTCCATTGAATAATCAGTGTTGTAACAAGGTTGGTTAACCTAAGGTAAAATTTGGGAAGTGAATATAAATTCCCTAAGTCTGAGAGGATTAGGTAATTAAATGCTTAAGTAGATCGAGAGACATTTAACCATAACTTTGATAAACATAACTTGTAGGCCTACCTATCGTGAGAATCTTGAACCATTAGTAGCATCTATCAAGTACCAAAACCCCTAGTGAACATAATCCTGGTTTTTCATAAACTATTGACTACAAACATTTAAACTAAAGTGACCAACAATTACTTATTAACTAAAACCCCCCTTTTTATGGAAACATCCAACTATCAATTGACTAAATTGCAAACGACTTATGTTCACACCATATTCTATGTGGGATTCGACCCCAACCTAGTTGGGTTTTATATTGATAATGATCGCTTACATTCTTATTGAGAGGTGTAGCTTGAGCACTATCAAACACACATATATATATTCCATCCGAGATAGGAAAAAAGATTAGTATGAACTTTGAAAATGTTAAATGGGTTGTGTAGCATAGTTGTCATACAACAAGGGACCGACAGGATATATGGGGTCAATTCTTTCCTTACTTAAAGGGCTCAGTGCCTGAAGCTGCACAACCCAGAGAATATACATAATTATATATGTCTATATGGGGGACTCAAACCCCCCAGCATAATAAATGTCACTTAAGCACCAATGTCTACAATATGGGGGACATAATACTCCCATTTATTTTTCAATTCAGGGGGTTCAAACGTCCTGGTCAATAGATGCCCACACCTGCTAGCACACTTTCTAATGTTAGTACTTAAGACTCGACTTTCATAGCTAGTCTACACATCCTGCTTTAAAGTAAAATTTGAAATCATCATTGAACATGCATAGCCATTAAGAAAGTTACCTACCAAAGGAACTTTTTTTGTATCATCGTACCAGTTGACTTTGGCACACAAACCCATTGTTTAACAAAGACACAAGTTCAATTAAAAGTGTAGGGACATGGACCAATTTTAAAGTAGAGATATAAGTCAAGTTAATATTTATGGACTCAAACCCATTTTAGCCAATTAATCAACCAAGTTTACCATTTAAATCATTGTATTTTTAATAAACCAGTCTTCCATTTGACTTTGGCACTTAAACCCATTATTTAACAAAGACACAAGTTCAATAAAAACTGTAGGGACTTGAACCAATTTTAAAGTAGAGACATAAGTCAAGTTAATATTTATGGACTCAAACCCGTTTTAGCCAATTAATCCACCAAGTTTACTATTTAAATCATTGCATGGTCAATAAGGCCTTCACAAAACCTTTCACCTACAATTCATATTGTAACACCCTAATATCCTATCCCAAGACGTCAGACGGTGTTTATGGACCCGAAGGACCACATGAAACCCTTTTCTAATATCTGTACCTATACATTGCATAATATCTTAAATAAATGCAGAAATTGGGCATAAAGTTCAACACATCTATAAATACTCAAAACTGAAAGCTGAATACTAATACATCAACATCCATCTGAAAAAGCCTCTAAACTATCTGAACTGTGGAGTTTTGATGGGACAGGTCCCCAACTAACTCTGTCAATTGAAAAATATAAATAGAATTCGATGCAATATTAATAAACTGAGATTTGGGGATTTCCTGCTATCATCCAATAATTCATTCACTTAGGCATTTTATCAAACACTAGGCATGCATAGACTAGCTCACAATTTGGCGCTTCGTATTCAACATACTATAATGGCCCGTATGCTTCTCCTAAGATTTTATCAAACCCATGGGAGACATGATCCGCTTATTCAACCAATTCTACACCAAAAAGTCACGAACACATCACATAGAGAGAAACTTAAAGAGGGTTTATCATCAACATCACAGGAATTCAACATACAAAGGTTAAAGCTCACAAATCTTGTAAAAAAACATGAATCAAAACTCTACAACACATTGAACATCAATTTTAATTCAGACAAATCAGGGAATGTCAGAAACATAAAATCTTTAAACTTTAAAGATGGGTGTTTGAGCCTCTTGGATAAAAAGGACCGAAGAACCAACATTTACATACCTTGGGGAAACTTATTTCTTGAAGGTTCTTGGAGAGATTCTTGATTTCTTGACTTCTCTTAATCACTCTTGATTTTTCTTGAAGAAGAAATATGGGTTTTGATCTTGGAAAGAAACCCTAATTTGATGTTTTAGGTCAATGAGAAGTTGTGAGCTTTGTTTTGGGGAGATTGGGTGTTAAACCCTCTTAAAGTTGCTCTGTATATGATGTGTTCCTAAATTTTAGGTATAGAATTGGTTTAATAAGCTGATCATGTCTCCCAGAGGTTTGATAGAAGTTTAGGATAAACATTTGGGCCACTATAGTATGTTTAATAGGAGGCCCAAAATTGTGAGCTAGTCTATGTATGTCTAGTGTTTGATAGAAGGCCCAAGTGAAAGAATTATTCAATGATAGTAGTAAATACCCAAATATTTATGAACCTATGCATGTCTAGTGTTTGTTGAAGGACCTTAGTGAACAAGTGGAGATGTGATTGTAGTAAATTTCCCAATTATGTGCTCTTTGATATATGCTAAGTTTTTAGTGCATGCCAGGTGGTTAGCAAGTAAGTTATGATTGATAGTATGAAGTTTCCCCAAGCCATGTAATATCCATACATATGTCAAGACTGATAAAGGTATGAAATAGTTGAGGTAAAACGTTATTGAATGGAGTACGATCTAATATCATGTTTTCCGCATGTTATTATATAATTATTTGTTCCGAGATGCTGAAAGAGACCCTTTGGTGATTATGATGATGAATAGGGGCCTATGTTTCATAAATGTTTGATGCGATGCCTTAGGGATATTTGAGGGGAAAACTATATTATGATTCCTTATTACTTAGAGAGATGAATGAATGATTTTGTTGATGAATGAATGCTTGTGATGATGAATGAATGATTGTGATGATGAATGGATGATCGTAATGATGCAAGAATTATTATGTTTTACTTTTATGTTATCGAGTCCTGGGGGTATTTATACCCAACAATAGAGTTGTTGTCTAGAGCCCGTGTCAGTTCCTAGATAATTCCAGTCGAGTCATGTTTCTCACATCTCAATAAACAATAGAACTCTGTATCCTCAGACAAATGCATATCTTAAGAAAGCTCAGTAATCACAGTTATTTCCGTAATCTCCGTATCACTAGTAATCTATCCCTAGTCATGTAAACCAAATCAGATCTAATAGTATTCAAATGATTCAATTTTAATTTCAGAAGTAATTTGAGTAATCTATTTAAGCTCTGTAATGTCAGTTAGATACCGTGATTTGATACCTTTTCTGTCAGAAATGAAACTAAGTAATCTTAGCGTAACTCATTCAAATATTTTGAGAAACATGATCAACAACAGATTGAGCTTGTTGTGTACAGTTTAAGAATCAACCTAGATTTTTCATTTAGGAGTAGGATTCAGCACCGAGTGAGCCCAAGGTTGGGAACTCACCTGCTAGTAGGGGGTGTAATTCTTAGAAGCAATCTTTATGTTGCAGAACTATGTAGCCAGCACAGGAACATTTGTCTAGCTATTGAGGGTCACAGCTAGAGAGCTTGACCTTAAAGAAAAGATAATGTCTTTACCCATGGCACAATATTGGCACCCTCCCAACCAAGGGTAGTGGTTGGACCCCTAAGAGATAGTAGGGGTATGTCGGTTAGATGAATACTTCCCATAGTTTTAGATTTAGTCTTATTTTTAGTATAAATTTCCAAAAATCAGGACTGTCGTATACAGTCATTATCTCTATGAAGAACTCAGATAGTTCTATTGATTCATGGACCATCCCGTCAGATAGGCATGGTCTAACATACATTTATTTGATATCATATTTAGAGATATGCAGTTAAATAGGATTGATCACACTATCATATTTTTATTGAGTATTTTTGTTGTCATATTTAGATATAATCATGTTTTTTATCATCCATTAGAAAAGTTGATATCTAATCTTGTCAATCGTAAGAAGTAAGCTCAAAATTCTATCCTTGATGTAAATATATACAGATCCTCAATTAACAGTATTAGTTGAGTCTGTGATTCATTATATCAGTGTTAGTAGTGAGTTCAGTCTACAGTAAAGTGGTATCTGAGTTTTAACATCTAGAGTCGTGTTGATTGTGTTCATGGTCTGTGCATTCATGTATGTGTTCTTGTGGGGCATCTTCATGATTATCCAAATTTGATATTATTCATGTATTATCCCTTACATTAGCCTACCTCGTCTACATACTCAGTACATTCCTGTACAGACGTATTTGTGCTATGGTCTTTTATTTGGTACTATAGGTTTATAGGCACAAGATCCAGAGTATCCTCAACAGTTTAGTCCCAATCAGCAGCAGTAGTAGTGAGTCTTCTTCATTTGAGGACGAATCACAGTTTATTAATATTTCATCTGATTTTGTTTGTATTTTTTAGTTGACGGAGTTAGTTGGTGACCTATCCCATCAACTCTACAGTTCAGACAGTTTAGAGGCTCTTCAGATGGATGTTAATGCATTAGTATTCAACTTTTAGTTTTTAGTATTTATAGACGTGTTGAACCTTATTGCCAATTTTTCCATTTATTTCAAATATTATATAGCGTATAGGTACAGATATTAGAAAAGGGTTACCTTGTGGTCCTTCGGGTCCATAAACACCGTGTGACATCTAGGGATAGGATCTTAGGGTGTTATAAACTTGGTATTAGAGCCTAAGGTTCAATATTGTCCTAGGGAGTCTGTAAATCCGCATCTAGTTGAGTGTTGTGCATGGGTGTGTTCCACGCCACATTTATGTACAAGAGGCTACAAGATGTTCTTAGGAGTAGTTTCCCCTCTTTTGGTGTTCATGTCATGCTATTGAGCATGAGCTCGAGTTGATCCTCAGTTTAATCCACTTTTTTATTTCATTTATAGAGTATGCTTTCTCATAGAGATTTTTTCCATGGTCACCCACCGCCAGTAGATCCTGAGAATGAGAGTGTGTTACATGCAGAGTTCAGAGCTACATTCACTACCTTAGCTCAAGCAACAGCTGCTCAGAATAGTTTGCAAAATGTTGTAATATCTAGGCTTTTAACTGACACTCAGCAGAATGAGAAGAGAGAGCATAGAATAGATCAAAGGAATAAAACCAATAACTCTACGCCAAGATTAAGGGGTAGTAACTGCTCCTAATTCCATCAGAGATCCTTATAACCAATTCCTCTATTAGTCAAGGCACCGGTACCTAAACCTAAGAATTCAAGTCGAGAGGGAGCATCATGCTCTAAGTAACTAGGTCGTGGGATGAGTGTTCTTACCTACCCATGTTGCGAAAAGTATGGTAGGCAGTACAGGGGTGTATGTACAGCCAATATTAGGGAGTGTTTTTGATTTGGTAGCGTAGGCCACAAGTTGCGAGAGTGTAGAATTCTAGCTTAGAGGGGTAGAGATTTGCACCAGCAGGAAGCCCCTTCCAGTACTACTAGTTGTGTTCATACCCATCCACATTGTGGAGAGTGTGGCAGGCGCTACTAATGTATGTGTAGAGCTGGTAGTGATGTGTTCTTTGGGTGTGGTGAGCTAGGCTGTAGAATACGAGAATGTAGAGTGCTGACTCAAAGGGGTAGACTTCATGCGCTGCAGGCTCACCTTGATCGGGATAGGCTCTCAGGGTGTTACACATATCCATTAGCCTAATGACTTAGTTCAAAATACTATTTAACATATCACTAGTTTATTCTCTTAGGTATTTTCACAAAAACATTGAGGGCATTCCATTACTATAACTAAAACCAAAGTAAAAACCATGAAGTTTAGGGTGAACCATGACCCTATTTTGAAGACACAATTACCAAGAACCCACTTGTGCAAAACCATCATGAAAACAAGTATAAACATAATTAAAACTAAGAATAACCATTACTCAACAAGACGCAACAAAACCCTCAACATTTGTTTTCAAAACCACCATTAATAAATCATAGTTATTATTTAAAACACATGATATTTGAGAACTAACAATGAGGGAAGATTCACATATATTATTCATGAATATTCAATGAAATAACATGACTTTTGAGCATCTAGATGAACACCTCATAGAAATCCAAGCCCAATCATCAAGAAAGTCTTTATAAAGAATTTATGGAGTGATTTAGTCTTTCAAAGCATGTTATAAGAGGCTATAAAGTGTTGTAAGATGTGGGTTATGAAGGTTTTGGGGTGGGAAATATCTAAAATACGCTCAGGTTAAAAGCTAAAAAATTTAAGCATAAGAGGGTATGACTCCCCCTAACTCCTATACCCAAAATATGAGTGGCACACAATATTAGTACATTAGATAACATATTGGACTTCATTTCTATCAAAAATATTAGTTCATGACCTAACTCGTATCCAATTATATGATTTGTTACCCAGTAATAGTACCCTAGGCAGAATCATCTAGGCTAGACATAGGACATCATACGATTAGGAAACTATACCTCTCATAACCTAACATATGACTAGTATGATGCTCATTCATACCTTGGATAGAAACCAATAAAAACCATAATGAGTATCATACAACCAAGGACTCCAAACATATCCATATCATATGACTAATGCCCTTAAGTCCTATGTTTTCAAGATGCTCAAAGTAAAGAAATTTTCTAAGGTTCAAAACTACAACATTTCACATGGTTGTAGTTCTACCATGACTAGTGTTATGGCAAAAAAGAAAGAAGATCTAGGATCCTTCAAAATCTCTTAAACAATTGGGACACATAAATTTGAAAAATGATAGTGTGACCTTGGTGCAAGCATCAATCTCATGCCATAAGAAATCTATCAAAGACTTGTTTTAAGCACTCCTACTCCAACAATAAAGACCTCTTGATGGTTGATCGTTCTTTAAAGAAATCAGTTAGAGTTATTTATGTTGTGTTGGTCAAGGTTGATCATTTTAATTTGCCAATGGACTTTTTGGTCATAGATTGTGAATTCAACAAATAAATACCCATTATCATTGGAAGAAATTTTTTTGCAATCGAGAGAAAACTTGTTGATATGGAGCCATGCAAA
>JAPEIP010000008.1:49039811-49093897 GCA_026120095.1 Capsicum chinense | reverse complement strand
TGGTCATAGATTGTGAATTCAACAAATAAATACCCATTATCATTGGAAGAAATTTTTTTGCAATCGAGAGAAAACTTGTTGATATGGAGCCATGCAAAATAAAGTTCTGAGTATAAAATGTTGAATTTTCCTTTTGGGTGTGTAAAATTGATAAAAAAAATCAAATTAAACTACAAATGTTATCCATAATTGATGTCTTGGACAGGATGGTGGATGATGGGTCCCTCAAGTGTCCAACTTTACAGTTGAAAAAAGTTGTGTCGCGTTGAAAAATTAGGCGCTAGGTGTGAGGCAACCAACCAATGGCATGAAAGTGGCCCATGTCCTTTGAATTTTAATAGTTAGAGTTGGTTTGATTATTTTTGTGATTAATCTATGAAATTTTGGTGCTACAAAGTGTTTGGAAAATGGTTGAGAAAAGGTGAAGTGTGGTACATTTGAGTAGTTGTCTTAACAAGGGAAAATCAATGACCAAACATTAGCCTCAATCACTCTTGATCGCAGTACATGTTCTATGATGATCATGATTGTCGTGTAACCCCATTTGTGGAACTTTGACTACAATCGCAATCATGCCTATTTTAAGAATGAATTGGCATCCATAATTTACCACACTTCTTTAAATCACATTTAAATTTCAACTAGTTTCTAGGGTATTTTGAGCATCTAAAAGTGCATAATCATGCCCTTTACATCTCTTAATTTGGTATGTTCTTCAAATTTTTTTTATGCATATGAGTAGACCTTATAACTTATGTTTTAGGAATGAACTAAAACAATGATTTTCTTGCAAAATCCTTAGTCCAATTTTAACTGTTAGTATGGTTGTCTGCTGATTTTGGTGTGCACACAGTTGGGCATGTCTTTAGCTCTAAAAATTAGTCAAAACGATAAAAATACAATGTACCAAGTGTTTGATTAAATGCCTGAACGAAGTTCTTACTAGTTTTCCCATGTTTTAAGGGTAGTATCAAACATCAAGGGACAATGTCATTTGCCCTTTACATCCCTTTCTTTGGCAACCACATTACAATCCTTGAACTATTTGAAGTTTACCCCTTCTTGAACCCTACGCTCTTTTAACTTGAGAATGTCATTTGATGCTAAAATCCTAAGTTAGGGGTAGTAAACTTTTTGAAGAGGTAACATTCATCCATTATAGTGTAATTTGATGCCTAAACCCTAAGCAAAGAGTGTAAGTGAAAAAGTGAAAAAGAAAGGAATCATCAAAATAAGAAAAAACATATCTTTCACAAAATAAATAAATTAGACTATAAAAGCTTTCAAAAGAATTTGGTGGATCAAGGTAGTGAAAGTAGTTATATATGTGAAATGAAAACAAATAAAGCGGCCAATTGTCCAAAGTTTGATTAAATAGTGTGATGTAGATGTTAAATAAGGGTGTAGTCACTTTATTCCAAAATGATACCATAATCTTTCCCGGATCCTGCATTACAAGCTTTAAAAATTCCTATAAGTTCTCTTATAGAGTATATTAATTGTAGTGGCAATTGAATATAAGAGAAAGCATATGGTATGATACTCCCTCACATTGAGAGATTCTTGTGAGAGCGAGTCTTTGTAATTAAATCGCTAGTTTTATCATAAGTAATTTGGTACTTTCTTTTAGTAAGAAGTCATGTAGAATAATCGAGATATGTGAAATTGTCATCTTTCAAAAATGAGGCAAAGGAGCGTAGTTGAGTTGCTATAGATAAAGATTCACTTCTAGAGAGTTAGCATTTGTTGCATTATTTTTCATTAATATTATTTGCATGTATACTAATTAAGGTTGGTAAAATTGTCATCATTTTGAAAATTAGGCAAAGGAGTGTAGCTGAGTTGGTATCGATAGAGAGTAACTTCCAGATAGTTAATAATTATACCATTATTATTCATTAGTATCATTTTCATCATTTATATTGTGCTTCAGGTTTGGGGAGTTCTGGTAATATGATACAACCCTAAAATATCTTGTGTTTTAACCTTTGGAAAATTTCCCAGAATTCCATTCTTCAGACCCAATATGACTCATGGGTATAATCTATATAATAAGGTATGAGCTGTATGTTCCTATCATATGCTGACCAATGTTTGTTGATGGAATATGTTTGGACATTATAATTATAATTACATAGGTTTATGAGTGGTTGGGATCGATACGAGTCATATCAAGGACTCGTATGGTGGAAAGTGTTTCTCCTTCTAGTATTTCACTCTACCAAGGGATATGGGTCATTAGTATTGAAATTATGTTCTGGTCAAGAATTCATTTGATGAGTTGTGTGCTGGATGCTGTTTGATCGAAGGGTTGATGATTGGATATGAGTGGTAGGTACCAATCACATAGAAGGGTTTGACTCGTATGGGTCTTTTGTATCCTTACAATGGGTTTTTAAGGGAGTTAAGTAGTTGTACTGTGGACATTTCCCTACTTACCGTAAATTGGACCCAAAACTTCTAATGTACTTTTGATGCAATTTACCCGATTATTCTATTCATTAACACTTCAAAACTATTCCAAGAACATGATAATTTTCTCAAGAGCTTTTGGGGAAAGAAGGCTAGGGTTTCATCTTCCATATTTCTCTGGGGCTTGTCTTAGGGATTTACTTCCATTATTTCTTTGTTAGAAGGCATAATTCTCTTCCGTCATTTTAATTTAAAGTAAAGTCATGGTTTATATGATTGATTTCATAATTTTACTATATAATGACTAGGGTTTTCAATTATTATATGGGGATTTTAATATTGTATTCATGGTTATGGTTTTAATTATGTTTTTATTTTCATTAATGATGGATTTGGACAATTGGATTGAATGTTAATGGTTTAATGTACTTTGGGATTTGTTTGGGTTATATTTTTCCCCCAAGGTGTTTGATAAAATGCTTATAGATATATGTTCATTGCATTGATTTCTTCTAATGGAACTATTGCATGCTTTAAGCTTGATAAAAGATTAATATATTGGTTATATTGTTAGAAAAGGGCAAAAGGCTAAATGGTTATGCTTATGGAGAACATGGAAGTCTCCTAAGTGGATTCAATATGGTAATTTGTAGGGCACCTATGGTCTCCCTTAACCTAAACAGTGTGTGTATGGATATTACTTTTAAGTAAGCGGGGTATAATGATGCCACTAATATTTGTGTTCGTAAATAAATCAACACGAGTTTTGTTATTTGGAAACTAGTTTAAATTAGTAATTAATGGTAGGGTATGTAGCAACGTCATGGAAAGTTGAGGTCCCAGGGGGACCATAACTTGTATCTCATATTTTCCGATATGAGGGGTCTTGATGACTTTATGCGTGTGTAATATTTTATATTTGGGGATGTACTAGTCATCCCATGTGATACTCCCTTGTTAGTACAGCTATACTTACTAGGCCCTTTCAACAGGGGAAGTTGAACCCATATTAATTATGGGTGGTTAGGACGATAAGCTACATACCCCAGGTATAAAGGTGTAAATGCTTGCTAAACCTAATTCCCTTTCTCAGCACATATATATGTATGGTTGTATGCATTACAGATTATTTTACTTTCTTTTAGAAATTGAATTATCTTACGCTTATCCTGAGTTTCATGCGAGCGGTTATTCACTAACCCTTGTACTAGTGGTTACATACCTACGATATGAAGGAACTAACAATTCTACTCCTCTTACATAGTGATTCACTCCGGGACAACATTTGGACTAATGTTGTGAGCTTCCATCCTTTTGGAAAGGCATCATTTCATGTTATTAATTTTTAAGACAATTTTGCTTTATTTTGTATATTGGTTTTTCCTATGGTTCGGGATACGTCCCAACCATATTTGTTTACTTTTTTTGATAGATGCTTTATGGCAGTTCTTTGGGTTGGTATGGACAAGATTGGTATTGGTGTTGGCCTTGGCATTGGAATAGGTTGGTAGGATGACATTGCATAACATAATCTCTCACTGTTCCATCATATTAATTTTTGGATTTAATCATATTATGTTTTGGTATTCTCTTTGGCTATCGGCAATGGTTTTGTTTGGTTTAGTTGGGCAGTTGTTATGGTATGCTTGCACTCAGTTTGGTAGGTCACAGTTGTTAATCCATCTTACAGTCTTAATTAGGACAATAATACCATCTTGTTATATGTTCGAAATTCATCCCACCTAAGGCTTTATATGGGTGGTCAGTTTGGGTTATAGGTGGTACTCCCCAGTCCTAGTTGGACTTGGGATGCCCATAAAGACAAGGCTCGAGGTCGGGTCATGCAAAACTTTTCTAAAATCCTAGGTTAATGGTCAACTTGGAAGTCCCTAGTGCTGGTTCTCAATCCTGGAATCCCCTTTGGGGATAATTCTAGAGAACATCTTCAATATCATAGTCCTATTCCTTATGGTGTTAGAGTTTCTCCTATTCCATGCAATTCTCCACAAGTCCTTCTGGGCAATGTGATAAATATAAAATTTTGTTTGTCTATTCATGTTATTGCCTAACTGGTTACTGCTCAAACTGAGTGGAGTGCAACTGGTGCTTTGTCTTCTGAGGGCCACAAGTGTTGTTCAATTTATGAAGGTAGGTTCTTAAAGTTTAAAGAGGATTACTAGGTCTTTTTTAATGATATAAAAAAGATCTTTTGGTTGTTGCAGGCTACTAATATAGAGGGGGTTAACATTGTAGCTTATCAGCTCAAGGAAGTTGTTTATCAGTGGTATGAGGAATAGGAAAGTGATAGAGGTAATATGGATAAGGAAGGGTTGTGGGAGGCATTTTCTAATTCCTTATTTGATTGATTCTTTCCTCAAGAGTTGATGGAAGATATCATGGAGAAGATTTTGAACCTCAGGCAGGGGAAAATGTATGTAAAGGAATATGCTTTGAAGTTCCATTAGCTATCAACGAATATGTAAAAGAATATCCTGATAATGGTTATTTCAAGGATTAAAGGGACGAATGCTTCAATGGTGGATAGGTAGACCATCAGCTCAGGGATTGTCCAATAAATAAGGTTGCTACGAGGGTGAATAAGATTCTTATGACTTCATATTCCAATACTAAACATGGTGGTGTGTCATCTTATTCTGTTACTGCTCCTTGTTCTAGTGTTGGTCAGAATAGGTTGTATTCTTTGGCATCCGAAATGGAATTCGAGGCATCACCTGGTGTCGTTACTGGAATGTTACAACTTTTCTCTCGTGAACTATATTTTTTTCTTGATCAAGGGTCAACTTTTTCTTATGTAACTATATATGCGGTGATGTCTTTTGGTTTTGATCCAGAAGTTATCTTGGATCGTTTTTCTATTTCTACCTAGGTAGGTAACTTAGTTATTACTAGGAGAGTCTATAGGGTGTGTGTGGTATCTTTTGGTTACAAGAAGAACTTGGTGGATCTATTTGAGTTTGATATGGTAGATTTTGAATAAATTTTATGTATGAATTAGTTGTATTCTTGTTAGACATATTCGGATTATTAGACCCATAAGGTTATCTTTAATATCCCTGGTTAACAGGTTCTAGAATGGAAAGATAGTTCCTTAACTCCTAAGGGGAGGTTTTGTTCTTATCTTTGAGCTCGGGGGATAATCTCCAAGGATTGTCTTTATCGCTTGGTCAAGGTTAAGGATTCTATGTCGGAAGGTCCTTCTTTATCTTTGATCCCTGTGCTTAATGAGTTTCAAGAGGTCTTTTCGAATGATCTTCTTAGTGTTCCTCCAGATAGGGAAATAATGTATGGTATTGATTTGCGTCCGAACATTCGTCTAATCTCTATTCCTCCATATAAAATGGTTCGACTGAGTTGAGAAAACTAAAGGAGCAACTTAAGGATCTTCTAGCTAAGGGGTTATTTGTCTTAATGTTTCTCCATATGGTGCACCGTGGTTTTTTGTACGCAAGAAGGATGGTTCCATTTGGATGTGCATTTACTACAAGCAGTTGAACTAGGTAATAATCAAGAACAAATATCCTCTCCTGAAGATAGATAATTTCTTTGATTAGTTTTAGCTTGCCAATTTCTTCTCTAAGATAGATCTTTGGTCTAGGTACTATCAACTTACGATTGAGAGGTTGATATCCCTCAAACGGATTTTCATACTCGTTATAGGAATTTTGAGTTCTTAGCGATGTCATTTGTGTTGACTAATGCCACAACAACATTTATGGACTTGATTAATAGGGTGTTTAGGTAGTATTGGATGTTTTCATCATTGTGTTTATTGATGACATTCTGGTTTATTCTGAGAAATACGTGGATCAAGGTAATCACTTTCGTGTGGTATTTTATACCTTTAGGGAACAATAATTGTATGCCAAGTTTTCTAAGTGGGAGTTTTGGTTGAATTATGTGACATTGTTAGGTCATATTATTTTTAATGATGGGATCATGGTGGATCCACTAAAGGTTGCTCTAGTGGAGAGGTGGCCTAGGCCCATCACTTTATCCTATATCCAAAGCTTCATAGATTTAGCCAGGTATTGTAGGCGGTTTATGAAAGGCTTTTCTTCGATTGTTACTCCTTTGACTAAGTTGACTCTGAAGAAGGTTAAGTTTTCTAGGTTGAATACTTGTGAAAGAAGTTTTAGAATGGAAGGATAAGTTGACTTAGGCTCCAATGCTGACTTTTCCGAAAAGCCATAATGGATTTGTGGTTAATTGCGGTGTATCTCGGGTAGGGCGTTGTTGTTTATTGATGCAGCATGGGATGGTGATTGCCCATGCTTCCAGGCAATTGAAGGTAAATGAGTGGTATTATCCTACTCATGATTTTGTAGTTGTTGGCAGTGGTGTTTCTTTGAAAATATGGCGACATTATTTATATGGTGTTCATGTGGATATCTTTTCTGATCACAAGAGTCATCAGTATGTGTTCTATCAGAAAAAGCATAATATCAAGTAGAGGAGATGGCTTGAGCTTCTCATAAATTTTGATACAAGTCTTCACTACAACCCAGGTAAGGCTAATATGGTTGTTGATGCGCTTAGCAGGTTATCTATGGGGAGTTGGCTCTTGTAATGAAAGGTAAGCGAGAATTGGTAAAGGATATTTACTTCTTAGATAATCATTGAGTTCTTACCTTGGACTATAAGGATTGTGGTGTTATAGTTGAAGAAGTGGTTCGATCCTCTCTTGGTATGGAGATTAAAGAAATGCAAGTGCTAGATCGTGTCTTGATGAAAATGAAGGGTGATGTTGGTGAGAAAAAGGTAGCTGTCTTTGAGATCAGTGGTAATGGGGTATTATGGTACCAAGGGAGGTTGTGTATTCCTGATGTCGACGGGTTGTCGCAAAGAATTTTTGCTGAATCTCATTAGTCATGCTATGTTGTTCATTATTGCTTGACTAAGATAAATTATGATTCAAGGAGATCTACTAGTGGAATAGCATGAGGAAAGATATTGTTGATTTCATGGCCAAGGGTATGGTGTGTCAATAGGCTAAAGTTTAGCACATGAGGCCAGGAGGGTTGTACCAATGAATTGATTCGCCCGAATAGAAGTGGGAAGCGATCAATATAGAGTTTTTTAACAATCTTCCTTGGTCTTGAAATCAGTATGGTTTGATTTGGGTCATCGTGGATAGGATGATCAAGTCTGCGAATTTCTTTCCAGTGTAGACTATCTTTTCGGTGGAGAATTATACGAGGTTGTATCTTCAAGATATCGTGAAGTTGTATGGGGTGCCTATTTTGATTTTCCAATCATGGTACGCACTTTACCTCTCATTTTGGGCAGTCTTTCCAGAAAGGGTTGGGGACTAAGGTTAGTCTTCGTTCTTTTTTTCATCCACAGTTGGATGAGAACGTTAAGAGAGATATTAAAACATTAGAAGATATGCTTCAGGCATGTGTGATTGACTATGGTGGCAATTGGGTTGAGTATCTACCTTTGGTAGAGTGTGTTTATAATAATATCATTCGAGTATTAGTATTGATCCATTTAAGGTGTTGTATTGTAGGAGGTGTAGATCTCTTATTGATTGGTTTGAGCTTGGTGAGGAAGACCTATTTGGTCCAGATTTGGTCTATGAGGTGATGGAGAAGGTTAAGGTGATTCAGGATTTAAGTCGTAGGGACTGGTATGAGTTGTATCAAGGACTCTTATAGTTGAAGGTGTTTTATCCTCCTAGTATTTCATCCCCTATTTCACCCTTCTTCTTCTTCTTCTCTTCCTGCACCAGTTGGCCATACATTACTAACCTAGAGATATCATAGTCCTTGACTAACAAGGTAGCCTTACACTCAAATATCAACTCATGAGACAATCCCAAAGCGAACTTCCTCATCTGAGCTCTCATGCTAGAAAAAAATTACTGATCATACCAAGATAACTAGTAAATCTTCAAGGCATACCCCTTGATTGACATATTACCCTCCCTCTGATAAAAAAACTCTTTAGCTTTTGCATCTCTTAACACCTAAGGAATGCAGCAGTCTAGAAAAGCATTAGAGAGAGTGATGAATAATCATTGTCGCCCTTTGCTTGAATCTATTCTTTGTACCTTTAGTATACCACATCTTTTAGCTAATAGGCAGTAAACTCAACAGCCTTCACTTTCATGGCATGCATTACACGAAAATGTTTTGTCATTATATACAAAAAAACTTAAGGATCCTTCTCCACCTATATACCTATAAAGGTTGGAGGGTTCAACCCCATAAACTGGCCAATCTATGTGGCCTAGGAAGATGTAGTAATAGGAACAACATGTTTAGAATTAGTATCTACCAACTATGCAAACATGTGAATAGATTTATTAAACTAAGTGTTCGTCACTTCAACTTGAATAGAATGGGACCCCTAAACAGTCCCTACTTATGACAGAAGAGTTTCCATAAACTCTAGATCATCGAGGAGGCTTGATCTAAAAAGTGAGCTAATAGTAATTAGAGGAGAAATCAGGACCTTAGAATCTACATACTGACAATAGAAACAAAGAAAGAAAAACATTTCTATATACTTTCTAGCCTCTCCTTTGTGAGTGTGGGGCACTATACACCATTAAAATAAATCTACTCATGATGGCATTGTGGAATACAAAGTGGCCATGAACCTAGGGCTCTTATACTAAGCTGACATGACACAAAGTAGGGCCTAGTCATCTTGAGTGCGACAAGCCCAACCGGGGTCAGAGACAACCCCAATACCCAACCATAAACACCGTACAAAATATTTTAAATAAATTTTAATTTTATATAACATAACAAAATGGATCATCAACATAAAATATAGTCTAATGGTTTCATCCCCAAAACAATTACCAATGTAAAGGCTGACACCAGTACCGATACTGCCCATACCAACCTAAAGTACTTTTATGAAGCCTCTAATCGAAATCAAAATAAGATCAAGTTGGGACATTCCCCCCGACCATAGAAAAAAACAAAGGCTAAGAAGTAATAAAAGTATGTAGAGAAGACTATAACATGAAATGGAGCCTTTCGAAGTATGGAAGCTTAACCCTTTAATAAAACACCAAGATTTCCCTGAATTCAATCACTAAGAAGGAGGAGTAGTATGGCTGATTCTTACATTGCTTGGGGATACAACATTCGAAGATGTATTGGTTGGTGAACACTAGCATGTACTTTTGAGTAAGGACAAAGTAATTCCAATATTTAAAACAAAGTAAATATCTATATGAAATCACATCCATACATATATACATAATCCATGTCGGGAAAGGGAACCAGGTTTTGCATGCATTTAAATAAGTAACCTAGGATATATAGCTTGACCATCCTTAAACCACCCATAGCCTATATGGGTCTAGTGTTGCCCCTGAATGACCTCTAGTACATGTAGCTGCTCGAACCAGAGATATCATAGGGTTAGAGGATTCCCATGTACACTTTGGCGACCATGATACATATATAAAAGTATAAATTAGGCAATTCCTATCTTCCTCAATTATATGGTTACCATGACCTACCCTCATGCCGACAAACATGAATTTCCAGTGTTTGTCCAATGGACTTACCATTTTAAAATTATCTATCAAAACCCGACATTATTTCAAAATTAAAACCCTTATCACATAACTAAACCACCAATTGCATGTATTAATTACCGACGCATTATATAGTGGTATCTTCATACCGGCTAGAGCTTGCAAGAAATGTCATTAGCCAAACTTTAGGGGATTACATATAGCCTACATGATTTCCAAATTACCAAAACCATGGCCATTAAGGCCTTACCAAATCATTTAAAACTATTTTAACCATTTAGGATTCAATTACCATGTTATGCAATGCAAATTTTTCAATGAAATTTCAACCATGTAACAAAACCATTATCATACGCATTTTATCAAATATGTTGAGGGCATATAGTTTCCAAAGTGAAAACTAATCCATTTAAGGAATCCAAAGTACCGCTAATCCCATTTAACATCACCACACATTCCATAATGTTCAAACCATTATTATAATACATAAAAACATAAGTAAAACATAGGAAATTAGTATTCAACCAATAGTAAACAAAACCCCCAACACATATTTGAAAACTAAACATTACCCATAATTAAATCATGAAATCCATTTGATAAAACATGAATTTAGTTGAACTTACAATGAGCGAGGATTAACACGCCATATATGCCAAATGAGAACAGAAAGATTTTGATCTTGAAATCCCCTAATTTATTGTGTAGAAGAAACCCTAGATTTTCTTAAACCAAAAGCTACAACAAGATTTGACTGTTTAAAGTGCTTTTGAATTATAATAATAGGGTAAATGATCTTCCAAAAGTGTTTTAATTCATGGGGTCATAAGGGTTTAAGAGGTAAATATCTGGAATACCCCCAACATAAACTTTAGAAATTCTCGAAGGAGGGTATGACTACACCCCCAAACCGTACCCTAACATAGGAGTGGTACGCACCATTCGTACCCTAGGAAGCAACTTGGTCTCTGACACTGACAAACATAAGACCATAAAGTCCAAATCATAACCAATCATTCTACAAGTAACCTACAACAATACCTTAGGGAAAATAGAATCATCTAGGCTAGACATAGGACATCATATGGTTGGCACTATACTTCTAGTACCTAAACATATCACTAGTTTAATGTTTATTCATACCTTTTACAGAAATCAACCAAACTTCAATGATCAACAAATGAGTTAAGGACCCTAAACCATACCTTATTATACGACAAGTACCCCAAGTTGTATAATATACAAGAGCTCAAACTCCAGAAATTTTCTATAGATCAAAACCCAGGGTATTTTAGAATAAATATGCCCATTCTTGAGAGGTACATGTTTGTGTTAATCATGTTCTAAGTCATTGTGATATTTTGGTCATATAAATAGGCTAAAGATAAAAGTCTCATTGAATAAGTAGTAGTATTGCTTTACTAAAAGAAAAGGATTAAGATGGGGGAGTTGATGAGTGGATAATTTATAACTCATTTTCATCCGAATTTGTGCACTACTATGGTTAAATCATGTAAATAAGGGAAAAATTTCCATTTAAATACACTAGTTCTGATGGTTTGCAAATTTATAGGTAAATGAAGGAGAATAAGTAAAGTGAGCTAAAAAGAGAACGAAAAGGGAAAAATAGTGAAAAATCTAGAAATACAAAGTCGGGACTGACCCTCAATTACTGAGATCATGGTTTAAGGGTTGCGATCCCGACAAGTTAGAAAATATCAAAGTTATCAATCGCGATTGGATTACTACAATTATGAAAAAGAACTAGCAATAGCACTGGAATAGTAAATAGCTCAGTGGCTGATGTATAACTTCTGAAAGCATTCTCTAATTCTAAAAAGAGAAAAGCCCTTTCACTTTGAGATATCATGAACTAGAATAAAAGAATTTCATTTGTGAAAACTCTATTAAATCGGTAAAAAGTATTATAGCTAATTTTCCATATGTGTTTAGTAGTTATTGAATTTGAATTTGAGAACACCTTTGCTTACATCTTCAATGGATGCTTTGAATGTAAATTTGGGTATATTTATTTTCTCAAACTTTATGAGTAGCTGAACATCTATCTTGGTGTTATTTTTAAAAAGAGTGCAAATGAGGGTGGATCTTGATAGTTTGTGTTGATTATTGGTTAATGATTTTAGGTTTCACTAATACGAGACTATTTTTGCATTTAAATTTAATTCCTTTGAGCTTATGTTTGTAGAAAGTAGTTGTTGAAATTTTTTTTTTCAATGTGTTCCCTTGTTTTACACACTTAATTAGAAATTCTTGATTTCTTAATGTAGTGCACATAATATAATCCATGAAATGCCCACCAAATGTTTAATTGCTAAATTGAGTGTTGGGTAGTGTAATTGTGTTAGTATGAGTGCCAAAGATGTGTTTCGTGATGAATTAGTGAATTGAGCTTTCTCATATGTGTTTATCTATTCAATTTTTCTTGGCTCTTATCTATCATGCACACTAGACGTTTGTTAAACTTCTGAGAGAGCAATGTATTGAATGTTACGAACGGATAATGTATTTTTTTCTTAAGGTTTTAATATGAGTCCAATAGCTCCTTAGCGGTAGAAAATCGATGGTTTTTGGCTGAAGTGTTTACTAACGTTTCATCCATTTCTTTAGTTGGTAAATATGCTTAGAAAGAATCAACAAATAAACTCTTAGTAACCTAAGAAACATAAATTCTTGTCTATCCCTATGATAGATTGGGTGACACCATTCTTAAGGGTGTAGATAGGATCATTTTTTTCTATTGGTGTCATGAATGTTCAAGGAGATAAAATTTTGAAATGTTAAGGATATTTTAAAATGTAGAGTACAAATTGGTGATTATTATAATGAAAGATTCCCATGAGTTGTAATGATGAAGTCACCTTGCATCAACCTTCATTATTATTTAGCTTTATTTTCTTTCTTAATATATAAAGTCCCCAAACCATTTTTTTCCTATTATCTTTTTCTTCAGTTTAGTTCTTTTTATTTCCATATATATGTATCACTAGATGAATTTTCCCTAGGATGCGATGTAGGGCTCCGCTCCAAATATGGAAAAGGCAAAAGCTACATCCAAAAAGGGGAAATAAGCAACCTATAAAGTAGTCAAATACGGCCCATAAGTGGAAACTAAGATGATTTATCCTTTATAGCTGGCCCGCTTAGAGAAGCCTAGTCTGATGAGGCTCCTAGTAAGAGAGTATTACCATCCACTAATACTGACTGGAATTCCTACTGCACCACAGGGAATCTTAACCTTTTTTTACATTTTTTTTATTTTTGCATTATAGATAATACAGTGACTTTTGGTAAGGGATTGACATCTTATTCTACAAATGATGGTTTGTCCCTATTTATTTTATTTGATGGCATTTGTTTGATGGATTATGGAGTTATAATCTACTTTTTTTTAAAATTTTGATGGTAATTTAGCATATGTAGGGATTTCTCTTCATGGTTAATATTTCTTTGGATGTGTCCCTTATGGGGCATATTAGTGATGATGATGGAAATTTGCTTGTTTATCTTCTTAATGAGCTTAATATTAATGTGATACCCAATTGTGATTGTATTGTTATTGATGGTTTCTTTGGGTGATGCTATGCACATTCTTCTTGTTAACTTTTGTGTATATGTATCCAATAAAAACCAAGGTTTTTCTTTGAAACTCGATTCTTTCTCAATATTTTCCTTTGAATTTCTTTCCTTTTCTTTTTACATTTTATCTTTACTTCAGTTATTCTCTCTATCGATCGGAGTGATAGTTCACCTATAATGGAAAATAAGGCAACATATTTAGGTTAAGTATATAGTATTTTTAGTTGATTTGGAATAGGAAAAGGTTCAAAAATACTTTAAAAATGTCATTGACAATAAAGGAAATAATTTTTTTTCAAAAATATAGTTGTCCTATTGAAAAGGGATAAGATTGTTTGTAAGATTTCTCTTGAATGTGAACATTAAGTTCAATTTTTAGCTCTCTCTTTTCAAGGATGATTCTTTGATCAGTGTAACTTATTACGATCAAATTGCACAAATTGATTTTGATACTAACTTTATGCTCAATTAGTATGATGACATTTGTGGTAGGAGTTTTGTATAATTGTTTTACTTATGAGTAGTACAGAACTTTCCTTGAGGAATTGATTTTGATACTAACTTTATGCTCAATTAGTATGATGACATTTGTGGTAGGAGTTTTGTATAATTGTTTTACTTATGTGTAGTACAGAACTTTCCTTGAGGGTATTCAAAGTGAAATCCTAGGTGAGCTTAGTTTAGCGGATGACCTGAGTCCATTTTGACCCAGCACATAGCAAAATTTACACTTCAAGATATTTTGCTAGTTAACCTATTTTAGCTTTTTTCCCATTCTTCATTCTTCTTTTAATGATAACAACCCTAAAACACCTTAACCCTTTTGAAAATCCTTCTTTTAGCACATGACATTCTTTGATGAATTGCATAATTATACATAATGAAATATGGGCAAAATCCTATGTTTGGGGGTTGTGTAACTGTGAGAATAATGTGAGGGTGGTTCAAACACAAAGTGTGGGAAAATAATATGATATGCTATCATGATCCTAGAAAGGTGTATATAATGTTGTCAAATCATGTTCTTATGAGAAGGATATATTCTTAATTATAAAGTGAATAGCCTAGACCATTGAACATGAGGAGAAATTAGACAAATAAGGGTATACAAAGAGCTTAACGTTACAAAATTTCTTTAGAAATCCAAAGAAGTGAAGAATGATAATGGTGGGTTTGATTTTTATGGAAAATGCTAAACCAATGTTTAAGGGAATCAAGGGAGATATTTTGAGGGTGAATTAGGTGGAAAATTTGAGAAAAAATTGGGGTATAATGGGATGAGTTGTTTCATTGAAAGAAGTTTTTTAGTAACTTGATACATATATTCCTTCCCATACCTTATACCATTATATTGACTTCCAAGATCATGTTAATTAAAATCTAGGTGAGTCAAAATTAGTTGCAAAAAATGTAATGGGTGAGCACATGGTTCTACTCATTGCACTTGAATTTCTTTGAGAGAGTGAGTGTAAATTTTTATTTATTTTAGATCCTTAAAATATTTAAATACCTTTGGGTGTTGATCTAACTCTTGCATATGAGCATCGTCGATAATTTTGTGTAGTTATCTTAGGTGGATTTATGCACCAAAGGCTTTGTAATTAGTCCTCAAATAGCCTTGTTTTCAGGAACTCTCGTGTGATTAATGAGTAAATATATGTATAACTAAGAATATAAGCACTGAAATACTTGATGATAACTTTTAAGGCATGTTTCCAACTAGTTTAGACGAGGAAACTAGTCTTTCTAGATTGAGGTATTTCTTGTTCTAGCTGTTCTGGATGAATTCTAGTGTGAGTAATGAGTTAAAAATGGTATGATTATGTAAATAATTGTGGAACAGATTTTTTTATAGTTTTAATGCTTAAATTGAAACATGTCAAGAGTTATAACTATGTAAAACAGCAAAAGGACAAAACTAGTACTATAAGCTTAAGTTAATAGTTTGTCGTCTTAGATTGTATGTTGTTTTGAGCTCTTACTCGTGATGTTTGATGATATCATTTTTTGGATGAGTAGAAAATAAGGATATATGGTTGATAAAAAATCTCTAAATCATGTTTAGAAAACACAACAAGGCTTTAACTTTATGGACAAACAAATGGGACAAGTATTGATAAAACCCGGATATTTTGAGGCATTGGCATGCCATGGACCTTATGTGCTACGTTAGGGCCATTAAAAGACCATGGAGGCTTCCTAAATTATATATTCCAGTATATAAATACTATTAGGTCATTCCTTGGACCCTAGGCACCGTGATAAGGGAGTTGAACGATCCTAAGTCAAAAGCAACAACTTTGGTCCAAGTAAAAATATTACATATAGTTGTTATAAATCACACCTTGAACGACATTGGGAAATAAATGGAGGCTGGAGAACACTTCAATTATTGTTTTTATTCCATTATTTTTATTTTTTTATGGACTATAACTTGTATTGATTCATTGTGATTACAGTTACAGCCACGATCGGTTATACCCCCTTTTTCAGGGTTAAGGCTAAGGACTTGAGTCTTATGGTTATGAATTTTTTTTTTGGTTGTTTATTTATCCTTTTTATCACAATTGTAAAGATTATATACACTTATACTACATGAATAATCATCTAGTGAACCAAGAAAGAGGAACAAAAATGTATAACTATGGATAGATTGAATAGAATTATAATCTTTTAATTGAATAGATTTGTAATTTGCATTTAGGATATGAATATACCTATTTTCTCTATTTAATTCAAGTACAATAGTAAATATTAATGTATATTGACTTATTTCTTGCATCCCCACTCAACGATGTAGTTTTAGGGATAAATTAGATAATTGATTAGAGGTTTAGATGTCCATAGTCATACTATAGACCACCTGAACCAATAACCAAGATAATTAATCTAACTAATATATTTACATAGAATAGTATGATTTTTCGTAGAGTATTTACCCTGGTTTATCTCCATTGTTGTTGAAGAACCTTTAATTTACTACATTAATGAGTTTACTCATAGTTTACTCTCAAACTATCCAAGGTTGCATTCGTACTGAGTTAATTTTAATAGTTGAACTTGAATTGGTTAGCTGTTAAAACAAGTCAATGAGGTATTGATACTTGTGTTGTAAAAGCTTAGACTATTAATTTATGAGACTATATTTTATGACCCTGCAAAATTCTCTCATAGTCTAAGCCTTAGAGCGTGTTCAGTAAAGTGTTAATCCGACCCTAAAAAGTTGATAAGTGTCTTTCTATGTGAGAAGTATTTTGAACCATGTAGAATTTCCCTAATATTGACTTTTTGTCTTGTATAAAATTGAATAAGATTACCATCGATACCACATTCGCCAAAATGTGATACTCGAACAAAGAGTTAAAGCCATTTTAGAAAGAGAGTGTACCACCTGGTACTTTAGCGCGTCGCGGAGCCAGCCAATATGGAAATCATCACAATCCAGTGAGCCTCCACGATTATGGCGCGTCACGCCAAGGGTTAATTTCAGAGTTGTCAATTTCTAGTGCACAAACGTGATTCCACTGCATCATGGTGCCTTTCTAGTTCGCAACAAAGGTGGCAACACGATTTTTGCTGCATCATGCCATCAAGGAGTTTCCCAATTGTCCAATTGATACTCCCAAACTAAACCTCTCTTACGAGAGAGTAAACGGTCATTGTCAAATATATAAACCAACTAGATTGGGGTCGAATCCCACAGGAAATATGGTGCTAATTAAGTTGTATGCAGATTAGTTGACTTTTAATCGTTCGTTTCCATGAAATAAATAGAAGGGATTTTATTCAGTTCACAAATTAATGTTTTCAGTTAAGAAGATGAAATAAATGTAGTAGTATTCAAATTGAAAGGAAGAGCAAGCTAGGGTTATGTCCACCTTATAGTTTTCAATACTTTCTAACTCTGGGCTTTATGAATTCATACATCCATCGTACCTACAAAGAAACGTATTGTATTTAATAACATAATCCTAGTGTTTCTCAAACATCAAGGACTAATTCACTTTAGTTCTCTCGAATCAAAAGCATTTACGAAAAACAATACGAAATCTCCATGTAGATAATCCTTCTAAGGCATTAACATATGAAATAGGAGTTGGTAATCCTATTTTTATGTCACTACTCTCCTTTCTGAATAACAACCTTTCTTTTGAACAAGTTGCACTTCAAGGCATATCCTCTATGTTTGCAACCACGAGAATTCAAGATAAATGAAGCGAGTATGATTTAAACAAATCAATGAATAATGAATTTAAAACCCAAAGTAATAGATTGTATGCTACAAGACTTCCATAACCCTAACTAATAAACTTAACTACTCATCAATTAAATGAAAATCACAATATAAATATTCATCAAACCAAAAACTAGAAGACGATCTTGGTGTGCGGATACTGAGAGCAAGAGCAAAAAACATTTTTCTCTCTTTGTCAAGCTAAGCCGCCCTTCTCTGCTATCTCCAAAACAAATTCAGAATAATGAATCCTCCTTAAAAATTCAGCATTAAGCCTTTTAATAATCTTTTCTCCTATAATTGCCTTCTAGGTCCCTGAACTAATTATAAATAACAAACTAGTCTTAGACATAGTTTCTAGGCGCCACATTTGGTCCAAATTGTAGTTTTTAGGCGCCACATTTGGTTCAGGTTGCTACTCTCTCTTGTGTTATATGCCATCCGCATTCCATAGTCTCATAATGTCTCTATCTACCGTATTAATACCTAAAATCATGCTAATCATATCGGTTAGCTCAATTACATAGAAGTAGAGTAAAAACATAAGAAACTAGGCATTTTGTTCTCTAAACATAGCTAAAATATGAATAAATTATGGTGCTTAGGCGTATAAATACACCCGAGATCACGACCTCACACATAAATCTTTGTTCGTCCTCGAACAGCATACCCATTTATACATACTACACAAGCCTTAACACCCATAAAGGAAGACAATATGCTCAAATAGGCTCACACAACAATTATGAACAAGAAGTAGATTCAGGAATCATTACTAGAGACAACCTACCCTAAAGAATTAACTCATTAAGTTGGCAATTCCATGCATATTGTTTAAGCATAGAAATCATATAAATTACCCAACCTTCATCAACCATATGCCCTCATAATAAGAAAGTTACCCATAATCACTAACAATCATGCAATTTCTAACAAAATGGGTACAAGAATCAAGTTGCGCTCACTCTCACAAAGAATTCTCAAATTGCAACGTATGACCTTATGCTTGCCCTTAGTTTAAAACTCCACTAATATCAGAATGCTAAGATTGGGATCATAAAGGTCTTTCACAAGTTGTAATGCAGGCTAAAGGATGGGTAGGAACTATTTTGGCTAGAAATATTGATTATCTTCCCTAAGAACTCTAATACACTGCATTATGAAATCAAGACCATTCTCTAACCACCAACTTCCACTTCTGCTATCTTCACAGATTTGCTTTTCACCCCAAATCATTAAGCTCAATTAATAACACTATGGTGGGAGTATGCAACCCTTTCAAATATATATATATATATATTTGTACCCTTTTCACATTACGCACCCTATAATAGCAACCCTCAACTTAAGTAATTTGCCTTAGTTGAGGTGCACAATGTCCAAGAAGGACCAGGGCCAAAAAAGGTTCATTCTAACATGTCCGAGATAAAATTTTAAACTTTTTCAACAATTTTAGCTACTCCCAACCACATCAATTGCTCATTCCAATAACTAGACTTTGGGGCATCAATTTTTCCTTTTTCCTCTTATTGTCAAACTCCTAACTCATATTGATTTTACATTAAAGTGCTTAAGAGCTTTTGGATCAAATTATGGTCGATTAAAGAATGGAAAAGGCTACATATAAGGCTAACAAAAGAACAAGCTAAAGGCTCAACGGGGCTAGATAATATAATGTACAAAGGTAGGTCAAAAGAAGATATGAACAATGACTATCAAAGAAATGCTTAAATCATCTCCTAAACTCGCAATCTTTATTTTGCTTTGCACATACACCAGGCAATTTCTAGTATCAGTTGCAATAAGGAATATACAACAATCTTACACAATCATGGCATATGGTCAACTCAATTAGGAGCATTATAGATTATCGACCTAACAATTACATGAATTCAATTAAAATCAATAATCACAACAAGAGTCAGAACTAGAGAGTAGGTATTTCAAATATAATGATCTATCACATACTTATGTTATCATGTCATGTGATTGAAAGACTATATTTCCCTTAAGATGGTCGTCATCCATCCATCATCGAGAAAAGCACCTAATTATGACTAAATAACTAACAAAATGAACAAAATAGCTAATCCTATCTAGAAGTATACTAAAAACAAGATCCTATTTTCTTACAAAACAAGTAGCAAAGTACCCAGCCACACCATACCTAAGCTCAGCACTGTCCCCAGTACAAATAATAAGATAAAGAACCTGGCTAGTAGTACTTCCATCCACATTAGGAGTCATGCCACCTGCATGGAGATCATCATTAGAACTATTTTTTATGTACTATAACATCACCCATATCATCCATGTCAGTCACACATAATCAAGTCAACTTCAATTAAGAATGGAGATGGTGAATTTACTACCCCATACATAATTTTTTTGTATAAACCAATTAAATGTTTTTATCGGGTACTCAGACTTCACTGACATACACTTTAACATTGTGCATCAACATTAGTCTCAATACAATTCATTCACTTCAATTCCCCCAATTCTATTTTAATGAAGCACTTTTTGAACAAAATCATGCTCTACATTTTCAACCATATCAAGATATACAAAACACCATCACTTTTACAACATCACCATGGCAAGAATACAATTCATAATCCTTAATAAATCACTTAGCTATAACTTAAAGTCACAATAACTAATGATTAACAAAGTAAAACTTGCCTTCAATATGAAAGTTTGGTAAAAGAAAAGGAAAATTCTTGAGATAGTTAATGTTGAAAGACAAAGAGAATGGTGAGAGCAATCTTAGGCAGGTTAGGGGTGAAATAAGGATGACTTTGGGCATTGATGGTGTGGATTCTATTAAAGGGTGAGATTTGTGTCGATTTGATCTAGTAAAAATAATGGATTATTAGGCAAAACTTACACAGATAGGCGGAACCCATGAAATCAACTAAGCATAAGTAGGCGGAGCCTAACCTACCGCCTAAGTGAGGCAGTGAGTATAGGCAATGGTATAAGTGGTGCCTAACCTCTCGCCTATGTTGACATAGGCGGCACTTAAGCTATGGCTTATGTTGACATAAGCAGCGCCTAACCTATCTCCTAAGTAAAGTAGTGAGCATAGGCAATTTACAATACGGCACATATCTAATCGCACACCTTAAGATGTGCGGCACATTATGTATCGCATAGTTGGTCCAGTAAGCATGTGCGATAGGATGTGCGGTGCACTATTGGCCCGATCCCTGTTCTACCACCACAGACCTCATTGAAAGTCACAAAAATAAGTCGCCCCGCAAAAAATATGCGGTCGGATTAACATAATTTGGGGCACAACTCTAATATAAATCATGACTCGAGCCTTAACAATTGACCATTCCAATTTACCTGCAATGTTCCCATTACTCCTAAACTTACCACCTTTGCTATGGTTCAATTCAAAATCAAATTTGGTACCAAGCATCTTCTTAGTACTTCATGCACCTATACTTTATCAAAAACAACAAAAATGATTAGAAGGATGGGTGGCCTCCCACCAAGCACCAAATTTAGAGTCACGACATGACCCAATCAACTTTTTCCTCCACCTTGATATGAATTTCACCCCCAACATCGCATCTATTTTTTGTCTAACTCATATAGAGGTGTTGCAGAAATTAAGAAGCCGAGTAATGGATGATTCATGGTAAAAGACTCGATCTTAAAGTGAGGTTTGTTTTTATATTGCTTATCAAGTGTAAAATAAAGAATATAGGATTCTTGGTCCTCATCTTCACACTCGTCCACTATTTTCGATGATTCCACGGACAAGATATCATCTAAACATAATGTTGAAAAATTCTTTGAGTAAGGCCTAACTAATTCTACTTCAAAATTCAAACTATCAACTACAAACTCACTTTTACTCACCTTCTCGACATCTTTTCTTGGAATTGGGCTAGAGTCTTTATTAGAGATTTTCTTGGTTTCTTCTTTTGACTCTTGCACCAAGTCCTCAATCTTGGCATTATCTTGTATGGTTGGTTCGGTTGGTTGGGAAGTCACTGAGGGTTAGTCAACATCAATATAGGGTTATATCTTCTCATCTTCACACTCTTCCGTAAAGTTAAATGATTCCACAGACAAGATATCATCTAACTATAATGTAGGAGAGTGTTTTGAATGATTGACCTCAATATCCATCTCCTCTGAATGATTGGCCTCATTTCTTGATGCATATCACATACGACATCATATGTTTCTTTCTGGAGATGTAACATTCATTGAAACAAAGATTCAATGCCACTCCTTCATGTGTTTTGTCCTTCCTTTTCTTGACCATAAGACCTGTTAAACTCAAAAGAAGAACTAGAATTTGGGTTAGCACAATGGAGGGAGGGTGCATTAGGGAAATCACTCCAATATCCATCTTGAGCACCTCATAAAGAACAATTATACTCCGGGTATGATGGAGATAGTGCACATATCCCTCTCCGGGGAGCATATCTATAATCTTGCCAAAAGTGAGGTCCATCACAATATGGACATGGAACATCAAGATAAGATTTCAAGCCACCAAGTTCATGTTCATTCCACGATGCCATAGTAATAATTAAACAAAAATAAAAAATCTACCTAACACAAGAAATAAAAGAAAACTAAAATCAAATATTTATAAGTTTGAATTCAAGCAAGTAGGCTACAATTCAAAACCAACTCTTTTAAATGTAAAATAAAGAAACTTAACAAATAGTCAATTAACACATATATACTCAATCGACAATCGTATTCCCCGGCAACGGCGCCAAAACTTGATACAACCAAACTACACCTTTCTTACGAGACAATAAGCAGTCGTTGTTAAATATACAACCCAACTAGGTTGGGGTAAAATCCCAAAGGGATTATGGTTCTAATTAAGTTGTATACAGATTAGTTTACTTTTAATCATTTGTTTCCGTAAAATAAATAGGGAGGATTTGATTCAGTTCACTAATTTATGGTTTTAGTTTAACAAGATGAAATAAGTGTAGTAGTATTTAAATTCAGAGAAAGAGCAAGCTAGGGTTACGTCCACTTTGTCGTTTTCAGTACTTTTCAACTCTGGGCTTTTCAATTTCATATATGCATCATGCTTATAGAGAAACGTATTGTATTTAATAATATAATCCTAGTTTTTCTCAACCATCAAGGACTAATTCACTTTAGTTCTCTTGAATAAAAAGTATTTACAAAAAACAATACGAAATCTCCAAGTAGTTAATCCTTCTAAGGCATTAACATATGATATAGGAGTTGGTAATCCTATTTTTATGTCACTACTTTCCTTTCCGAATAACAACCTTTCTTTCGAACAAGTTGCACTTTAAGGCATATCCTCAATGTTTGCAACCACGAGAATTCAAGATAAATGAAGAGAGTATGATGTAAACAAATTAACGCATAATGAATTTAAAACCCAAAGTAATAGATTGTATGCTACAAGGCTTCCATAACCCTAACTAATAAACTTAATTACTCATGAATAAAGTGAAAATCACAATAGAAATATTCATCATACCAAAATCTAGAAGACGATGTTGCTGTGCGGATACTGAGAGCAAGAGTAAAAAACATTTTTCTCTCTTTGTCAACCTAAGCCACCCTTCTCTGCTCTCTCCAAAATAAATTTAGAATAATGAATCCGCCTTAAAAATTCAGCATTAAGCCTTTTAATAAACTCTTCTCTCATAATTTCTTTCTAGGTCCCTGAACTAATTATAAATGACAAACTAGTCTTAGACATAGTTTCTAGGCGCCACATTTGGTCCAGATTGTAGTTTTTAGGCAACACATTTGGTCTTGGTTGCTACTCTCTCTTGTGTTATATGCCATCTACATTCCATAGTCCCATAATGTCTTCATCTACCTCATTAATAACTAAAATCATGCTAATCACATTGGTTAGCTCAATTACATAGAAGTAGAGTAAAAACATAAGAAACTAGGCATTTTGTTCTCTGAACATAGCTAAAATACGGATAAATTATTGTGCTTAGGTATATAAATACACCCAAGATCACCAATTTCCAGTAAACTAGCGCAATTATGGTACGTCGCGCCAACATGTAAAATTGGGATTTCGCCTCATTTAACCCAAAAATACTAGTTTTCTCTCAAAAATTTTCAAGAATAAGAGATAGGGTTCCTAAATCAAGACCACAATCATCAAGATTCCTCTGTTAACTTTTTACGAATTAAGAAACTAAAGTATGCAGATGTTGAGTCTTGGGTCCCTTTTATCTAAGAAGCTCAAGATCCCTTTTCTAAATTTCAACGATCTTAGGTTTATGAATTTTCATGATTCATGTGAATTAAAATTGGAGTTCATGCTATTATTGAGTTTTTAGTTAATGTTTTATTTATGAGGTTTCAAGATTTGACCCTAGTATGTGATATTCATATGATATTCCTGATAAACCCTTTTGAAGTTGCTTGTTAACTAATGTGTTCATGTTATTTAAGTTTAGAAATTGTTGAATAAGCAAATCATGCTCCCCATATATTTGATAAAATACTTATGTGAAAGAATTAGAGACATTATAGCATGTTGACTAGAAATCCCCAATTATGTGCAAGCTTATGCATGCCAAGTGTTTGTTGAAAAGCCTTAGTTAATGAATTATGACATGATAGCATTAAATTCCCCAATTATATGCTCTTCAATACATGCTAAGAGTTTAATACATTCTAAATTTTTAATGCAAGACCTTGTTAAATGGAGTATGAGCCAATAGCATGTCTCCCTATACTATCACATAATTATGATTTGTTAATGCTTGAAAAGATTCTTTAGTTATTCTGGTGGTGAATGAATGTCCATTATCTTGATTATTCAAGAATGGCTACGTTTTACTTTTATGTAATTGAGTTCTGGGGGCATTTATACCTGACAAATTAGCTGCAGTCTAGTGACCGTGTCAGTTTCCTCGATAATCTCAGTTAATCCATGATTCTCAGAACTCAGTGAGTTATAGAACTTTGTACTCTCACACAGAAATAGAACTTAAGAAATCTCAAAAACCTCAGTAATCTCAGTATCACTAGTATTCTAGCCTCAGTTCAGTACTCAGCTTAGACCTATTAGTCTTTAAGTGTTAAATTTAGAACTAAGTATCATGCAGTTAGATAACAAAATTCAATAGTACTCCATCAAATACGAAACCAAGTAAATTCAGCGTAACTCAGTCAAATCATTCAAGAAATATAATTAGTAATAGATTCAGCTCATTTTAAGTTCAGCCAAGAATAAGTTTGGAGTCTTTCAGTTGGGAGTAGGAGCTATCACTGAGCGAGCATAGGTATGGTGGCTCCCTAATATATAGGCATAGTTATTAGGAGCAATCCCTGAACTCTAGAACTACGTAGCCATCGTAGGATGCTGAAGTCACCCATTAGGAAAAGGCTTGTCTATTATACTTTCTTAGGCTTGACTTCTTGTGAGGTTCAACCATTAGAAATGCTTGACCAAATTTGAGGTCTTTACCCAAGGCATGGTATTAACACCCTTCCAGTTGGGGTTACAGGTTGGACACCACAAGTTCAAATTTTGGGTATGTCAGTTAAGTGAGCACTCCCACAGTTATAGTTTCAAGAATAGTCTTCAGAGTAGAAATCAGAAGTCAGTATTTACCTATATTAGTAAGGAACCCAGATAGTTCCATTGATTTATGGACCACACGCTATATAGGCATGGTCTCACATAAAGTTATTCAGTATCAATATTATCAGATCGAGATATTACCTGTTAGATAGGCTTGATCTAAGTCTCAGATTTAGTTGTGTAATCTCATTATCAAATCTAGAGATCACCCATTAGATAGGCTTAATCTCAGTCTTAGATTTAGTTGATTAATCTTATTATCATATTTCAAGATCAGCCGTTAGAGAGGCTTGATCTCAATCTTAGATTTAGTTGAGTAATCTCATTATCGTATCCAGAGATCACCCATTAGATAGGCTTGATCTCATTCTTAGATTCAGTTCAGTAATATCATTATCAGATCCAGAGATCATCCGTTAGATAGGCTTGATCTCAGTTTGAGATTCAGTTGAGTATTCTCTTTATCAGATTTAGATATCTTTCGCTAGATAAGTTTGGCCTCAAATATAATCTTTTCTTACCATTGGTAGTAGATTTAGGGATCATCTATTTGACAGGTTTGATCTCAGATTCAAACAGTCAAGAGTAGTAAGATGAACTTTCAGTCATTGATATAAGTAGATTCAGTTAATTAGATTCAGTATCATCAGTTTCTGAGATCACTCACTAGATGGGACTGATCTCAATTTTAGTAGTAAATTTTCTATATCAGGAGATTTATTTGTTCATTATCTCAGTCTTAGTAGTGAGTTTATATGTTAGTAGAGCAGTATTTGAGTTTCAGTATTTCTAGTTACGATGTTTTCAGTTATGGTTTGTGCATATATGCATGTGTCCTCATTTAGTATTCTCATGATTATTTAGTTAAGTAATTGTTCATACATAAGTGCTGGCATTTAGCCTTACCTCATCTTCATACTAAGTACTTTTCCATACTAATGAATTTGTGCTATGTTATTTTATTAGACTTCATATGTTGAGAGGCACGAGACCCAGAGTACCCTTAGCAGCTCAGTCCCAGTCAGTAGTAGTAAAAGTAGCAGTGAGTTCTCTTTATTCGAGGATTATCCTTATTTTATTATCATATTAAATTTAGTTTATTTTTTAATAGATAGAGTTAGTTGGGGACATTTCCTATCAACTCCATACTTTAAAGGCTTTTCAGAGAGATATATCTGTATTCAGTTTTTAGTTTTGAGTATTCTAGACGTTTTGAACTTTATGGCCAGTTTTGCTAGTTTTCTCCATTTATTACAGATATTGTGTAGTGAATAGGTATAGTTATCAGTAGAGGGTTAGCTTGTGGTCCTTGGTATCATGAGAACCATGTGACATTCTGGTTCCAAAAAATTGGGTTTTTACATACATACACTTTCATGTGCGCAACAAGTTTTTGGCATTGTTGTTGGGGAATTTTACATTGGCAACCGTCATAGTTTTAGTTTTACTTTTTGATTTATATTGTGCTTGTCACTCATTGGTGGTTTTTGACTTTGCAAGCAATAGGTTAATAAGTTAGTAAGATGGAAAGGGACTGAGAATTAGTTGAACCATACCCCAAACTCGAGCAATTATTTCACTAATTAGGAGAGAAGAATTACTTCTCTACTATATAACTAAAATTCAAGATGAACAAGGTATTCTTACTCTTATGGCTGAGGATCCACTAGCCCGCAGAATAGTATGTGAAGTGGCAATTGCACTCGCAACTAATGTGACCTTTGGTATTCTCAGATCAACGATTGGAGGTAGATTCGTAATAAAGTAGAATATGGTGAAGGTTTTGCACATTATTGTATAGTTTACTCGGATGTCACATGAACATCCCCAAGTTCACTTGTGGAATTTACTGGTGATCAGTGATGCATTCATCTCGATGGGTGTTTGAATTAATTTTATGAGACTGGAATGCTTCTTCTTTTAACTTTAGGAGGAAATAAAGAAGTGGTTAAATGTTGTGATGATAGGTTCTATCAAAATGTTCGATAACTTTATCCAAAGTTCCCCACTTTTTTTTACCTATCTGGCAAGATTGTGAGACTATGTAAAGAGATTTTAAGCTTCAATCAGAGGATATATGAGAACCTATACCATTCTTTAGAGATATTTAAGTGTATTCTTCAGGAATTTCCACATCACCAACAGTCTAATACGGTACTATCCACAACTTTACTGAGGCACTAGACCATAAAATTTTTTTTTGCTAGATTTCACTGCAGGTGGTAAAGTTTTGGAAACGACATATGTTGAGTTATACACCATGTTAAACCTATTACCCAAGGAAATATGGATAGGCATAGTGATACCCCAAGGAATTCTAAAGTTTAGAGAATTACTTCCTTTTCCACTGAACATTTAGTTATGTAGAATCAGATAATTACTTGATTAAGCAAGTTCAGTGTGCAATAGAATCCAACATATGTCAATTTAGTGCAGCAGACCCTATCATCATCTGAAACATATAGCAATAGTTTCCACTGTACAAATCTGTGCAGTGCCCATACTAAATACTTCAACTATATTTGAAATGCATGAAAGCCAAATACTGTAATTCCTATAATCAAAGGATGAAGAGTCAACCAATCCATCCTTGGGGAAACAAACAAGTAGAAAAACATAATACTAATGCCAGTAACATTGAAGAGACTTTGTAAAGATTTTGGCCAACCTAGAACAGTGGTTATTTAATTAAAAAAATCAGCAAATTGCTAAAAATAAGTTGTTACAATAAGTATAGCAACGAACGTAGGCATAAAATATCATGCCTTAGCATGGATTTCCAAGAGCAAATGAACCTCCCTAAAAATTAATAGTAATAACTTGATAAGTGGTAAAGTGATTAATGTTAGGCCTCCAAACACAAACAAGTAGGTAGATACAAATTTCATTCCTCAACCAATTACAGGAAAAGTTGCTAAAACTTTTGTGAAGTCTCAATACCCAAAAACAAAAACTGTTAAGAAGGACTGGCCACCACAACCATTCCTACATTATTCCAGAAAGAAAAGCAGGACGCATTCTTTAAGAAGTTCTTTGATATGATTAGAGAACTACACATTAACCTTCCTCTTGTAGATGTTTTGAAGGGAATGCCTAAGTATTCTAAGCATTTGAAAGGCATGGTAATTAATAAAGTTAACTATTAGGATATTAATACCATGGGATTTATTGAGGTGTGAAGGTCTGTGGTAGTAAAAAAGATGCCCAAAAAAATTAAGGACCCAACATGTTTCACCCTCTTCATTAACATTGTTGATGGTCAAGTGGTATATGCCTAGAGTTAGTAGGGGAAAGAATTAATTTAATACCTCTGTCAGTGTTTAAAACTATTGGGTTGGGTAAGCTCAAACCAAGCCCTTTGATGATCCAATTGGAGGACAAGACCATCGCTAAACCCAAAGGAATAATTGAGGACATCCACATCATGGTTGGTAATTTTATAATTCTCAATTATTATATTTTTATGGTTTTGATGCTAGTAGCAGGGTGTTGATCACTATAGGATATCCATTCTTGGCCATGGGAAGAGTACTGATAGATTTTTTAGAAGGCATTCTCACAATGAGATTAAATGATGAAAAGTTGTTTTTAAAGGTATATAAACTACTTAATCCGCATTCACACTAACAAGATTTATATACGATTATCGTGATTGAAGTGGCTAAGTATGGGGTTGTAGAAGGGCAATACTAAAAACTTTTTTGGACAATCTTATAGAGTAACCCAAGCCATCACATAAACCTGAGTTGATGGTGATTGATGAGCATGAAAATGCTATTATGGATAAACCTATTGACCTTCAGAGTACACACTTCAGATGTCAAAATAGTGTAAGATGATTGCCTCCAAGAAGGGGGAAGAGGATGAAGGAATTTTAATGAGTAGTAATTTTAGGTCGTGTCGCGACACTAAATCAGGCACTACTTGGAAGGTAACCCATGTTAGGGTAGTTATTTTTTATTCAATAATTTTTAGTTCTTAGTTTACATAGTGTTTTTTTATTAAGTCACATGTTGAAGGAAAGTCTAAGATTTGAAACTGAAGTTAAGGAGAATGGCAGAGACTAAGTGTAGAGTCCCTAGACCTTCTTTATATGTAAAGATGATGCTAGATAGGACTAGAGGCGTCAAGGAGTATTTTTATCCTTACTATTAACTTTACTTTGGGGACAAAGTAGATTTTTAATTGTGTGGTAGGAAAATTCCCATGGTTTTGGGTGAAGTAATGTTGTAGCGTTTTAGTTTTCGTTGTTTTCTTAGTTTGTTTTAGGTTAAATTTATTTTTTCTTACAATAGTTTTTAGTTTTTAGTTTTTAGTTAGATTGGTCTTTCTAGGTGCAAAGTTCACCCATCCTATGGTTGATATTTTGGGTTCTTTTCTAAGAGGGCCCCCCTTGAACCTAGTATTATTTTTCTTTTTACGAGTAATTTTTAAATATTTGTGTTAGTTTAGTACGATTTTCTTTTTGGTGCTATTTACGATTGCATGAGGCATGTTTTTTTGTATGTTAAAACATGTTATATGTTATGAATTACTACTTTTAAGTCACCTAGGCTTTTGTTTATGACTCTTGTACATTGTTGGCTTAATGTAGATTTTAAGTGATTGTGTTGTTAAGATTTTCTGATGAACCTACTTGAGTTTAGCATGTACCATGTGTGGTGTAAGGTTTCTATGTATTCCTGATTGCATTTGTTATTTTGAACCTTCCTAGTGTGTGTGCAAAAATAAATAAATAGTGGGCTTAGAGGTAAATATAGGCATATATTTTATCCTTTGTGACGTACCCTAATACATAATCCTAGTAGCCCCATTAAGACTTTAGCCTATTCTATGGTAGCCTTGTATGTAGCTTGTTTCCTTTTTATGTTTTACCTAAAATTGTATGACAAATCCTTAGCTCTTTAGTTAAAATTTAATAACTTAAGTAGTGTGAAAAACAAGAGGAAAAGAAATGAAAGTGAGACCCTAAGAAGTAGCTATTGGTGTAGAAAATTGATTTCTTTTTATTGGGATTTGTGTCTCAAAACGAAATAAAATTGTTCATAATTGAAAAAGATATGAATGGAAAACACTCCCATTGCACTGTATATGAACTAGCTTAATGAGATGGTGCAAAGCATAAGATGTGTGGTAAAGTTGATAAGGTTGAATGTTTGTTGTTAAATGTAAATTGAATGAAATTTGTAATTCATTTAAGCGATTTAGGAAGATAGTCACTATTATTAGCTCAAATAGTTCCTACCCATCCCTTAGCCTACATTACAACCCATAAATACCTATTGGATGTACTATACCCTTAACATTTTTATATTAGTGAAGTACTATACTATGGACAAGATTATAGTTCATCATGTGTAACTTGTGAATTCTCTGTGATAGTGAGCCTAAATTGATTTTTATATCAATTTTATGATAAGTTGCATCTATGTGAGTAATTATGGGTAACTTTCTTGAGGTGAGGGCAAATGTTTGATGATTTTTGGGTGAGTTGTATGATCCCTTTTATTGAGAGATATGTATGAGTTTTCCCACATGGTGAGTCAATTTATGAGGTTAGGATGTCTTGGAGTAGTATTCTTGATCTTTCAATTATGTGTATAACATGCTTAGTGTAAAAACATGCATTCTATGTAGTCATTATAACACAAGTTTGAATGTCTTGCTTGTTGTAGAAGTTTGGATTCTTCTCTTATTATGATCCTTAGAGTAAAGATTTGTTCGAGGACGAATAAAGATTTAAGTGTGAGGTTATGATCATAAGTTGATTTATACACTTAAGACTTATTATCCGGCCTTAATTAGTCGTGTTTTAAGGAATTCACGTTTTCTTAATGAGTGTATAATAAAGAATATAAGATTTAAACTACTTGATTATAATTTCTAAGGTGTATTTCAAATAACTTTTGATCAAATTTGGCTAGTTAATGTTTTGACGAAGAAAGTAGTGTTACTAACTTGACCTATCTATTGTTCTAGTTGTTATTGATGTATTCTGTTATAAATAATAAGTTACTAAAGGTATGATTGTTTAATTATGTGTGTAATAACTTTTTTTATAGTTTTTATGTTTCAATTTAAACAATCCAAGAGTCAAAACTATGTTAAAAATCAAATATACAAAACTAGTACTCTTATGTTAGGTTACTGGCTCATCGTCCTGGATTATGTGTAGTTTTAAACTCAAATTCGTGGTGTCTGATTCTATAGATTTCTTTATTATTTGTTCACGATGATACAAGGATGATAAATAATCCAGAAATGAAGTGTAAAAAACAACACAAGGCTAGGAATGGATGAACATACACATAGGACTAGAATTAATAAAAAAAATGTTTTGGAGCCGTTGCAATGCCACAGAGCTTAGATGCTTTGTTAAGGACGTACCACTCCTTGAAGGATTAATATATTATCATTTAAATTATTTCACTAAGATTAGTTACAGGTTTATCGTCTTAGATTATATATTGTTTTAAGCTCTAATACGTGGTGTCTGATGCTATAGATTGCTTCATTAATTGTTAATGATGATATAAGGATGATACATAATATATAAATAAAGTGTAAAAAATAACACAAGTCTTGGAATGGATGGACATAAACATAGAATAATAGTTAATCCAAAACAAATGTTTTAAAGTCATTGGCGTGCCACAGACCTTAGATTCTGAGTTAGGGACATGCCACTCCCTTGAAGGATTAATATATTATCATTTAAATTATTTCACTGAGGTTAGTCCATTCCACGGATCTAAGTCACCGGAATAATGGTGTGGCACAACCCAAGTCAAAAACGAAAGCTTTGAGGTTAGTCCATTCCACGGACCCAAGTCACCGGAATAATGGTGTGGCACAACCCAAGTCAAAAACGAAAGCTTTGGTCCAACTATTTATAGGGCGCTTAGTTCTAATGCTTCATACCTGTGACGACATTGGGACCTGAAGGGAGGCTATAGAAAACTTCATTATTTTTTATTTTTATGTATTTTATCATTTATGTATTCAATGTGATTATGGGAGTTTTCATGATGGCGAAACCCTTTTTTCGTGGCTAAGGCCAATTACATGAGTATTATGGTAATAAATTGATTTGGTTTTATTGTTTATAATATTTGGATTTTTATATAACCTTTTTGTCATTATTTTAAGGATTGGTGACCCTTAGAATACATGCAGAATTATATTATGAAGCCAGAAGGAGGAATAAGAGGATAGAATATGGGATATGTAGAATAGAATTGTAATCTTTGATTTGAATGGAGTTAGAATTGGAATTTAGGTTAGGAATATACCTATATGCTCTATTTGGGTAATGTATTGGATGAAATATGAAAATATTTGACTTATTCTTGCATACCCTCTCAACGATGTAGTTGTGACATTATGTTAGACAATCAATTATAATCTTGGAGGCCATAGTCATATTATAGACATCGTGAACTAACAACCAAGATAATTAACCTAACCAATGAAGTTTAATAAAATAGTATAATTGTTAATAGATTCCTCTTAGTTTCCTCTCAAAAAATATTATGTTTATGTTAGAACTAAGTTAATCATAGTATTTGAACTTGAATTGGATAGCTTTTAACACAAGTCTCTAAGAGATCGATAATTGGCTTGTAAAAGGCCTCTATATTACTTGGTGGGATGAAGTACACTTATGTGAACTTGGGCACAATAGGTAGAGGGTGATATTTTACTTCAAATTTGAGTAAATGGATAAGGTAAGTTGCATTGTGAAGATTGAGATGATATTTGAAGATTTTTTGTCATCTATTCATATGATTTGTTGATTTTTAAGGTTCATTTGATAGAAACTTGCATCCTTGCTTCATCGATATGTTCTTAATGAAAATTTTTGGTTTACTTGTTGTCGTGAGATGTTTGATATGTGATTTTTGAGCTTTGTTAGCTTCAATGATTAGTATATCTGCCTTGTGGGTGGTTTGTAATTTTAAATACCATATCATATTGCATTATTGTCGGGTAATTGAGGTAAAGCAATAGTTCATGTTTGGCGGGTTGATAAGTCATCAATTTGATGACTTGTTAGCACCTTTTATGATAAATTTATCATGCTTGATAGTACATGATGAAAAACATGCGGAAGCCGTTAATGTCAATGGAAGGTCAAATATGAAAGGAAAAAAATCATAAAGATCACATGGATGTGTCAGGGATGGCAAAAAAAGTCCCATCAGCACCCAATCTACATTAGATATGCTAAAGCATATCAAGCGTGTGGTGTCATCTTTTTTATATTTAGAAAATATGACATTAGGGTTAAAGGGGGGTGGGGGGTTCAACTCATTTTCACAATAGTTGAGCATTATTGTACTATACATAAGCTAAGAACACATTAGAGTGACTCTCAAGTGAATAATTAGTGATTTTTATTGAAAATTTATTGAAATTAAAGTTCATATTTTTCTTTACGTTGGGATTATGCTTTAATTGGTTGTGACTAGTTCATAAGTTTTTTTTATTTGTCTCCATAATTAGCTTATTTGTTTAGGTTTTGCATTCATTCCATGTTTTTTCTATGAATTTGGGGTCTCAACCCCTAAATTACTTTAGAGCCTATGTCATCCAAGGTGATATGGGTGAGTAATGAATGAACATAAAACGATGAATTAGTTCATTTCATAGCATCTCTTAGACATAAGAATGATATATTAGGTTAGATATTGGTGAAACTGTTACACTTATGAGGTGTTCTATAGAACCACTTTTTGATAGTGTTTAATTGACAAATTGATACCAAACTAGTAGATATAGCCTAACCATTACCTATAGCAAATTTTGGACAAATAATAAAGTAACCGGCCTGAACCTAACACTAGGAAGGCATAACCCCAAGTCCCATCAACACTTGATTAATATCTAATTATTCTAGAATGAAGGTTAACTGTCAGACGATAGTTTTGCCAATTATCCATCCATTATGGCTAGTACTTCTAGTGGGTTAGATCGATCAGAGGAATCTCTAAACAAAGATAGTGGTGGGGATATTAAGTCAAATTTTTTAGTTTAAAAAATTATAGATTTATTAAAGAATAAGGCGTATGTGCATGAGACCATTAGGGTTCTTGATAACGCTCAACTGACTCCTATAATTGAGGGGTGAGGTGATCATTGTCAAGTAACCTAATGTACATTGGCGTCTAATCTCAAGGAGTGAACACTATAGACTTCCAACCTATAGGTACTCAAGTTACTATAAGGTAACCCAGAATACTAATGGAAAAAACATGCATATGTAATGGGGTGTATTGATTTTAAAATTCTTCACACAAACTTCAACAAGTATGTGGAGAATTCTATCATTGGTTTGAATTTAAGGTTTGGATAAATATTGGGATTATGCCTCCTTAGAGGTGAATCGTATAGGTAAATGATTGTTTATCATGGGATTTAGTTTTTAATTAATGGATATGCTAGGTATAAGATCATTGGGGTCAATCTTTCGAAGAAACCCCAATAATTTCACCCATTGGCTCTTTCAACCACCTAACACGTATGGAGTTTATATAGCGACCCAAAACCTCAACCAAGCATCCTTATTTCTAGGATGATACTCTTGACATGATTTACAAACCCTAAACACTTATTTATAATATTGCAAAGGGTAGTAATCCATAGACTTAGTTCTTCCGCATTTCAGTTTTCCCCGATAACCCCCTTTCGAAGATGTTATGGGTTACCTAATATTCACCTAAATCCCTCCGTTGAGGATGAAAAAGGATTTCTAGAGCTTGGATCTTTCACCCATCAAATACATTTTGACATTTAGAGTTTTCACCTATCAAATTTCAACACATAAGCTAAAGCAATGGTTAAATCCATACTAAAAAACTTAATTCCATGCAAACTCAACAATACACGCAAACAATCACACTCTAGTTTAAAATAATCCCAAGAGTAAATTATTTAGCTACATATGTTAAAACTAAAGAGAGATATACCATGTAGGTCAATCAAAGCATTCATTATTGAAAAATAAACTATGGAATTTCAGCCTCCAAAGGGTATTACACACTTGCCCAATTAGTGTTTCAAGCTTAGAATTCACAACTATTTTATAAGATAAGCAATAGCCAAAGAAGAAAGGGTTTTTGATTATATATGCTTTGGGATTTGTCCATAACATTTTACATTTCTTACCTTGGGTCAGTTCCAATGAATCTGTGATTGGGTGTGTTTGACTGTGACTGCAGCTATGCGACCGTGATTAGGTTCTACGACTATGCTATGCAGACCACCTGGAGCGACGATAATCGCAGTATGATGACCGCGGTCATTGTAACCGAGGCTGACTGCTTCAGGTTTCCAACTGCACTTTTTTCTTCCATTTTCTCCCTTTTCAGCTCCATTCCACATATTCTGACCTTTTTTACTTCATATCTGCAAAATATGGGTGTTAGTGCACTTAAATACGGATAATGCCTTATTTTATAATACAAAACATGGTAGTGTGTATGTATAATTTGTATAAATTAGTGGTAATAGTGGTAGGATTACCATTTATCAACATCCCTAACCTACACATTTTCTTGTCCTCAAGCAACACTACCTCTTACCTTGAGACCTTTATCATGTATGTCCTTATTTATGTTCCCAATGACCATGAAGACTCCTACTTGGTTGCTACAACAAAAAGCACTTCACACATGGATAGAAAAGTATTATCAATGCTCCAATTATAAAATTGAGTGACGGAGGATGCAATGGATCTTTGGGAGTAAGCCTCTGACAATTACTAAAACTCTAGAACTGACTTATAAGTCAACTTAAATAATCTTATACATCCACTTATCTTATTTTATGGAAGATAAAAAAATTACCCACCTTAATTAACTCAATGACCACTACAATGACCACACTTGGTTGGAAATCACAAAGGGCTTTTTGTGCGTGTAATGTATGTTTATGGTAGGGTAGGATTTAAATTTTGGGCAACAAGACTATTCCCTCCTTGAACTTCTACATCAAATTCTTATCACTTTTTGCTTACTGGGCCTCTTCTTTTTCTTTTGTTGTTTAATCTAGTTTGTCTTTATTGCTTTACTTAAAATATTTTCAACTCTTTGCTTCAATTCTATGGATTCATCAAGCTTCATGTACTCACTATTTTGACGGACTATCTTTTTCTTCAGTGAAAAAATGCTTACTTGCTAGGCTCGTAGGTTCTTTTCCTTTTTATGGATTCGTGGCTCAATATACACTTTCTTTCTCTTTCCAACTACCCCAACTCAGGCTTTTGGTCTCTATTTCTATTCTTATGTTCAAGGAATATAGGGTTCAAGACAGGATGAATAGAAAGGTAATGCCTTATAATGTAGATAATAAAGAAAAGTCCAACATCTAAAAGAGGGTGACTAGGGTAACTCATTTGTATTGGTTGGCATTTTTGGCTAAAATAGGTTTTAAAAATCACAAAATGTCCTATGATCATTTTACCCACCAGGCACAATAAAAATTATGTTTTGAAAGACTAATGGGTTAAGTTCTAGATTATATAAGTACAGATCATATATAGACAATTAAGCTCACACACACGACATGTGAATGTTGTAAAGGGGAGTCAATTGTTCTCCTCGCTCAAGACAAGGATGTAGTATCCCCTATTTCTTTGTAAATAACTTTTAGAGTCAAAGAAAGAGAGTGAATTTTCCAAAAAGATGATCATTTCCATGCCTATGACTTTTTGGAAAAAAATTTAGATGGAGGGGGGTTCTTGGTTTTTTATCGAAACCATGTATAATTTGCTACTTATGGAAACAACCCAAGATATCATCTTACATTGAAAAATATAGTATGGGAGAACATCCATATGATTACTAAGACTTCACCAGTGGGTGTGAATATTATCCCCAATCATCGATCCACATTTACTTAGACTTCCTTTGCATCTATGGTTTGAAACTAAAATCATGAATTAACAAAACAAGAACAAAATAACTATTCCATGTAGGTGTGAGCACCATAAGAGTGCCCAAATATTACCACCCAAATAAAAAGTATGAATTATCCAAAAGATTATTAAAGTATGCAGAATATCAATAATACATATCCAAATAAAGTAAATAAGGAGTCACCCCAAATTAAAAAGGTAGTATTGTCCCTACTATATAAATAATTATTGATAAAAGAGATAAGGGTGCTCCTTGAATCCATATCTAGGGCTGCTATCACTCTCGGACCCTGCATCATCACCATTCTCTTCAAGATCTGACCAATTAGTTGGGGCCTCATGATCACTATCAACCAAAGAATTAGGAAGCATGCTTCAGAGTTTTTGAACCTTTCATAGAACCTTTACCACTTTAAACATATTTGTAAAGAACTCATCCCTCTTTTACTCCCTAGTGATAATCTTTTTATGCTAGCTCCGGAGGTCTGAGTCTAATTCCTCCAAATAGGATTAGGCTTCCTCAAGCTGATTATGGTAGATTTTTTCTTCTTTTTGTCCTTCTTGTACTCATCATAATTGGCTCGTGACACATATGAGTTATGGGTGGAGGATGCCTCTTCCAGCACTTGCAGCAAGATATCCACAAGTACTTTAATAGTTATAATATTAAATCTAATCTCTTCAATAGGTCCCACATTGGTTGGCCTATGTGGCTCGGGTTTACTACATATTGGCTCTTCGAAGTATTTCTTTCTTTTCTTAATTTTGCTTGGTGCACCCTCTCTTCGAATCCTTAATGGGTAGATGGGGTCACTAGGATGCACCCATATATAACTAGCATACTTTTCCACCCCTACTCTCATTCAAAGCTCAGTAATCAGAGAAAGTAAAAGAGATTTGTACTATATTAGTTTTTAAAAATATCTATATTATTGACCACGAGTTGACCAACATCAAAAGGGATTCCATCTAAAATACTAGTAACCATCCTTACATATGATTCAGGGACTGATATCATGTGGGTTCAACGAGACACTCATCTACGAATAATGTTCAACAATATCCGAGTCTCGAAAGTGAAGTCATTCATGGAGATGTTGCTTTTAATTTTGGTCCACGAGAGTTCCTTTGTGAGACATAGCCGTTGTGCCAACCAATTCCCCGATTTACACCCCTTAGCTTTGAATTAACCCATGTCTACCTGCTTAATCCCATAAAAATCATTGATTTTCTTAACCCCAAATTTCTCTTGCTTTCCCTACAACTTTACAATCATATTTAGTGGGTCTGAGAAACATACTTCACTGATATTTGCGTAAGATACAGGGACCCATTGTTCATTTGGAAGGCATGGATCCATCGAAAAGCATTTCCACCCTATGGATTAAATTTTATTGTGAAAAAGCTTATAGTTTCTTTGGTACATTCTCTAAGCAAATTTCTTTTTTCAAAAGTAACTTTGTCTTTTAAAGATCACGATAATAGTGAGTATGGAATTTGGGTGCCATGAATCTGATATGATCAAACTTATTTATAAGGATGTCCTTAAAGCACTAAACACAAATTATATCTTTCAACATCATTTGAATCATACAAGTTGTTCTAGATTGAACATAAAAGATTATTGGACTAGGTGCATGGGCTTTCTTGGCTAAAAATTATAAGTACGGGCTTTTTGACATGGAAGGAATCTTCCCTTAGTTACTGTGATCGTAGATCAGAACCGCATCTCCGTTATCGAGGTAGTGGTCTATGACGGCTATCGCAATAGCTGATGCTTATTTCATCTTTGTTTTGTATGTTTAACTTTCTCCCAATTGTAGCCTGGTAGCATGCTCTACAACAGTTGTAAATGAAGCTCATGTGAACAATGCTACCGGTGTGTGTGAATGTGTCTTCAAATGTAAATACCATTATTAAAAGTTCATTTGAGCAATTTATCAAACACAAAGTGTGCTAATCACATTTGTCTACCTATTTTACACACTATTGGGTACTCAAGGTTTCCCCACTTCTATGAACAACTCAATCAAGAAACTGTGCTAAGTATGTCAACATGTAAAGCACAACAATTGAAATTCTAGGCCCTTTCTTAGTCAGGCATTCTATGGCCTATTTTCAAAATAAAAGCAAGGATTAATGTCACCAACCAATGTTGTTAAGAAAGAGGGATGTGTATGGAGGCTATTTAAGAACTTGCAACTTTTCCAATAATTTATCTTATTAAATTTAAGAGTACAATCTTAAAAAGGGAGTGTGGGGCTAATGAAAGAGACTAGGGCATAAATAACTAAAATAACCTCGACTGCGGTGAAGGACCATGACCACTAACACCATTATAACTACAACAATAAATAGGGACTGTGATCGCAGTAACTGAGAGCAGTTCTGCACCCTTATTTTCCACTGATCAGTATTTTACTCAATTTTCACAGTTTTATTCCTGTTCAAATTTTCAAAGTAGACCTGCACACTTTTCTTTTTGAAAATACATTCAGTGCAATCCCAAGTGCCACAAATGCATGGGTTATTCAAATGCAAAAGATAATATCTACCCTATATGAAAACAAAAAAATGATACAAGCCAATCTCATTGCATTTGTGGGTTGCCTCCCACCTAGAGCCTTAGTTATCGTTGTGTCACGACATCATTCTTCTTTCAATCTCACAGTGGTTCTAGAAACCCCTCATCTTTCAATGTCTTACTTTCAACATTCACCACAGACACTATTTGGAGTTCCATAGTTTTCTTCTTTAACTTGCAATTTTTTAACAATACCTCATCTTCTTTCACTCAAAATTTCATCTCCCCCAACTCTAGATCAATAATGCCTCTCCTGATGGAAAAGAAAGGATGAGCAAAAATGATAGGCACCTCTTGGTGCATCTTGCAATCTAATAGAACAAAATGTGTTGGCAGAATGAATTTGTCCACTGTTTTAAGGACATCAAACAATATACCCACTGATATTTATATAGGTTGGTCTACCATCGAATGTTTCATTGAGGTTAGTGTAGGTGTTTCCCAGACAAGCCTCATATAGACGACATATGACATTAGGTTTATGCTTGCATCAACGTCACAAAGAGCTTTTTCAAACTCATGAGTCCCAATGGTACAAGGGATAGTGGATGCTCTGGGATAATTTTTCTTTTATGCAGAATTGTTATCCATGATAGCACTACACCCATGAGTAACTTCAATGGTATCATCATCAATGAACTTCTTCTTGAAAATTAACATCTTCATTAACTTATCATATCCCAGAATCTTTTGTATTACCTCGACTAGTGGGATATTTATTGAGTGGTTGCTAATTTTTGTCATAAAGTTCTTTAGTTTCTCAGACTTTTCCTTTTTATGCAACCATTGAGGGAACGGTGGAGGAACACAGATGGTTGGATTTGCTTCTCGTTGTGGCTTTTCAACTTCGACCACTTCCTCATCCTTTTCATCTATCTTTTTCTCATTATTCTTTTTATTCTTTGACGTATCTAGTTTACCTTGTCATTGGAATATTTTCTCTCACATATCCTATAAGGGGCTCTTTAAGTGTTTTCTTACTTCTAGTGACAATTGCTAGGACTTGTGCTTGATTTTTTAGGTTAGCAACTATGTCACTCGGAAGTCCACCTCTAGCCCTTTCATATAGTTGCGTAGAGATTTCCCTACTTGGGTCTCCAAACATTTTATGGAGGTGGAGTGAGACACCTCCATTTAGGAGAGTACGAAGAAGTCACCCTGCAACTCACATACAATTTTTTTTGTAAACATCTTCAGTCTTGAACTTTTTAGGGTCAATGACATTTGACTCTTTGGCCCTAGACCTATAATAAGGAGTAATGAATTGGTCATATTCATCTTCCTTATCTCTCAAATATCTATATCAGTCACAATGCATCCATCTTTAGTTCCCACCTTCTCTTTGGTAGGCAGGGTGGGAATCCACAGAGTTGTTCACCAAGTACAGAATTTATTCATCCAACTTCTTTGCCTTATAATCATCTTCATAAGTCTTTAATTTTATTGCATTTACCACTTTCACTGGTACACCTATAACATTTTTCATTAGAATTTCAAGTTGGGTCATCAGTTTGGCCATGTTCTCCTCCTTCTCCTTTTCTTATTCTCCTTTCCCATTAGTCACCACAGAGGTAGTAAAAGGGGTCTTAGGAGCAGCAACATCATAGGTGTGCCACCCCTATCTTTGGTTGGATATGCCACCTATTAAATGGAACTCCATAAGATAATGCCATTTCAAAATAGAGCCATCTGCCGCATTATCCACAATAATTATTTTCAATAGGTCATCATCTCTTTAAAAAATTTCAGTGAGCATTTTAATTGGGTCCGCATGATTTGGGCACTGTGCTATCATTCTATTAAATTTCTCCCACACTTAAAACAATGGTTCTCCATTCAATTGCCAAAAGTTCATAATCTCATCCTGCTTTTGAAAGTATTTTTTATGGTAGGAAATATTATAAAGGAACACCTTGGTGAGATCCTCCCAAGATGTGATTGAGCTAGGTGGAAGTGAATAGATCCATAAAACTACTTCGCCAATTAGTCAAAACGAGAAAAGTTAAAGCTAAATGGATTCTTGTTTAATATGCACTATGTTAAATAGCGCACAAACTTCCACAAAGTTTTTCAAATGAACATTTAGGTCGTCATAGGCTTGAACCCCATTTAATGTTTTTATTGGAAACAGAAGCATAATGCTAGTCACATAAAATGCACCCTTTTCATTGGATGGCGGGATGCGGATAGTGCTTGTTTTCCTTGCTTTATTTAATTGGCCCTCATCGTCTAGTGCTCACCACTCCATTCACACTTTTATCACCTACAACATAGTCCAAAACAGCAAATAAAGTAAATTACCCCACTTTAGGTATTCCTAAGTAAGAATAGCACCAAACAAGTGAAATCTATATTTCACTCCCCGGCAACGGCACCATTTAGATAATGCTCAATTCACTTCCATAATTTAGGGGTGAAGAGGTTGTTGTCAAGTAACCCAATGTAAATTGAGTTCAAATCTCTAGTAGTTAATGCTATAGACTTCCAACCTATGGGTACTCAAGTTACTATAAGGTTACCCAAAATGCTAATGGAAACAACATGCATAAGTAAATTGGGGGAATTTTTTATAAAATTCTTCACACAAACATTAATAAGTACGTGGTGAATGCAATCTTTTGTTTGAATTCAAGGTTTGGAGAAATCTAGGGATTATGTCTCCTTAGAGGTGACGCATGTATGTCAATGGTGTTTTAAAATGGTATTTAGTTTTTAGTTAATAGATAGGCTAGGTCGAAGGTTATTGGGGTCAATCTTTCAACAAAAATCTAACGATTTCACCCATTGGCCATTTCGGGCACCTGACAAGCGTGGTGTTTATATATCCATCAAAAACCTTAACCAACCATCCCTATTTCCAAGATAATGATCTTGAAATGATTTACACTCCTTAAACACTTATTTATAAAATTGCAAAAGGTAGTAAATGATAGACTTAGTTGTTAACCATTGCTTTATCCCCCGATAACCCTCTTTTGTGGACGCTATGGTTTACCTAATATTGACCTAAATCCTTCTATCAAGGATTAAAAAGGGTTTCTAGATCTTAGAGAGTTAACCCATAATACCCATTTCGATATTTGGAGTTTCCACCTGTCAAATTCTAACACATAAGCTCAAGCAATGGAGAAATCCATACACAACAACTCAATTCCATGCAAACACAATAATACAAACACATAATCTCCTTCTATTTTAACATAATCCCAAGATTAAATTATTTAGCTGCACATGAAAAAAGTAATGAGAGATATTCCATGTGGTTCAATCAAAGTATTCATTGTTCAACAAGACACTACAGAATTAAATCCTCGAAAGTTGACTACACACTTAGTATGTATGTATAATTTGTATGAATAAGTGGTAATAGTGGTAGGATTACCACTCATCAACACTACTAACTTAAACATTTTCTTGTCCTCAAGCAACACTACCTCTTATCTTGAGACCTTTATTACGTATGCCCTTATTTATGTTCCCAATGACCATGAAGACTCCTACTTGGTTGCTACAACAAAAAGCATTTCACACATGGATAGAAAACTATTATTAATGCTCTAATTATAAAATGGAGTTACAAAGGATGCAATGGATCTTTAGGAGCAACCCTCTGAAAATTACTAAACTCTAGAAGTGACTCACAAGTCAACTTAAATAATCTTATACATCCACTTATCTCATTTTATGGAAGATGAAAAAATTACCAACCTTAATTAACTCACATGCCCTCTCACAAGAAAGGAAGTTTCACACAGCTAGTTACCACTTACAAAATAAGTAAAATTAAGTGCAATCACTCGCTCTCTAAAGGAATTCTCCAAGATACTATTACCATGCCATAGGCTTGCACTAATTTTCAATTGCCATTACAATGACCACACTTGGCTGGAAATCACAAAGGGCCTTTTGTGCGTGTAATGTATTTTTTAGGTAGGGTAGGATAAAAATTTTGGGCAACAAGGATATTCCCTCCTAGAACTTATACATCAAATTCTTATCACTTTTTGTTTATTGGGCCTCTTCTTTTTATTTTGTTGTTTCACCTAGTTTGTCTTTATTTCTTTACTTAAAATCTTTTCACCTCTTTTCTTCAATTCTTATGCATTCATCAAGCTTTATGTATCCATTGTCTTGACGGACTATCTTTTTCTTCAGTGAAAAATGCTTACTTGCTAGGCTCATAGGTTCTTTTCCTTTTTAGGGCTTCGTGGCTTAATATACCCTTTCTTCTCTTTCCAATAACCCGAACTCAGGCTTTTTGCCTTTATTTCTATTCTTATGTTCAATGAATATAGGGTTCAAGAGTGGATGAATAGAAAGGTAATGCCTTATAATGTAGATAATAAAGAAAAGTCCAAAGTCTCAAAGAGGGTGAGTGGGGTAACTCATATGTATTGGTAGGAATTTTTGCCTAAAATAGCTTGTCAAAATCACAAAATGTTCTATGATCATTTTATGTACTAGGCATAGTAAAAATTTAGTTTTTAAAGACTAATGGGGTAAGTTCTAGATGATATAAGTACACATCATATATAGACAATGAGGCTCACACACACGACATGTTAATGTTGTAAAGGGGAGTCAATTGTTCTCCTCTCTCAAGACAAGGATGTAGTATCCCCTATTTTTCCATAAAAAACTTTCAAAGACAAAGAAAGAGAGTGAATATTTCACAAAGATGCTCGCATCCATGCCTATGACTCTTTGGAAAAAATTCAGATGGAGGAGGTGCTTGCTTTTTTATCAGAACCATGTATAATTTGCTACTGGAAACAACCCAAGATATCATTGTACATTGCAAACTATAGTATGGGAGAACATCCATATGGTTACTAAGACTTCACCAATAGGTGTGAATATTATCCCCAATCATTGATGCCATATTTACTTAGACTTCCCTTGCATCTATGCATAGAAACTAAAATCACGAATTAACAAAACAAAAACAAAATAACTATTCCATGTAGGTGTGAGCACCATAAGAGTGCCCAAATATTACAACCCAAATAAAAAGTAAAAATTATCCAACAGAGCTATAAAGTATGTAAAATATCAATAATACATATCGAAATATAATAAATAAGGAGGCACCCCCAACTGAAAAGGTAGTATTGTCCCCACTTCATAAATAATTATGGATAAAAGAGATAAGGGTGCTCCATGAATCCATATCTAGGGATGCTATCACTCTCAGACCCTGTATCATAACCATGCTCTTCAAGATCGTACCAATCAGCTGGGGCCTCATCATCACTATCAACCAAAGAAGTAAGAAGCATGCTTCAAAATTTTTGAACCTTTCATAGAACCTTTACCCCTTTACACATCTTGGTAAAGAACTCATCCCTATTTTACTCCCTAGTGATCATCTTTTTATGTGCGCTCCAGAGGTCCGAGTCTAATTCCTCCAAAGAGGAGTAGGCTTCCTCAAGCTGATTATAGTAGATTTTTTCTTCTTTTGGTCCTTCTTTTACTCATCATAATTGGTTCATGACACATATGAGTTATGGGTAGAGGATGGCTCTCCCAAAACTTAGAGCAAGCTATCCACAAGTACTTTAATAGTTATAATATTAAATACAATCTCTTCAAGAGGTCCCATATTGGTTAGCCTATGATGCTTGGGTTCAGTACATATTGGCTCTTCTAAGTATATCTTTAGTTTCTTACTATTGGTCGGTGCACCCTCTCTTTGAATCGTCAATGGGTAGATGGGGTCGCTAGGATACACCCAGATATCACTAGCAAACTCTTCCACCCCTACTCTCATTCAAAGCTCAGTAATCAGAGAGTGTAAATGAGATTTGTACCATATTAGTCTTTGAAGTAATCTATATTATTAACCATGAGTTGACCAACATCAAAAGGGGTGCCATCTATAATACTAGAAACCATCCTTACACATGATTCAGGGACTGATATCATATGGGTTAAACGAGACACTCAACTACTAATAATTTGCAACCATATTTAAGTCTGGAAAGTGAAGTCATTCATGGACATGTTCCTTTTAATTTTGGTCCACGAGACTTCCTTTTTGAGACATACTAGTTGTGCTAACTAATTCCCTGATTTACACCCCTTATATTTGAATTCACCCATGTCCACCTGCTTGATCCCATAAACACCATTGATTTTCTTAATATAAAATATGTGTTATTTTATAATATAAAATATGATAGTGTATGTATATAAATTGTTCGAATGAGTGGTAGAATTACCAATCATAGGTTCCTCCAGAAGTCGTCATAATAATTCATGGGGAACCAAGTGTTACATTGAAATACTCAGAAGTTAATAACTTAATAATATAGGAGAATTTACAGTATGCAAATATTGGTAAGTTCTCATATGGAAAATATGACGATAATGAACTAAGAAAATCAATTCCTGTTCAATATGGAATAAAGGAAGATTAGACAATAGGGGTACTAGAAAGAAGACTCAAATTAATAAAAATTAATTAGCATGAAGACTATGTTAAATTATAATCAATAGTTGCTTAGTACATTAAGATGAAAGAAATATATTTGTAGATACGAACTCTCAAATAGGATCCATGGTTTAAACTTGACATTAAAACAACCATAGGCATTATATGGATCTTAATGCCTGATTTACCATAAAATATTTTTTCTAAGGACACTATCTTTTCTATTGCATCTATAGTAGGAAGCCATTAATGTTGGACATGGATACAAAAAATCTCATGAGGCTAAGTTGTGCAAGAGTGAAGATTGAGGTGAACCTTATTTCGAAGTAACCTCATAGAGCACAGATCAATAAAGAGGATGATACAATTGGGGAAATAAAGTCTAAGTGAATTCACATTTAATATGATCATAAGCCTAAATACTATAAGGAGTGTTGTTTACAGGTCATGATGAAGAATCTTGATGGAATATTTATCAAGATATACATGGTAAGTTACAAAGGCAACAGGATGTAAAAAAAAGTATAAAAGAAGATAAAAAAAAGGCCGAGGAAGGGTAGATAAGGGTAGAAACTGATAGCAACAAACATCAATGGCTACAACGAACAAACAAATATAGAAAATATAAGTATGGTCATATATTGGGATAATTGGATGAAAAGATAGAGGAAATTGAGACATCAAATGCGTTTGATGTTTGAATCAAGAGAATAATGAGCCACAGGAAAAGTCCAGCACTACTCATAATAAGTAAAGTACAAAAGGCTGGGTGATCAAGGGCTTTGGCAAAGCAGCAGAAACAGCATTAGTGGAACAATCAAGCAAAGAGATCAATAAGGAACAAACTCAAAAGGATAACATCAATATGGAGAATGACCAATAAAGAAAAGAATCAGTCGCACAAGTTAAGGACAATGAAAAACAGTAGTCACATAGTCAGCAACAATGGAAGAATGAAGTGGATTCCCAAAACCAAGAAAATGAATTAGTGCAAGTAGATCATGATAAGGATAAGAAACAATATATTGTACTAGAAGGGATTTTACCACTAGCAATGGAAGTAAGAAATTTGATGGAAATTGTGAATAACAAGAATGAAGCTTTGGATACAGAATATTTGGTGGATAATATTGGTAAAGTTATAGTTGAAGGAAACCTGTCTCAAAAGAAAATTAAGTAATTAAATATAAAGAATGGAAAACAGCATAAGTGAGGTACAAAGACAAGTGGAAGTAGAATGCAGACAAGGAGTCACATGTCAAAATCATCATCAAAATGAATTCTTTAATTTTATACCTTAGATTAGTTAATACACAGAGAGCATTCACAACGTTGATAACAATGCATGAGAGATATCAGTTTTCTTTCATTGTCCTTATTGAACCATTCTTGGAAATGCATAACATTGATGATTATAAAAGAAGACTAGGTATACAACATGCAGTTGTAAATACATCCGGTAAAATATGAGCTTTTATGGACTCAACAATGGAGTATAGTATCATTAGGAATGTAAAACAACAACTCACTATTAAACTGGAAAATCAGCTTATAGGAGTAGCTGTGTTTGTTACACTAGTTTATCCAAAGTCTAGTCAAAATAAGACATTATTTTTATAGGAATCATTAGGGGAAAAAGCTAGTATAATGCAAGAACCTTTGCTAGTGGGTAGAGATTTTAATGAGATAAGAAATGCCGAGGAGAAACAAGGAGGATTGCCAATCACAGTAGATAAGAAAGATGATTTTAATTACTATATTAATATGTGTAATCTAGATGAAAGTACTTTTAAGAGAGGAAAATATACATGGTGGGAAGGTAGAACTGATGAAGAATTTATTTTCAAGAGGCTGGACAGGTTATTTTTTAATGAAAAATTGCATAAAGTTTTTCCTATTATAGACTTTGAGAAATTAGAAAGAAATGATTAAGAAAATGCTACATTGTTGTTATAGTTTAGAAGATCAAGTGAACAATTGATCAATCCATTAAGATTTCTCCACTTCTGCTGAAGGAAGAATCATTCATGGTGTTTATTAGCAAGAACTACAAGTTTGATATTTAAGGTAGTCCCTTTGTTATGTTTCATCAAAAGTTAAAGAGAACTAAAGTTGCTTTGACTTAGTAGAGTAAAAAAAATTTTGGAAACATATGTCAAGATATTTCTACACTAGATGAGGTGATCAAAGCAGGGGAGATATCATTTTTAGAGGAACATGAAAGGATCAACAGTGATAAGCTATCACAATAATAAGCATAAATACCAATACAATTGAAAAGAGAGGGGTAATTTTGGAGATAGAAAGTAGGATTTTAGTAGTTGAAAGATTTAGAAAGGAACTTAAGATTATTTTATGTAGTAGTGAAAGGAAGAAGGTCAAGGTTAAGAATTCAATGAATCAAAAACGTATAAGAAAGTTGGCTAGACAATCAGGAGGAAATAGCAGAAGTAACAACAATTTTCTTCCAAAAGAAATTTGAAAATTAGGAGGATGTTGAACACTTCTCAATGCTGGATGTTCTACCCAAGATAATAACATAAGATAAGAATGGAATTTCAAAAAGGTCCTAATAATTGAGGAAGTACAAGTGGTAGTTATGGATTTGAATAAAAATAATGAAGGGGGTCTAGATGGTATGACAAGTGCGTTTTATCAGGAACCATGGAGTATAATTTCCAAAGATCTACCCCAAATGAGCAAAAGTTTTTTTTGTGGATATGAGCTTCTAAGGATTATCACACGTAATAATTTGGTTTTACAACTAAAAAGGTTAGTGGTGAACACTTTCTCAGACCTAAGACCTATCTCACTTAGTAAATTTATGTATAAAATATTCTCTAGAATTATTCATAAAAGGATTAAGTGTAATATGCCTGACATTGTATCTAATGAACAAGCTTATTTTGTTCAAGTAAGAAGTATCGCTAAGAATTCTTTATGCTTTAGGAAATAGTATTTGAAATTAGAAAAAGAGGAAAACCTCAAAACATGGTGATGAAGTTTGATGTGATGAAAGCATATGACAGGGTAGAGTAGCTATTTCTAACTAAGTTGCTGAAGAGGATTGGTTTTTGTGAAGAAATCATGATATGGTATTCAGATTCCTAGCAAATAATTGGTATTCTATATTATTAAATAGAAATAATAATAGTTTATTTAAATCATATTTTGGTCTGAAGCAAGGTGATTCACTTTTACCTACTTTGGTCATCATTGCAATAACAATATTTTTAAGAAGTTTGAAAGAACTACTTATGAAAGAATTCAAACTCTTTGGTATGCCTAGAGGTATTCCAAAAATCAATCATTTTACATTTGAATATGATATGATTATACTTTTTAATTCTTAATTGGGTACTTCGCAGCTAGTCACAACAACTTTGGAGAAGTATGAACTGGTTTCTAGTCAAAAGATAAACTAGGAGAAAAGTGCATTATATCTACATGAGAGTGTTTATAATGGTACAATGGTAATGTCAGAAGTAGCAAGTGGTATTTTGAGATAGGAATTCCCTTTCAACTATTTGTGATGTCCTGTTTTTTACATGAGGAAAAATAAGGTATACTACCAGCAGATTATGAATAGAATTAGAAATACGTTGCAAGCATGGAAAGAGAAACTACTTTCTTTTTGAGGTAGAGTAGTGTTAATTAATCATATATTGCAAAGTATTCTAATATATTGGCTCTCAGTAATGAATCCCCCTATGAATACTCAAAATACTATTCAAAAGATATTTGCTCAGTTCTTTTGGAGTATTACCATAGCGGGTTGTGGAAGATATTGGGTATCATGGTCCAATATGCGTTTACCAAAAGAGGAAGAAGGTTTGGGGTTCAAGTTGCTGCATAATGTTTCCATAATCCTCATTTGAAAACTATGGTGGAATTTTATAACTAAGAAGTCTATCTGGAGTGAATTTATGCAAAATAAATACTACAGATGTTATCATCCTAAGAAAGTGATATGGAAAGTAGGTGAATCATCTCAAGAAAAACCAAACAAGGAAGAAATTATGAGACAAGAATGTCTATTGGATAAATCTCTACAACTTAAAGTTCATGAGGGTCAACTTGATAGTATGTTACTAATGGTGGATGAATCCATAAAATTGCATGTTGATCAATGTCAAATGTGATTTAAATTTTCAATGGCCAACAAAAAATTTGAAATTTCATTTAATTCAAGAATTGAAGAATGTGGTGTTCAAATTCAAATAAATGTTCATGGTTGTTTTAAAGCGGAATCCAATGAATATGAGAGTGAGATGGATATTCAATAATTGATTGTGATTTTTCAACCAATCAAACAAAAAATAAGTAAAGATGCCATAATTGAAAAGGTGATACTTTAATTTTTGAGAAACCAAAGAAACTTCTTTGAGAAGACTTTAGTTCATTCCAAGGTGAGAATGACATGAAGAATACCACTTCAGAAATAGGAAATTTACATCATTCCAACCACTTTTTAATATTTGCTTCGTAGATGTTATAAAGTCAAACCACCTAGTCAAAAATAATTTTGCATATAATGAATAAAATCCCTATATTTTAGAATTTTGACATTCCAAGTGAATGAAATGATGTCCCAAATATAAATGCTAGGAAGTACAAAATGTGGAGTATAAATTGAGGTCTATTAATTTTCTCACCAATTCCAAATAATTCTACATGAAAGTTTAATATGGAGATAGGAAAAAGTTTGAAGACTTCTAAGTGGACAGATAGAGTTAGTATCGCTTCTCCCTTAAATTTTCCCCAAGAAACATAAGGAGATATTGGTCTAAAGTTAGGCAGAAGATTCAAACCTTCTATGGGGAGACATAAATAATAAACATATGATGTCTTTCCACGACTATAAGTATGTCACTTCTTAGGTGGCAAACAATGTTTAATCATTTTGTTTTGTAGTGTTTTATATACTAATGTTAACTATTTTTTTGTGTTTATAGGTGATATCTTATGTTGAGATGCACTTAGGAAGGTTCGGGAGTTAAAAACTATTCCCCGAACCCAATTTTTGAGGCAAAAATGTGCACTTCACTGCCTTGACTTAAGTTGGATGTGCTTAAGGAAACCATGCATAGGCCACTTGTAGATTGTGGTTATATCACTACCTTGACGTACTCTGGATCTGCTTGAGCAGATTCAAAGTACACGAAGAGCAGATGGCGCGCAGATCAGCCCTAAAACCATGCCAAAAGTTTGATATTTCAACATTTTTCATACTCCTTCTACCCAAAGTCAAACTATTGCATTTCCCATCTGAAGAATTCAACCCTAAATTATTACATTGTACTTCTCTATCACCATTTTTCTTTCTTGTGTGAACTTAAAACTTATGATCTTTAGTTTTTATTTTTTTTTTTGAATTCTCTAGAATATATGAATGGTATACACATTCCATTGTTTATTTTGGTTAAAATTTAATTTATTTCATCTTATATTTGCCTAATATGTTATTGGAATAATTATTTTTATAATGTGTGACTTATTTTACATGCTTAATTGGAAATTCTTGCTACTATAAACTAGTCCACACCAGATGTTCGATGAAATGACCACTTGAATTTTGTTTTCTAAATTGAGTTTTGGGTGTTCTAATTGGGTTAGTGTGTGCACCAATCGTGTGTTTACTGATGAATTACTGAATTGAGATTTCTCAGATATGGTTTTACTCTATTTTACAAATCTCTTATCTTTCATGCACATCATATTTTTGTTAAAATATCAATAAGAGAGGAATGTCTTGAATGTTACTAAGGGATAATGTATTTATTATTATGGCATTAATATAAGTCCAATTGATCCTTAATGGTAGAAAACAAATGATTTTTTTGAAGTGTCGATTAATGATGCTTCCATGGCTTTGGTTGCTAAATGTTCTTTTCATAGAATCCACGGGCGAAGTTTGTGTAACCCGAGAGACATAAATGCTAGTCTTGCCCTATGATAGTTTGGGTAACACCATTCTTAGTGGTATAAGGTCATTTTTTTAAATAATTCCATTAATGTTCAAGGAGTTAAATTAGAGAAATGATAGGAATGTGTGACAATGTAGAGTACAAATTGGTGAGTGTTGTAACTAGAGATTCCAATGAGATATAATGATGAATTAATGTTGATTCCAAATTCATTTTTATTTATCTTTATTCTCTTTTTTAATATATCAAAACCCGAAAAAAAAACTTGTTTTGTCCATTTTTGTTTTCTTTTATTTTTTTCTTTTATTTTCCACAGGTATGTCTCTAAAGATGACTTTGCAATGGATAAAAATAAGGGCTCCGCTCTGGATAAGGTCAAGGCTAAAGCTATAACCAAAAAGGGAAAAGAATCAAACTCAAAAGTAGTCCGACAAGGCTCAAAAGTGCAATCAAAGATGAGTTGCCATTTATAGCTGAGACATTTCTTGGTCTGACGAGGCTCCTAGTTAGAAAATATGACTATCCACTTGCACGGACCTGAGCGTCTAGTTCAACATAAGGAGTCATTACCCTCCTTTATTCTATTTTTGTTTTTCCATTGGGGATAATTTATTGACTTTTGGTGAGGTAGGGTATCTTATTGTGTATTTAATGGTTTGTACCTATTGATTTCACTTGATAGCATTGGTTTGATAGATTACAGAGATCTTGCATTTTTTACATTTTTATTCTTATTTTGCCCGTGTGGGGCTTGATCTTCATGACTAGCATTGCTTTGGATATGGACCTTATAGGGCATATTAATGATGATGTCAGATATTGCCCTTTTTGGGCATGTTCATGAGCCATATATTAATGTGATACCCGATTGTGATTGTATTTGTATTGATGGTGTATTTTGGGTAATGATTTATTTATTGTTCTTATCGCCTTTTGTATATACATATCATATAAACTCCAATGGTTTTTTTCAAAACTCGATTCTTCCCAATGATTTAATTTTTTCTTTTTCTTTTAAGTTTTTATTTTATTTTAGTAATTTTCTTTGTCAAACTGAGTGATAGTTCAACAATGATGGATGATATGGTAACATCCTTAGGTTAATTATATAGACTTACAAGTTTATTTGGAATAGGGAAAAGTTGGAAAATACTTTCTATAAGTCATTGGCATGGAAAGAAATGATTTTGAGAAAAACTAAAAATATAGTGTTCTTTTCAAAAGGAACAAGGATGTTAATGAGCTTTTAGCTAAATGAGACAATTAAATTAAATTTTTTGTTCTTTGTTTATAAGGAAAAGCTCAAATAGCTCAAATTGGTTGGGACACTAACTACACTAACAACAACATACCTAGCATATTCCCACATAGTGGGGTCTAGGGAGGGTAGAGTGTACGCAGACCATACTACTACCTCCGAAAAAAGTGGTTGGGATACTAACTATTTGTACTATTAGTATGATGCCATTTGTTGTGAGAATTTTTAATAATTCTTGCACGTACATGTTATTTAGAGCTTTCTCCATGTGTATTTAAAGCAAAATCCAAGGCAAACTTTGTTTGGAGAATGAATCGAAGCTATTTTTTACTGATAACAAAGCCAAATTTCCAGTTTAACATTGTTTCGTAGTTATCCCATTTGATCATTTTCCCATTTCTTTTTTCTTATAATGATTACAAAGCTAAAACACCTAAAGCCTTATGAAAAACTTTCTTTTGGCACATAACATCCATTGATGGATAGCGTGATTCTAAATTTTGAAATATAGGTGAAATCCTATGTTTTTGGGTTTGCATAGTGAGAATAATGTGGTAGGGGTGGGGGGTGGGGGTTCACACTCTATATTTTGTAGAAGAATGTGATTTTGTAAC